>CM032624.1:6099371-6598212 GCA_019097785.1 Fraxinus excelsior
CCTCGTACTCAGCTTCGTTGTTGGAAGCGCTGAAGTCAAAAGGTAACGCTTCACAGAACAGTTGTTGGTTAGGGCTTATTAGAACTATCCCAGCCCCTGCTTTCTCATCCGTGGAAGATCCGTCAACGAACAGTTTCCAAGGGGCATGGGGAGGTGATTGTTCCATAGGGTCCGAACTGAACTCAAGAATAAAATCGGCTAGCGCTTGAGATTTGATTGAGGTGCGTGGTTTATACTTTACATCGAACTGGCCGAGCTCAATTGACCCTTTTACCAACCTCCCTGAAGTGTCTGGTTTCTGTAGTACCTGCCTCAAAGGTTGATTCGTCAGGATCTCGATGGAGTGCTCCAAGAAGTATGGCCTCAGTTTCCTAGCAGCAATTATCACGGCGTAGGCCAGTTTCTCCAGTGGGGAGTAGCGAACTTCGGCATCGTGCAGGGCCTTGGAAACATAGTAAAATGGATGCTGCACTCCGTCCTCCTCCCTGGCCAACACCGCGCTGACGGCGTGTTCAGAGACTGCCAAGTATAGCATAAGTGTTTCTCCTTCTCTAGGTTTGGACAGCACGGGTGGTTGTGATAGGTGTGATTTCAATTGTTTGAAAGCAACCCGACATTCTGGCGTCCATTCAAACTTCTTTCCTCCTCTTAGCACGTCAAAGAAGGGCTTACACTTGTCTGTCAATTTCGACATAAACCTACTGAGGACGGCTATCCGTCCTGTTAAGCTTTGAACTTCTTTAGGTCTGGATGGAGGACGCATCTCAATGATGGCCCTTATCTTCTCTGGGTTAGCTTCAATTCCTCTGCGGTTTACCAGGTATCCAAGAAATTTCCCTGAGCTCACTCCAAATGCGTACTTACGGGGGTTTAGCTTCATCCCGTATGTTCTTAGGATTTCAAACATTTCGGCGAGATGTTGTTGATGTTCCCAAGCCTCTGCACTCTTAACCAACATGTCATCCACGTAAACCTCCATGGTTTTTCCAATCTGTTTGGCAAACATTGAGTTGACCAGACGTTGGTAGGTCGCTCCTGCATTCTTGAGCCCAAACGGCATAACTTTATAGCAGTACAGACCTCTGTCGGTGACGACTGCCGTGTGTTCTTGGTCCGGTTCATGCATGGGAATCTGATTGTAGCCTGAATATGCGTCCATGAAGCTAAGTAGGTCGTGCCCAGCAGTGGCGTCCACCATTTGATCGATTCTTGGCAAAGGGAACCCGTCTTTAGGGCATGCTTTGTTCAGGTCGGTGAAATCTATGCATACCCTCCAATCTCCGTTGCTCTTTTTCACCAAGACTGGGTTGGCGATCCATTTTGGGTATCTTGCCTCACGAATGAATCCGTTCTCGAGCAATTTTTGTACTTCCTTGTTGAGGGCTTCATATCGTTCTGGGTTTAAGGGTCTCCTTCTTTGCTGTTTGGGCCGTGCTGAGGGATCCACTCCTAACTTGTGGCACATGATTTTAGGGCTGATTCCCTTCATGTCCGCATGTTCCCAAGCAAACACGTCGAGGTTTTCCCGGAGGAATCAGATAATTTGATCCCTCACTGGTGGCTGGAGGTCGTGACCTATTTTCAGCTCCTTGGGCGGGACGCCTAGTCCAACTTTGATGATGTCCAGCTCTTCTATAGGTTCTCCACCTCGTATTTTTACTCTTGGGTCCAACGTGTCTAGGGGGGATTCTTTTGTACTTGTCATGCCGACCTCGTTTAGTTCGGTAACCATTGGATCTATGTGTTGGTTATCCAGCATTCCGACCAGGGGCTTGGGTAGGTCTACATTGCAGGCTCTTGCTTCAATTTGATTTCCACGTATTACCCCTGGTCCATTCGGAGTGGGGAACTTGAGACAATAGTGGTACATTGATGTGGCTGCCTGAAGTTCATGCAATAGGGGTCTTCCCAGTATAGCATTGTAGTTTGAAGGGATATCAACCACAACAAAATCCGCCAAAATTTTTCTGTAACATGGGGGTTCGCCGAACTCGACGCTGAGTACTATCTGCCCCGGAGCTTCGACCGGATCGCCGGAAAATCCTTGAAGTTTCCGGGGGTACGGTTGAAGGTATTGATCCTGTATGGCCATTTGTCTCAAAGTTTGGTAATAAAGCACATTTACCGAGCTCCCATTGTCCACTAGAGTTCGGTGTATGCGGACTCCTGTCACATCCATGGCGATGACCAGTGCATCACTTTGGTCTTGCAGAACTCCTTGTGCATCTCTCTCCGAAAACCCGAACCACTCGGAGCCCGGGACAGCAGCAGGTTCCGATGCGGGGTACCTTACACTAAAGTTTTGATGTACGTGGGCATCGCGCGCCAACTTGCGCCTAATTCTTCTTGAGCCCTCTAAATATTGGTTTCCACCTACCAACATTCGGATTTCAGCGCGGGGTTGTGGGTCGCGAGCTGGGAGTTCAGGTCGTGCCGGCTGTTTTTCTCCCCGCTGGTTAGGCTGTTGAAGTCCGGATGGACCTGCTATTCGTGGCTTTGCTACAAACTCCTGTAGATGGCCTCTTTGAATGAGTGCTTCCACCTCTTCCTTTAGGTTTCGGCAGTTGTCAGTGTCATGTCCCATCATTCTATGGTACCGGCAATACTTTCCTAGATTCTTCCCAGCCATTTCTTTGCTTCCCAGCGGGGGTCGGCGAAAAGACTTCTTCGCTTCAGATTGAAGAAAGACCTCCTTCAGACTGGCATTTAAAGGGTGATAGCCACGGAATTTATCGGGGTACGGTCTAGTGCGGCCTTGATCCCTTCTATCTTTCCTTTTCTCCTGACCTCCGTCCCTCTCCTTTTGTTTCCCCTTTGCTCGCCGTGGGGACCGGGAGATTTGTTTAGCATCCTCGTGATCCGAAGTGGCTTCTTCTGCACTGATGTACTTTTCAGCTCGGCCTAGGAGTCCATGGTACGTTTGCGGGCCATCTTCATGGACTGACCACCAGAATCGTGTCTTGGGTCTCAGTCCAGACAGAACTGCCATGAGCGCAGCGTTATCAGAAACTTTCTCGACTTCCATAGATTGCTTGTTAAATCTGTCCAGGTAGCTTTTAAGGGATTCCGTTTTCCCCTGCTTTATGCTCACCAGGCTTTTTTTAGGAGTGGTCCTTGCCTTTGAGCCCATGAACTGGGCGAGGAACGCTGTGGCGAGATCGTCCCAGCACTTTATAGATCTTTGATGCAATCTTCTAAACCATCTTTGAGCTTTGTCTCCCAATGTCAAGGGGAAAGCACGGCACATGATGGCTTCTCCTGCTCCTTGGAGCTCCATCCAAGAAGAATATTTGTCAAGATGACTGAGGGGGTCTCCTTCCCCGTCATATCCGGCTAGCTGGGGCATTTTCATTTTTTCGGGTAGTGGTTCTGCTCGGATATCCTCAGTAAATGGTGAATGGCGTTTGGTGAAGTACTCATCTGTGCTCCCCTTACTTTGGGCCTCCAGGTCTGCAATGCGCTTCTTCAGGGCGCTTACTTCGTTTTCTGGTCGCTCTCCAGGGTGGTCCCTTTGGTGTTCAGCTTGCTTTCTGGTGGGAGTTAAGGAACGCTGGGAGCCCGGCTTGTCCAATGCACCGTTCGTCCTTTCTGTTTTTGATTTAGGCGCCACGTAGAGCTTCTAACTTCCTCAGTTTTTGATCCTTGGAAGATCCTTCGTCTGAAAAAATGTAGGGTCCGCCTTGTGGGAGCCGTTGGTCCTTTTCCTGGCAGAGGGGATTCCACTCTGTTTCGCTTGTGGCAGGTATTGGGCTTGGTTTTGTTCCAAGTACCTACGACAACTATTCGTTAGTTTTCCCCCCCCCTTTGATGGCTTCCTTCATTGATCGCCGATTTTGTGGGACAGCGATTCATCTCGAAAACCCCCTTGTTTTCAGAGTAAGTTCTGGGATTATTGCGCTGTACGGCCCGGTATTGGGGTGGGTTATGGCCGCGTGGGACTGGTTCCATGATGTTGACCAATTCAGCGTTCACCATTAGGATTATTCTGATTGAATTTTATGTGGAATGGGGCTGCTATCAAGTAGGGGGGCCCTCCATATCCTAGCGCCAAACTGTTGACGTTCAAAATTGTATTGACAAGGTTAAAGCCAACTTAGAATGCAGACAGTAGTCTAAAAGTTACAATAAGGAAGAATACAAGATCGTTCATCAAATAATCGCTCCTTTTTACAACTATATGGGATCTTCAAGGGGATTTTTAGGGATTCTCTCCTTAGTATATTCCTTTAGATTTTCTGTCTGCCCCCCCTTCACTCTTTGTATCCTGGGCCTTTTATAGTAGAAAGACAATAACGTCTAATCCTCCTGTCTTGTCAACTCAGAGGCCGAACTGAGCTAACTTGTGTGTTGTCCTAACGGGATTGGGGCCCGAGCTCAATGTTGTACTGTTGACTGAGGATGATGGGACTTGCTGATCCTGGTAGTAAATGCATTGCCTATTAAAACAAGCTAAGACTTCTGATTGGAGGAATAAGTAGGCGCTGACACAAGACCTTTCCACGTGTATGTCTCTGGTTTGGTACTCAGAGATCTTGTCAGTGATCCATAATTATTAGCCACTGTAGCGTCTTGAAAGACTACAATGGCTTGTTGGAAAAGCTACGCTCCTGCCGACCTGACCTCGCATAGCTGAACTCCCAAGTCCTTACCCTCATTGGGATACGACAGTCCGAGCTCAACGACCTCGGAGGTCGGTGTCAACAATTTTCATCTTTATTCCCCTCAAGATGGTTGCTCGTTTGAGCAGATCAATCTTGAAATCTGTGTGCTCAATTCCTTTTGAATCTTAATCGGAATAAATCACTCGTTGGAGTTTAACGGATTCTAATACGATGTTAATATTTGATATTCTATTTTAAAATGTCAATTTTATTAAGAGTGGTAGCTCAAATTCTTATAAATTAATCAATATTTTCATCTTTATTTCATATGGAATTTTTAGATTTATAGGTAGGCGAGAGCAACAAGACTGTCCTTGCATAGGGTTCCAAATCTATCTTACTAATAAAAGAATAATTCTTCATTACCATGGCAATGGTGATGAATCATAATTGTATAACATCAAAGTGTGTCGATAGTGTACTATAATTCTACCATTGAAGTGACCGGTCCTTTAAGAATGAGGATGGGCCCTCAGCCCGAGATGAGCTGGTTGGTCGTTGAGACCCGAACAACTTGAGTTCAAATCAAGGTTGATGGGATGTCAATATCAATCTTTGCCACATCACGCGGTATTGTTCAAGTGTAGGGCCCGAGCATTATTGATTAGCACGCGGTCCAACCCAAATCAACATCTCTATCTTTATACATGTGCATTAAATTGCTTGCAACTTGAAATTTCTTTTTCATTTCCTACCAAATGTGTTGTTTGATGTGTCAAAAATTGTCCGAAAAATATTTTCTCTCCCCAAGGCTCACGCGCCTATTTTCATGATTTTTAGGGAAAATCAATTCTCGCCAAGTTGGTGGGATTTGATTTTCCAGTTGACTGTACGTATTTTTTTTTGTTCTTCTTTTTTAAGTAATGGAAACAAATTTTAAAATCAAGTGTAAAAAAAAAAATTCACTTTCATAAACAATTTTGATGCAAACGAACACTAAATTTTGATTAAAAAAAATGTCTTTTAGAAAACAATTTTTTTTTCGTTTTTTTTTTACTTTTTGGCAATGGAAACAAATTTTATAATTAAGTGTGGAAAAAATTATCACTTTAATGGACAATTTTGATGCAAACGAAGGCCAAACACAAAATTTAAAAATTTTCCATGTGGAAAATTATACTAATCATTTTCTTTCCACCCTCGCAATCAAACAGACATAATTATTGTATTATAACTATCTTCTTACTCATTAATGTAACTCCTCTTAATTTTATTTTTAAAAAAAAAAGAAAAAAAAAGGAAAAATGCAGTCATTCTCTTGCTCACCTTAGCTTCTAGTATCTTAAAATTTAGCTTTAGGTATTCATAATTAATTCTCTTAAGAGCACGTTTACTATGCACTATTCAATAAGACTTAATAATTAATAAAATAGATAAATTTTTAATCTTTTCCTTCATTCTAGAGTTATGTTTACTGAACAAGCCACGAATGTTACTTTTGACATTGATTGCATTTTTTACTTTCTTTAACAAACAATCGAGTAAATCAAAGTTGGCTTGGCATACATGCTTTACTAGCCTTTTAAGATTCTTCCAATTTACTAATGAATTTTAGGGATAGACGTCTCCCTTCAAATTTTCATTGAGACTCTAAATTTTAGGTCCTGTTTGATAGATCAAATTTTTCATGGAGGATGAAAATTATTCCACCACTTTTAGCCTGTTTGACAAGAAATATTTTCTTTGCAATTGCTTTTTTACATTTTCGGTCATGTGACCCTTTATTCCACAAAAATGAGTTTCTTCCCTCGAGATGCCTCTTTCTACTTGATTTATTAATTGCTTCTATTGCTTCTAGACACGAAGGTTAATATTCAGAAATTATTCAAAGGAAGATTGAATGCATATCTTTAGTGATCTGCCCCTTTTTTGAATTTATTATGATATGAATTTCCGAACCTTTTTCTTAAGCGATAAACATATCCTATTAAACTTTAATATTAACAGGTAAAGGTTCATTATCTATAATTAAATAAATTTGTTCACATTTTAACGACAACTTTTTAATTTAAAATAAATATCTTAGTTTTTAAAAGCCGAGACCCCAATGAATCTAGACAATAGCTCACCTATTTTAATAAGTAAATATAAATTAAAACAACTTGTCAATAAAAAGGACTTTCTATGGACAACTTTTCAAATAAAAAGGCTCTTGAAAAGGACAATGTATGTATTGCAAAATCGGGTTAAGCCCCCTTGTACATGGTTGTTTGCCGAACAGAATGCCGGAGGGTAGCACTGCATTGGATGATGAACAAAAAATAGATTTAAACATATTAATGCAGTGATCAAACTTGGGGTACACTTTGTTTGACAGTCCCCTCACAATAGGAGGGTTTGCTTCTTTTTTGGAAGCCTATTGTGAGGGGTTGTACACCATGCTAAAACTTGTGGTACTACTATTTTTAGTGCACAAAGCCTGAAGTGTGGCGGTATATAATCGATGAACAAGCACTGCGATCATCTTCACATCATCAAAATAAGTTTTTAGGAATAATGTATTTTGGAATAGTTACTTTTAAAAAAAAATGTGTGGTTAAAAAAATAAGGAAAAATTTTGGATTTATGTGTAATATTTTTTTTTTATTTGAAAATGTGGGGTTAAAATGAGGAGAGAGAAAATTAATTAAATTATAATAGAGACCAAACAAAGGCTAAAGTCTAAATCTGTCTGCCTGCGATTTCAACGTCCTGCAGTCTCAATTGCCCAGTGTGGAATGAGAGATGCTATTGGGCCAGGCTCAAAGCCCGACCCAAAAATATGGCGCCACATTGGGCCAGGCTCAAAGCCCGACCCTAAAACAAGGCGCCTATGTGGCGCCCCCTATTGGGCCTGGCCAATAAGAATTTTTCGTGTGGAATGTGGTATATTGAAGGGAAGAATTCAAAAGTCAAGTGTTAACTTTGACACAATTTATTTTTCAGGTGTCAATTTTCAAAATGCAAAATTCAGGTATTTATTTACTAATTAAAAATATTTTTATTAATTAATTATTAAATAATATAATTAACTCACCTCGCCTCCATCACCCCCTATCGTTCCAGGGACTATTTTGACGACCGTTCCAACCACCTCTCTTCTCCGGCGATCATTTCGGTGACTGCTCCGATTCCTATAATTATTCCGACGATCACAGTTCAAAAATTTTATAGGTCATAATTAATTCTTTGGTCACAGATTTCAAAATTAGTTGGTCACATATCAAAATTTATAGGTCACGCAGTCACAGATTTCCAAATTAATTGGTCACAGATTTTTTACGATTGGTCACAGATCAAATTTTATAGGTCACACAGTCACATATTTCCAAATTAATTAGTCACAATTTTTTTACGATCACAGATTATATAATTTCTAGGTCACAGATAAAAAAATGGTTGGTCACAGATTACCTAATTTTAAGGTCACAGATCATATTTTTAGTCACGAAACCAAAATTACAAACACTCTTCATCCCGTCGTCATTGCCACAACCACCACCGTCGCCAACCACAGCACACACACCGTAACCACAACCACCACCACAGTCGCAACCAACAACCACCACAACTTCACATAACACACACAATTTCTCACACACAGTCGCAACCAACAACCACCACAACCACACACAACTTCACACACACAGTCACAACCAACAACCACCACAACTTCACACACACTGACGCTGGCTGCCAGCAGCAGCCCCGTATTTGAACCTACACAGCAATAGCGCTGGGAATCGCAGCAGGCGCACCACAACTTCACACACACACACACACACACCCACACCCACCGGCTGCCAGCAGCAGCGCCTGGAGGCACTGCTCGAAGCTACTAGGGAGGGAGGTGGGGAGGGGAGGAGAGGAGAAGGCGGTGGAGGCGGCGGCCGGTGAAGTGGAGTGGAGTTGAGAGAAATGGTGAAGAGAAGGAGAGAGTTATAGATGGATTAGAGTTTGAAATTATTTGGGTTTAATATTTAAAATAAAATACCTGATTTTTGAATAATTAAACTTCTATCTTGATTTTTTAATTGATGTAAATTACCCACCTGATTTTTGTAATTTCCCTATATTGAAGTAAAGTGTCATGTCATTGCTTAACAGGAATCTAATAGACCAATGTAACGAGTGCGCGTTTACAGCTTGAAAGAAAAGAAAATGCCAAATTCTGATGGGATAATTAGATAAATCCTTGCATGTGAATGTTATCACAATTGATTGCTTCCGCGCGTAATATGCTAAAAGTAGGCCACATAGTGACAGCTATTTTGGCATCTTGACTAACACAATTCAAGTCATTTACCAGGGCCGGCCACTGGGGATTAACAAATACTATAGTACAAGAAGCATGTATGTTCTTGAATGCACCTGTTTGCATATGAAATACAATTTATATAAAAGGCACTTAGCCGGACGGCCCGTCTTAGCTTGCACCTTGTTGGCCCTCGCATTTTTATAGACGGACCATCTTCAATGCACCCTATTTGCGGTTGATAAAGCCATTTCGGCCTCTGTTGCCTCAGCTTCATCCCTAAACTTCTTGTAGATATCTCCTTTGTAGAATTCTCGGGTTCTGGCCACCAATATCAGAGAAGTAAGAGCTCCAAAGAAAGTGATACTTGCCAAAATAATGAAGGCCAACCGATAACATTGAGAGCCAATGCAAGTCAATTCCTTGACTGATGATCTTGTCATGCCCTTCTTGGCCAAGTCCTTTAGTGCCTCTCTGTCATAAAGGGGTCCTGTAACTTTAACATTCAGTATGTAGGATCCAAGTGGACTAGCCAATTGTCCACAATTAAACAATGTAGAGTAGTATTTCAGGCCAAAAAGCTCAGAAATAATAGCAAAGATCAAAGGCAATTGTGCACCAAATGAGAATCCGATAATTACAGATGAAACATAGACTGAACCAGGGAATGGAAATGCAATGACGAGAAGGCCGATGCACGACAAGAAAAGGATTAGAGTCATCATAAGGGGCCGTGGGAATTTGTACTTGGCAAGAAGACCTTCAGAGACAAATCCTGAGAAAATTCTCCCAAAGTAATTCCATATACTAAGAAGTGACACAAATGATTTTACGGTTTTTGTTGGATATCCTAATGACTCTCCAATCTGTCCCAAGTTGTCCACAGCAGTTAAGCTTGATCCCAGTCCACAAAATGTTGCTAAAAATAGGATGAGCATATCTGTGCTAAGAAGTGCTTGTAAAATAGTGTAATCTTCTCCTCGTTCTGGTTTATTGAAAATGTTCTTGAAATATGACGACTTTTCTGATCTCTCTTCTAGCTTTGCAGTTGCAGGTTGAGGTGTGGATTCTGGTGGATTTTCTATCGTTATTTTCGGAGGATTGTTGAGGAATTTCTTTTGGTTCCAAGAAAGTGATTCTTCTCTAATGGCAATAAATAGAGGGACAAAGAGTAAGACACAAACTACAGTAGCACTTCCAGCATATGCTGCCTGTGAGAAAGTCACCAGTTTCTGAAGTATGGTCATAACCATGATAAACAAAGCTAGGACAATCGATATATACAGGAACTGATAAAAGATTTTCAGCTCATTTGGTTGCTTAACAACCTTCATTGCGCGAATTGTATAGACAAAAACCACAGATAATGCAGCGGGAAGCCAGGCTATAAGAAGAATAAGAGCCTTAGAATCATTTCCATAGACAGCCAAATAGATTTGTGTCAAAATGGCACCACTTAATCCAGTAAAACCCTTCAGTAGACCTAACATAACTCCCCGGCTTTCGGGAAAATTTCTAACAGAAGTAACAAGAGCACCTGTATTGGCAAAATTCTGTGAATTGGCTCCAAGGCATATATAAATGCACATCTGCCAAACTTTAGGCTTGGCAAGTTTGCCAGTTACAGAAAGCCATATCATAAAGTAGCCAGCAAAATTCATGGCTGAGCCAATTAATAGAACAAACCATGTTGGAGTTACTTCAGCAATTAGGCCTGAGAAGACTCCAACATTTGCACCAAGATCCTTGAAGAAACCTAAGAGATTGAGAGTGGTTTGATCATAACCAAGAGAGGCCTTTATCTCCTTGGAGTAAACTCCAAAAAGATATGTTGCCCCAGCTCCAGCCATGATAAGGAAAGAGGCATAAAGAGAGAACCACCGGCCTCGAACCACATGAACGGAGAAACGGAGCAGTCCACTGGCTCCACCAGTGCTGGTGATTGGTGATGATGCTTCACCCATCTTTGCTGTTTTGTTTACAGAAATTGACGAAAAATGAGAGGAGAAAAGTTATTTATATAGCGGCTAAACATCTTTCAGCATTTTCACTGTTTCCCATACATGGTTGCAATTATGAAGAATAAAAAATGGCTGAGTGTACACCTTGGTGTACATTCCGTTTCACAGGCGTCTCATAAAGGAGGTAGGGCCATGATTTTTAAAATTGTAGGCCAAAGTCACCCATAACGCACAACCTAGCAAATATTTATGTTTATCTGAATAACAAATGATAAGCTACAATACCAATGCTCACCACTTGCTTAGATAAAAGTGGTCAAACCTTCTCCAATTAATGTTATATCTACGTTTCTGAGACATGTGACTATATGTGTCACGGAAAAAGACGACCACCATGCTACGGTATACATTAAGTTATTTACAATTTTTTTATGACAAAATTAAACAATATTTGTCGAATTTTCCATGAAACTTGAACTTTATAAAATATTATGAATTGTCAAGATCTCCACGTCAAATCATCAAGAAAATTAATTAATGTGAAACATGTCTTGATTCATTGATTTGTATCTTGAATAATGAATATTGAATTTTGATCTTTAAATCTTGATTTATTTTCTTCAATTTAATTGCTCAAATACTTCTTCTTAATTTTTTATTGTCATTCTTGATTGTGGGTTTTTAATCTTCTTTTTCAATATAATTTCTCTATTAATTATTGTGCTGATGGGATGACACAAAAAATGAGAATTGCATACGAATTGAGGACCATAACCTTATATATAGTTTTTATATGTATCCGGTCAATCGTCAAATACAAACTCTAATGGATCCAATCTCTATACGTATAATCTGGGGGAAGAATTCAAAAATCAGGTGTTAACTTTGACACAAATCATTTTTCAGGTGTCAAGTTTCAAAATGCAAAATTCAGGTATTTATTTACTAATTAAAAATATATTTATTAATTAATTATTAAATAATATAATTAACTTACCCCACCACCACCACCACCACCACCACCACCACCACCCCTACTGTTCCTGTTCCGGGGACTATTTCGACGAACGTTCCGACCACCGCTCTTCTCCGGCGATCGTTCCGGCGACTGCTCCGATTCCGACAATTATTCCGGCGGTCACAGTTCAAAATTTTTATAGGTCACAATTAATTCGTTGATCACAGATTTCAAAATTAGTTGGTCACATATCAAAATTTACAGGTCACGCAGTCACAGATTTCCAAATTAATTGGTCACAGATTTTTTACGGTTGGTCACAGATCAAATTTTACAGGTCACACAGTCACATATTTCCAAATTAATTAGTCACAGATTTTTTACGGTCGCAGATTATATAATTTCTAGGTCATAGATAAAAAATTGATGGTCACAGATTACCTAATTTTAAGGTCACATATCATATTTTTAGTCACAAAATCAAAATTACAAACACTCTTCATCCCGTTGTCATTGCCACAACCACCACCGTCGCCACCCACAGCACACACCCGTAACCACAACTCCACTCCACCGACTATCGTTCACTGCACATAGACCCAGAACACACAGAGACCCAAAGTGCACACTCTCAACAACCACCACCACCGCACAAAACACCACCACCAACCAGATCTAAACCACAGTCGCAACCAACAACCACCACAACTTCACACACACACATACACACATAGACGTCGGCTGCTAGCAGCAGCACCGATGCTGCCATTCACAGCATACCATCCAAAACTACAAAAGCACCACCACCCGAGGTCCTGAACCGAGCTTAAAGCACTCCGACCCGTTTCAAGAAACACACACAGAGAGAAAAGGCACTGCACAGCGGACGCTCCGATCTCCTCTTCATTGCTGGTGGCGACGGTGCACACACCCGCAACCACCACTGTCGATTAGGCACGAAGAACCGCCGCCGATCTGTGCAAAGCCACACGCAGCGACTTCATTGTTGCTGAGCGCGGCTTCTCCGTGCGAAAGGCAGTGGGAGGGGAGGGAGAAATGAGAAGCTGACGGAAGCGACGGTCGTAGAGGCGGCGTGTGGTGGAGCGGCGTGAGAACTGCAGCAGCGACGAAGGGGAGGAGGGGAAAAGGACAGTGGGAGGGGGAGGAGGGGAAAAGGTCAGTGGGAGGGGGAGGGAGAAGGGCAGTGGGTGACGAAGGCGGTGGTCGTGGAGGCGGCGGGCGGTGGATTGTGGAGAGAGGAATAGATTGGAGGGGAGGGAATGGAAAGAAATGAATTAGGTTGGGGTTTTGATAGATTAAGACTTTAATATTTAAAATAAAATACCTGATTTTTGAATAAAGAAATTGTAGACCTGATTTTTAAAAGTCATTCTTTAAAACCCTGATTTTCTATAATTTCCCATAATCTGGTCCACACTTTGTTTAGATGTCCAATTACTTAATTCTTTATTAGATCACTTTAATTTTGGGCTCAACTTTAAAATAACTTTTATACATAATTAGTTATATATATATTGACCCACATGACAAATTAAATAATTTATCAACAATCTTCCACTTGGGCCACATATGTTACCTTATAAATGCATATAACCTTATGAGTTTAAAACTTTTTCTATAATAACCAAAAACATCTCCAAACAATCTCGTCCATTGATTAAGTGTGGATGTGTAGCATGAAAATTACATACAATGTGATCCAAAAGTGTCTATTTCCAACCGGTCCTATGTTATTCTTTAATGAGATCAATCATAAACTTTAATCAGAGTGAAACTGAACTGAATATTTTATTCAAGAAATAAGTCGAATATCAATGGATAAAAAAAAATGTCTCAAATATACATCATCCGAATACAAACTCCCATTAAACTGACATATCATCAAAAGATGCAACACCCATATGAGTATTGTGCTCATGAAAGACCTTGGGTGGTAGCCCTTTAGTAAATTGATACATAATTAATGGAGTTTATCATAATATACTTTATAGAAACCTAATCACTCTAAATTATTTCCTTGACAACTGGAACATAATGTCTATAAACTTCAATATCATCAGACACTTGTTGGAACACAAGACTGCTATGTCACAGAATAACTAAAGTTGTCTTTCAAATCTATTCAAAATATGCAATCTAGTAACAATATTTTGCAGTCATATTCCATGATCAGAATCAGAATGTTCAATGATTTCCAATTGGTCTGAATTTTCTATAGATACCGAATAACCTAATATCTGCTTTCCAGATTTCTATCCCATAGTTTATTAAATATCTGCCTAACATTCCAACAATAAATGCTACATCCAAATATATGCAAACTTAAATATACATTAAATTCACAATTGCTGAAACACGGAAAATTTTGTATATTTTCCTTTTTTTAAGTTTATCCTTGAAGGGCATTAATTAGGACTAAATTTGTCTCATTCAGCAATATGGGTATCACCTAGTTTACATACCTATATCTCAAATCTTTTAAGAAATAAAAAATACATCGAGAACGATTCATATGTATCTATATCCTAAATACAAAATATGCGTCTCCAAAATTTCTTATTTCAAAATTTCAGAACATAAATATCTTAATTTCGTGCAATAAACTTATATCATTGCAGGCAAGCAGTATGTAATCGACATACAACACCAAAAAATATGCTTACTCCCACTCAACTAGTGATATACACAATCATCAACTGAATTCATCCCAAAATCAAATGATATAATTATTTGATAAAATTAGTGATACCATTACGAGAAATCAGTTTAATCTCATAGATGGATTTCTTTAACTTATAAACCATCTGTCGTAACTTAAGATCAAAATGTGACAAATGTCATAATTGTCCCAAAAGAGTCTTTCATAGAAATTAGAGAAAAAGTCTATTTAATGTCAATGTCTTCCTTTTGAGTAAAATCATTTGCAACAAGTCAAGTCTCATCTCTCTCCATATCACCCTTCGAATCTATCTTTATTTTAAATATCAAATTACAACCAATGAGTTTCATACCTTCAGACAATATGATGAGTTCCCAAACGTCATTGATACTTATGAACTTTATCTCTTTATGCATGACATCAATCCACTCTTTAGAATTATTTATTTGCATGACTTGATAAAAGTTGATTGATCAGTTCTTCTTCCATTCATCCATGTCATCCTTATTTTCTTAGAGAAATATTGTAAGTCTTCCAAAATTGTATCTCTTCTTTTTATAGTGAATTTCCTTAATAGTATTTGTTTTTAAGGTTGTTGAGGTTTTTTTTTTGGGAACAATCTATTGATCGTATAATATTTTCTTAATCCAAAATTGTTTCTTGAACAAGATCTAGAGCAAAAAATTGTCTTCGATCCTAATCATTGTCAATTAAAACAGAAGAAATATATACATATTATTCCTTCAAGACAAAATCATTAACTTTAATCTCCCCCGTAAACTCTACTTTCTCAAGGAATCGGACATTTTCCGTTTTGAAAATTGACATAATAGTGGGATTTTAAAAAAAAAAATTGTAACCCCTTAACAACAGTTTTACTTGGAACTTTGTTGATAATTTAAGCTGCATCTCTAATACTTCTACCTAGAGAGATTCTGATGTACTGTTGGATGATTCCACAATCCTCTGGGAATTTAGCAAAATGCCCTGGATATTGTTCTCATGATCCGTCATATCTATCATAGTATTCAACATTATGGTAAGATCTGACTTGTTAAATTTTTCTACAGAGTTATTTTCCAATCTTAGCCTTGTATGCCTTGAATATGTCCAGTGTTCAAGATTTCTTTTAGATGAGATATAGATAGCTATAGTGAGAAAAAAATTCGTCTATGAACATAATAAATTATTGTTGACCATTTCAAAAAATCGAATAAAATGGCCCATAAATATTCGTATGAATTAGTTATAAGACGTCTGAAATCCTATTAGCACCTAATCTCCTTGTACTTATTTGTTTTTCTTTAATGTAATTAACATAAACACTAAAGTCTGAAAAATTAAGGGAACCAAGAATTCCTTCTCACACAAGATTTTTTCATTCTTTTTTGTGAGATGTTACATAATCGCTTGTATCATAACGAAGTAAAATTCTCATTGGTTAATTTATGTTTAAACCATGTAAATTTACATGCACGGTTTCTTTATAACATACAACCTTATTAAGCATATATATGTTATTGTAACCGAATAAAGAACTGGTACCCACAATATTTGAACTAAGAAAAAGATCAAACTAAATATTTTTAATTGAACAAGAGTAACCGAATTTGTCTAATGTTGAAATAGAAACCAAATTCTATCAAAAAGATGGTACAACAAATATTTCTTTCATATTTAAATCATAACCAATCTTTAATAATAACCTAAAAGTCCATATAGCCTCATTATTAACTAATTTCTCATTGCCCCACATAGATAAATCTTTCAGCATCAATGACTTTTGGTCATTCAGGCAATCTCACATAGACACACTTATGTGGGTGGTGGCACTAGAATTTTATCCAATGAGTGTGTCTACGTATTGAAACTAAATTAACATCAAAACAAACTAAAGTGAGAAGTGTACTTTTCTTTACACACTCAGCGTGATATTTAGTACAGTCTCTTTTTATGTATCCCATATTTTCACCAAAAGTAACAATCAGATTTATCCTTTTCAGGCTTTCACTTTTTATTTTGAATCGAATCGAATGCAATTTTCTAATTCTTTATAACTTGTCTTTAGAAGTACTTGCCATGTGAGTAATGTCAGTTTTATCTTACTTAAGCCTTTCTTTTTCCTTACACACAATAATTAGCCGAATTGTGCAATAATATAAGTCAAAACTAAATGCACAAGCAAGTCATCAGATAGCTCAACCTTTAATGCTTTTAGTTTTGAAGCAAGATGAGACATTTCCATGATATACTCCCTTACGTTTTCTTTACCCTTATACTTTAGTGAAACTAAGTTTGTTAAAAGCGTGCTAGTTCCAACCTTATCGTCTTTTGCAACTTTTTTTTTAAATTTCATCAAGGAACTCCTTAGCAGTAGTAAATTATCAGACCCGTCCCTGAATGCTGCTGAAATTTCACGTTTCATGATTATAAGACTTATGCTGCTTGAATGATCTCACTTATCCGAATCCCATTTTTATTAGCAGAACTTTTATTCGTAAGAGTAGTGGGTTGTTTACTCATAAATGCAAGATTTAGATTCATGCCACCAAGAACGATATAAACGTTCTCTTCCAACCCTTAAACTTTGGTTCTAACACATGAATTAAATTAACGTTAACAGATATTGTAGAAATAGATGAATTCAACTAAATAGAAAACAAAGCCAAAGAAATAAGTTCATATTAGAACCCGTATTAAACAATTAATTAATTCAAATAATAGTAAACACATCACAAGAGATCAAGCACGACATTGATATTTAGTATTTGGATAGAAATATCAATTTGTAAGTAGTACTTTGGTGTAGTGATCAAATATTGACAATAAACTATATCAAACAATAAACCTGTCTTTATATCGATTTATTGCTCACATAAAACAAAACCCTACAATTCTCACATATTTATTACCACATGTGTGCATATAATTCGACTAAATATTTATTCTCCTTTGGGCCCGTGATTATTCGCATGAATTAAAAACACACAACTTTTCTAATATTCCAAATAAATTAATCTAGACAAGAAATGTTGCTTTGGTAACATGTTGTTTCAATTAATTTATTTAGGAAAATTAGTAGTTCAAAAGAAATTTATTTTAATACCAGGATTTGAATTTGAATTGCTAATTCCTAATTTTTTTATTTTTCTTTTTTTCTTTTATTTTGAAAATAATAATAATAATAGAGCAACGATGCAGCGCCCTGCGCCAAGATTCTATTACTGACATTCACAATATCTCACAAAAAGAAATTAAATAAACACCATTATTTTATTATATTAGACCCCGTTCGGTAGAGATTAAAATCTAATTAAAATTGAAAATATGACCGTTATTGGGTACCACTAGTCTAATAAAAGTCAACAATAACGGCTAATTTTTCAATTTTAATCTGATTTTAATCCCTACCGAACGGGCCCTAAATCTTGAAGTCATGATTTCTTTTTCATATTCCAATCTACCTTGATTCAAAGGCATGTCAGCAATTTTTTATATATGTTTGTTCATGTGATTTGGCATAGGAATTCCAACAAATTATACTTAGGCCTTGTGATGGGGTCCATGCAAAATTTTAAAGTTAGGGACACAATCAAACTTGTAAAGAAGTTGGAGAAATTTTGCAATCGAAAATTTACGTCCAAAAAAATCATACTCCATGTAAATTTGCATCCAAAAATTTACATGGGATATGACTTTTTCGGATATAAAATTTCGAAATTTTTTTATGTCATATTCCATAAAATGATGAAAATTACATTTAGAAATTTGTATTGCAAAAAATAATAAATGTTAATGAAATAATTGATTTCTTTTAAAATGCGAGTTAGACGTCTTTCTTTAAAACTTACGTTTAACGTATTTTTAACTATTTACGATATCTGTTTGGGCAATTCGATATGTCCATAATATAGTTCTCGAAATAAGTTTTGAGATGACCTAAACAATTGTAGATTCGATTTGCTTATAATCGGATAATTTTTAAAATTAGCATGTTATCGAAATTCAAATTTATTGTGATTTTGTCCATGTTTGGTGGAGATTAAAATCAAATTTTTAATAAATTTTGATAAAAGTTAAACAATTATGGATTTTATGAAATATGTTAATAAAATTAATTTTTAAGTTTGATTAAGATTAAAATTTAGATTTCAATCGATACCGAACATGATTATATATATAAAAAAACTCAAAAGTTGGGGGCACGTGCCCCCAGGACCCCCTTGGGTCCGCCAATGCCTCACGACATCCTTAATGGGCAATTGTGCCGGTAGCGGATCTTAACTCAAAATCCTTAACAAGTCAAATATCCTTAATCCAAATTACTCAAAATATAACTTACAATTATAATCATACTCAAATTCAATAATTAAGTCCTAAAAATTGTCAAATTTGAAAATACCCAAAATTTAAATATCTAGAGTTTGAAATTCACATCCCAAAATTAAGTAATCCAAAGTATGAATTTGAACCCTAAAATTATTTCTTGAATCTCAATACTTTAACATAGAGTTGACTCTAATACCACTTGTTAATTTTTTCATGAAACTTAAACTTTATAAAATATTATGAATTGTCTAGATCTCCATGTCAAATAATCAACCCATGTTTGGTACACATTCTTTCAAAATATATTCTTTCAAAACTCATTTTCATCCACACATTTTTCAATAAAATAATAATTTACACCACATCAATAATTTTTTCTTTACTTTTTAACAACATATTTCTCATCATATCACTATTTAAAATACATTATTTTCTTAATAATATCTATCAAACACACCCTCAATAAAATTAATTAATGCGGAACATAACTTGATCCATCGATTTGTATCTTGAATTTAATCTTTAAATCTTAAATTCTTGTTCTTCAATTTAATTATTTCATTCATTCTTCTTGATTATTGATTGTAATTATTGATTCTTAATTGTGGGGTTTGGATCTTCCTTTTCAAAATGTTTTCTCTATTAATTCTTGTTTTGATGGAATGACACAAAAAATGAGAATATGGAAATTACACAAAACAAGAGTTTTCAAAATTCAATTTCAAATTTTAGATATAAGTTTTCACTTTTTAAAAATCAGATATTTTATTTTTAAATATTAATTATACAATTTTCATCACAAACTCTAATCAATTTCATTCCAAAATGCAAACCCTAGAATTTTCCTCATCTTCTCTCTCTCCACTTCCGTCTTGTCATTCTCTCCCTTCGCTCTCCGTCTCTCTCTCTCTTCACTCTCTTCGTCTTCTCACCGAGTCGTGCGCAGTGCCAAATCGTCATTGTCGTCGCGCGGACAAGTGGCTGGTGCTACAGATCGGGCCGAAGAAGAAAATGGATGGTGGTGTATGACGGATGTAGGTGGCGGCGCTGAGATTTGACTGTGAAGTTGCAAATCGAGCAGATTATTGTTCGTGGGCAGGTAGATTATTGTTCTTGATTTTTTTGGTTGTGTCTGGCTGTCTGTTGATTTTGGCGGTGTGGTTGTTCGTGATGTTCGTGGTGGTTGGTTATAGTGATTTTTGCGGTGTGGTTGTTCGTAGTGGTTGGTGGTGGCGGCGGTGGAGATGTTCGTGGTGTGGCGTTGCGGTTGTGGTCGTGGTGCGTTGCGATTGTTGTGGTGGTCGGGGTGCGGTGTCTCGGTTTGGGGATTTTTTAGTAGGGGTTGGTGGTTGACGGCGGTGGCGATGGTTGTAGTTGTGGATTGGTGGTAGTGGCGACGGCGCGAGGCAAAGCGGCAATGGTCCTATGCTTGTGCGCCGATATTGATCGGTGATTGCTAGCGTTTTCCGGTGCTTTTTTGTGTTCTGTGTTGGGCTAGATTTTGAATTGGGTGATTTTTGTTTGTTGCGTTTGTTGTTGGTGGTTGTGTCCATGTCAGTGATGGTTGCTGGTTGTTGGGTGATCATCGCAATGTCAGTTGTGGTGCCACTGTTGTGTATTTGATTTGTTGGTATTTTTTGGGCGACGGTGGCAACTATTTTGTTGAATATTGTTGGTGGTGGTGGTTCTGGTGGTAGTTGTGGTGGTGGTGGTGGTAGTTCTTGGAAGGGGTGGTGCCTAGTGGATTGGGATAGGTAGTTGAATTAAGAGGGATTGTGATCAATTTTTAAGATTGTGGCCATAAATTTAGGTATTCTGTGATTAAAAAATAATGTGTGATTGATAAATTGTGACTAATAAATAATATGTGACCTAAAAATTTGAATTGTGACTTATGAAATTTGTGATTTGTGACCGATAAATGAATTGTGATTTATAAAATTTTTGATTTGTGACCGATAAATGAATTTGTAACCAAATTGTATGCAATTGCGACCAAGTTGTGATGTATAATTTTTTTTTATTTGTGATCGATGAACAAATTGTGACTTATAGAATTTCTGAGTTCTGATCGTAAAATAATTTGTGACCTATAAATTTTTTGATTTGTGACCGATGAACAAATTGCGACGCGCAAAATTTTTAAATTGTGACCATAAAATAATTTGTGACGTTTCAATTTTTGATATGTGACGATGACCAAATTGTGACCTATAAAATTTTTGAATTGTGATCGTAAAATAATTTGTGACATAAAATTTATGATTTGTGATCAAATTATATGGAATTGTGACATTAATATATTTAATAACAAAATATATGTTTAATTAATTAATTTATAAAAAAAATAAAAAAAAACTCTGAAATTTGAAATTTTAAACTTAATGTTTTAAATTTGAAATTAGTAAAACTAAACTTCTTAATTATGAAATTTTCCCAATGAGAATTGTATATGAATTGGGAACCATAACATTATATATAGTTTTCATATGTATTCGGCTCATCGTCAAATACAAACTCTAAAGGATTCGGTTGCTACACATATAATTCAGCACACACTTTATTTAGATGCTCAAAACTAATTACTTAATTTTTTATGAGATCACTTTAATTTTGTGCTTAACTTTAAGATAACATTTATACACAATTAATTACATATATTGACCCACATGACAAATTAAATAATTTCCCAGCAATATTATTTTCCAATCATGTAGGGAAATTTATAAAATACACCCTTTATTTAGTGTGTATTTATAATTTGCATGGCATATTTTACAAATTCACATTTTGCATACTGGATTTTACTTATTGATTAACAATATATTCACACCACGATTTTTATTTGTTGCAATATCATGTTTTAATTTCACTTTAAGTTCTTCAATCTTTTCTCATTCCATTGTTTTTTTTATTTTGTCAAATTCTTATATTCAATATTTCATTAATTATTACATCTCGTCTTTGAAGGTTTTGTCAAATTTATATGTTTGCATACTTTGAAATAAAGGAAAAAAAAAATACATTTTCATACTTTTTTCTTTTTTAAAAAATGGACAAATAAATTGTTTTACGCTCTTTAAATGGACTTTTTGAACGAAAATCATTATCAGAAATGAGATGTGGTAATTAATAAAAGGCCAGGGATAAAAATGCGTCCAAAAAAGTTAGGAATATAATGCAAAGTTCGATAGGACATTATTTCAATTGCCACACAAGAGTTAGTTTTAGAAAATGATCATAAAGTTTTTGCAATGACACCCATTAAATGCTTAAATATCCCATCTTTGTGGTATTGTTAACAAGTTAGGCCTCCCATATTTTAGTGACATTGTACGTATCAATTATACTAGAATGTGTGCCATGCCTTTTGCTTCTAAATTGTTTGCCATTATTTGTAGTGAGCTGAGAAAGTGCTGTGTGTTTTCTTCGTCCATCATCATTATAACCAACGTGTTCACTAAAAGCTGTCTAGCAATGCAATTATGCCCCCGTTTGACATCCATTATCTCAAAAAAACTATTTTTCTCTCTTATATTTTCAACAACACAATCTTACATAAAATTATATTACACGTAAATAAAAAACTTTTCATTATTTTTCAATCACACCTTCTACAAAAAAATATTATTCTAAAAATTATAATTTGAAATAATGGGGGACAAATGATGGCTATGTACTATTCAATATGCGTTTTTTTTTTTAAATATTTCTGTCAAGAAAAAGTATCTAAATTTTGAAAATTTAGACTCATGGGCGTTTCCTAATAATCTATTAATGGTTATTGTATGTAATATCATTCTACAATTTACGTTGTTTTACAAGAATTTTTGCTAAAATATTCACGGAAATAAATTCATATTTCTCAAGAAAAATATCTAAATTTCAAAATTTTGGAGTACGTATGCTTTTTAATAATCTATTAATGGTTATAATACTAATTTGATTCTACAACGTTAATCTTCTGACATCAATAAATGCTATTTAATCACAATAGAAAGCTAAAAAATTCTTCGGATTTGTCACATTATTATACGTTTTCAAAGAAATTTAACGATCATATTATTATTATCTTAATTTGTGAATGGTTTTGCAGTAATTTATTGCCTCCCCAAAATACATCTAACTTTAGATGTCACGATATTTAATAATTGCAAAAAAATAGAATGTAAAATTAAGATACAACACCACACTGTTTAAGATGTTCTATTGATTCCAACCTTTCATTATACTTATGCAGTTAATCTTTAGTAATGAAAACTGACTAAATATATATAAAATCGTCATGCAGCACTCATACGTGCAACTTCTAAGGCAAGATTTTGGTTCTCAACTTGAGTTATCATCTAAAAATTTGGAGTAATGCTATTCAATATTATTGATGTTGAGTATCAGTTTATATGGTAAATACATGAAAGTAAATAATATATTCAATTAAAAGTAATATTACGTATCTATCAAGTACGATCACCTAGATAAGTACTTTAACGACATTATTGCTAAATAGCATTATTCAAGAATTTGAAGTAATACAAGCGTTACACAATAATTTAATGAAGATACATATATTTTTTATGAATATGATTTATTGTGCAGCCATAATAAAATATTTGCGACTATTGGCGCTGAATTTGTTATTAGCATAATAGGTAGAGGTGTTGATCCCATACTTGTTCCAGGGGATGCGAGTGCTCGACTTAAAACTCGTTGTCTGGTGCTCATCCTTAAGTTGAGTCGAGAGTTGTTGCAAGATTATATGTATGTTGGGTTGGTCAATTCCTTATCTCGACCTAGTCCCATGGCGATATCATGTATTTTAACATTATATGAACTTAATTTGTATCTAGGTGGTGTTGTCAGTCATTTCGATCAGCCACGCTGGTGCCATATAGATAGCTTATAATAAAGGTAATTAAAATACATACTCTACACGTTCTTATGATTCATATTTCATTAATAAGCACATCTTATTCCTAATAATGATTTTTTTCCCAAACTATTGATTATGGAGTTTTAAAAGACTTATTTGTGTCTTATATTTTCAATTAACGAAAGCAGAACAAATAAAAAAGTTCGACAAAATATTTGTCCCCAGTTGGAAACTGTCATCAATGACAAGAAATGTTAATTAGTTGGATAATGATATGAGAGAAAATTTTGAATATATTAATACAACAATAAATAAAGTTTGAGAACCTTCTTTACAATTGAAATGTAAAGCAATAAACAAAAGAATAATGTTATTTATCATTAAAAAAGACAGTTCAAAATTGTAATACGAAACTTTTTTTCTTTTTTTAATCTGGTCAACGAATAAGGGTTAAGGATGGATTAAAATCGATTTAACACACCCAATTATTTCTTGTAATCAAAGTTAAAAATAAGTAAATTGTTTATTTGCACAATAATATAATTGTTACTTCTAGAAAAATATTTTTTGCTTAAAAGTAAGTTTTATGAAATTACTTAAAAAGTAAATTATCAAAACATGATTGTAGACAAAGAAAACTAAAGTTACCTACATGTAAATAAATAAGTTTTATGCTGTTAGAGACAATGTCTTGCTACATATACATCAAGATTTACATTATATCACATGATACTCTACTATTTACCAGTTTCAAATACAGTCAACTTTTTCGTCCAATCTTTTTCCTCCACATAATATTATGTAATCCATTATGTACAGATAGAAAAATACTAGTTCAATAATAACTCTCGAAAATAAATCCATCTCCGTAAATGAATCCTAGTCCAATTGTTTTGAAGTAACGAACTTTTTGTCAGTAAATGTTAAAAATGAATAAGTTACTTATGCTGATGCTATGCATGAATTACTTTAAAAATTTATTTATTATTTACTTAAAAGTAACTTGACTCTTTTTTTCCAAAAAGTATAATCACAAAATTTATCTTTCAATAATACGTGAAACATCAAACATCATATTACAACAATACAAAAGGTTTTGCTACTTGTACGTCGGGGGTGACACTTCAGTGTACAACCCTCCTTACAAAGGGAAGATCACGATTTTTTTATTGGATATGTGTCCCTTATTTGAAGATGTTGTACATCGAGATGTCAACCTGACACCCCCATATACATTCCAAAGCCCAAAGTAGGTTCCCATTACCACAGAAACAGTAATAGGGTACAAAATTCTTGTATGATAGTGGATTGGCCCACCAAATCACGGGGTCTTTGACTAAGTTGGCAATTGTATTGAATTCACATGGTTTGCTTAACATTTCATACTGGAGCAAACTAATAAAGTTTTCTAGAAATATGATGACACTCACGAGTGCATCTGGTATGGTAGGTCGGTCCACAATGAGTGCGCGCTTTGATTTACTTCAAAGTTTTTTCTCCAGATTTATTTTAATGGATCTTGCTAAATATGCATTAAAATTTACATAATGAAATACATAATACTACATGATATTCTATAATTTGTCAATTTAAAATACAATTAACTTTTTCCATCAAATATTTTTCCTACACGTCATGTTATGTAATTTATTGTGCACATTTTTTTATGTATAAGTAGTCAAATCCTATTTTAACTCCCCAAGTTGATTTATCTATCTTATTTACATATAGGTGGTGTTTTTCTTATCAATGAATATGAGAAAAACTTATAATCCTTTACTTAGAGTTATCTAACGATCTAGATATGATTTTAAAAGATTTTAATATGTCTAGACCGTTAGATCAAATCTTTACAGACTAAAAATACAATAAACAATGATAATGACTAGAAATAAGAATTAATTATTTCCCTCTTTCTAGTTAAAATTTTAGATCAATCTTACTCTTTATGAGAAAATGAAAAATTAAATTTTCACAATTATATTGAATGTAATTATTTGAGAAATATTTGAGAAAAAGGACAAATAAGAAAATAAATATAGTTTTGTATTTATCATAAGAGAAACAAAAAAGTAAAATGAGAAATTTATTTAATAGGGAATGTTTCTTTAATTTTTAAAATAAGAGGGTGTGTCCGTATACTTATCAAAAATCTTGCGGTAGGTTTCCGAATTTTACTTAATATGGATTTATTTTGAACAACGCTCACAAGGGAGAGCATTTTTTGAAATTTTTTATTCTTGGAGGTCTCAAGCGCGTGTAATTGTAGGTCAACCAAGGTGTTACATTTTTATTTTTTTTTTGGCAAAAGAGCTTTATTCTTCACAATCTTATCATTCGTTCTACAACGTACAGTCTATGTGCAAGTGGATTGTATAGGCTACTAGATTAACTAGTACCAAGGTTATGACATTATTGTCACGTCACCATTGATCATAGAATTAGGGGATAATGGTAGAAAAAGGTCCGAACCTTTGAAACATTAGCAAACTTTCCTCAAACATTTGATTTGTTGCAGTTGTCACCCCTAACCTTTTTAAACGTTGTAGGTGAGACCATTTTGGATGGTTTCCGTAAAAAATGTCGCTAGTTGACCCAAACAATTAAAGTCTAACCATTTTTTACCAATTAAATGAGAGTAAATGGTAACTTTATAATATTACCATATAAATATAATTCAAAAAATCAAAAAAGGAAAAGGAAAAAATTAAGGCATTGTTTGGTACAGATTAAAATCATATATTAATTTAAGTCAAAGTCAAACAATCAATATTAACCACATCTTTCATGGGTCCCACGGCTTTTCAATCACACATTTCAAAAACTTCTATCACAATCTACTAAGAATCTAATTTTAATCCCCACCAAACACACTCTAAACCTTCTTCCCATTATTCCACAACCCAATCCTACCCTATCCTACCCTACCCTATCCATTGCCCCTATCCCAGCCTCCACAACAAATCAGGAAACCCATCTTTATCTCTGCCTAGCACAAAAGCTAATTAGGATCAAGTATTTTAAGACTATATATAATCTCTTTATATTTAGGTTAAATTATTTTTTTTATATTCAATTGCATAATGCATAATCAATGAAACCCTAGCATCCTCTTTTTCTTTATTTCTTTGGATTGTTTAACATTGTATCAGAACTAAATTTTATGGGACGAGACTTAATCTTAAATAGAGACGATTTCAAGGAGGTTTTCTTTCAGTTTCTGCAATATGGTATTTCGTTTTTCTTTCTTTTGTGACTTGGTTTTCCTTACTTTTTTTTTATTATGGCTACTGAAAGAGACAATTCGCTTCAGTCTATGAGTGTGAGGTTGGATGAAAATAATCATTCGTATTGGAGTTACGTGATGAGAGATTTTCTTAAGGGTAAAAATATGTGAGGATACGTTAGTGGAACGTTTGTGAAATCTAAGGATACCGATGAGAGTTGTGCTGTTTCAATAGATGTCTGGGAAGCAAAAAATGCAAAAACTATTACTTGAATTAACAATTATGTTGAGCATTCCATAGGAACACAGTTAGCGAAGTATGAGACAGCAAATGAGGTTTGTGATCATTTGCAAAAGTTATTCACTCAGTTAAATTTTGCAAAATAGTATCAATTGGAGAATGACATACGAGCTCTTCAGCAGAAGAATATGAGTATTCATGAGTTTTATTCTACTATGACAGATCTTTTGGATCAATTACCTCTTATAGAATCTGCATAATTAAAAGCATGTGGTGCCTATATTGCTAGTATAAAGCAGAAACGGTTGATACAATTTTTAATGACACTTCGCAGTGATTTTGAAGGACTTAGGGGTTCAATTTTGCATCGTTTTCCACTTACTGTTGTTGACTCAGTTATTAGTGAGTTATTAGCAGAAGAAATATGTCTTCAGTCTTATTCTGAAAAGGAATTCTTTCTATTTCTAATCCTTCTGTGTTAGCAGTACCTTCTAAGTCACTCCCTAGTAATCAAAATAAGTCTTATACAAGGGTTGCCTTCGACGAGCGTAATTTCTATAAGCAGAAAGGTCATTGGAAGGCTCAGTATCCTTAGTTGACACAGTATAATCAATCGCAGTAGCAATCTCAAGCTTGGAAGCCTGGCACAAGCTTGGAACCCAGTCACAATAAAATGCTCATAGACCACCTCAGTGTTATAAACCACCACAGTTTAATATTGCAACAGTAGTTTCATCAGGTCCTTTCACTAATCTTAATACTCTGGCTGAGCAATTTCAGAAGTTTCTCTCTGACAACCGCAAGCTATGTCTGATTCCTCTTCCGTAGGTCAGTTGCCTCATAGTTCTTCAGGTATGTCACATTCTGTATGGATTTTGGATTCTAGTGCTTCACATCATATGTCTCCAAATTTTTCATCTTTGCTTATGTGTTTCCTTTATCTTTTATTCATGTCTGACTGCTGATAGCACTCATATACCTTTAGCAGGTGTTGGTTATGTTGTCACACCTCACTTGTCTTTCTCTAATGTTTATCATATTTCGAAACTCGCGTTAAATCTTGTTTCTGTTGGTCAGTTATGTGATTATGGTAATTTAGTCACCTTTTCATCTTCTTCTTGTTATGTGCAGAATCTGCAGTCTCACAGTCTCAGAAGCTGATTGGGACATGCCGTAGGAATGTGGGACTATATATTTTGGATGAATTAAAAGTGTCAGTTGCTACTGCTGCTACTAGTGTTGATTTGTCTTCTTTTCATTTAAAAGTGTCATCTATTAAGCATTCTCGCCTAGGTCATGTTTCGTCTCCTCGTTTGAGATTCTTGGCCTTGTAGTGGATGTAAACTGGTAAAATTTTCAATTTTACCTTTTAATCGAAGTATTTTTGTTTCTTCTTCTTCATTTGATTTGATTCATTTTGATATATAAGGGCCTTAAACTATTGCC
The DNA here is from genome assembly GCA_019097785.1 of Fraxinus excelsior. Classification (NCBI taxonomy): domain Eukaryota; kingdom Viridiplantae; phylum Streptophyta; class Magnoliopsida; order Lamiales; family Oleaceae; genus Fraxinus; species Fraxinus excelsior. Next base: position 6,127,978 of record CM032624.1, read on the forward strand.
ACAAAAGGAGGGTCTCGGTACTATATTTCTTTTATTGATGATCATACTCGTTATTGTTGGGTTAATTTAATGAAACAACGTTCTGAATTCTTTGAGATATACTCAGCCTTTCGTGCTCTTGTCAAAACTCAACATTCCGCTGTTATCAAATGTTTTAGGTATGAGTTGGGTGGGGAATACACTTCTAATAAATTTTATGAATTGCTTGCCTTGGACGGAACTATTCACCTAACTTCGTGTACAGATAGTTCTGAGCAAAATGGTTTTGCTGAAAGAAAACATAGGCACATTGTTGAAACTGCTTGTCCTCTCTTGTTGTCTGCTTCTGTTCTTAGTGTGTTTTGGGGGTGAAACTGTTCTTACTGTAGTAGGTTTGATTAATACAATTACATCTTCTCATATTTCAGATTTTTCTCCTTTCGAAAAGTTGTATGTGTATGCCCCTAATTATTCTTTCTTTAGAATTTTTGATTGTACTTGTTTCGATCTTTGTCCTCATGCAGAACGTGGCAAGTTGTCATCTCGACATGTTATTTGTGTCTTCTTGGTTATGGTGAAGGTAATAAGGGGATCATTGTTTTGATCCAATAACTCAGAAACTTTATGTGTCTCGTTATGTTGTTTTTCTCTAGCATATACTTTTCTTTTCTATTCCATCCACTATTCATAATTTGACTAGACCTAATCTTATTTGTATAGATCCTTTTTCTGATGATTCTAATAGTTTGTCATCTCAGGTATCTAGTACTTTAAATACTCATACTCATGTTTTTACCCAATTATCTTTACAACCAATTCATACTAATCATTTTGCAAGTACTGAGACTTTACTCTCCGGATCACCCGAAGCTTCTTTTTCTCCTATGGTCCCTCAAGTTCCATTAGAGATTGTGGATCCACTATACGTCAATCCATACATATTCGTAAGTTTACAAAGTTACCAGATTTTGCTCATTCTTGTTATTCTTCATCTTTACTTCCTTTTTAACTTCTATTCACTATTTCTCTGAGCCCTCTTCCTATAAAGAGGAAATTCCTACAGCGGGCCGACCCGTGACCCGAGCGGGCGGTTCACGGGTCAAAGAGGTGTGACCTGCGGGTCTCGTGGGTTGCACCTTCACGGGCCGTGGTTAACCGTGATCCGTGAAAAAAAAAATTAAATATTATAGTTAAGTAGGTGCCAACCTAATTGAGATGTACTTAAACTATAAATTATAGTAAAAGTAAGTACCAACCTAGTTGAGATATACTTATACTATAAATATTTGATAATAGTAATTAGAAATGCATTTAGTTATTATTTGTTTAAGTTAAATTTAACTTTTCAATGTTATAAATAATTTATGTAACATTAAATTTGAATTCTATGTAAATATTTCTTGGTATAGATATAAATTTATCATTTTATTCAATTTTTAGTTTACATTTTTTTTTAAAAAAATTCTATAAATATGAAAAATTCTACATTTTTATAATTTTATTTATACAATTATACGGGCCTAACCGGAATAAACCGTGACCCGTGACCCGCATAGGCTCTACCCGGATGGGTTAGCGGGCGGGCCTGGGTTGTAATCCAAAATTGTGGGTCGATCTGTAACCGGCCCGTAACCCGTAGCGAGTGGGTTTTTTTTTTACGCGGGCCGTTATCGGGCTCATATGTTGGCTAGCCGACTCGGCCCAGACCACCCGGATTGACACCTCTAATTAAAGACATAAAATTAAAAGCAAAAATTAAAATAAATAAAAAATAAAAAGAAAAAATATATGGGGCTATAAATAGGGCAATGGACTTACCCCGCCCCAGCTCGGATCCAGCCCCGTCCTGCTTTAATCGGGTATGGGGCAACGTAACAAAAATACTCGACGGGATGAGGGTGGGAATGACCGACCCGTCTTATACCCGTCTCATTGTCATCCCTAAATGTATTGTGACAACCAGAGTTCTATTCAGATTGCTCACAACTCGATTTTTCATGAACGAACTAAGTACATTGAGATCGATTGTCACCTTACTCGTTATCATCTCAAGCATAACACGATTACTTTACCATTTGTTTTTTCTTCTTTGTAGCTTGCAGATTTCTTTAGTTGTGGAGGCTGGGGTAGGGAAGAAGGGAAGAAAGTTTAAGTTTTTCCTTTTTATGATTTTTTAAATTTCTTGAATATTTAATATGGTAATTACCATTTTACCCTAATTTAATTGGTCAATAATGGTCAGACTTTAATTTTTTTGGTCAACTGGCAGCATTTTTTACGAAAACCATCCAAAATGGCCTCACCTACAACGTTTAAAAATATTATGGGTGATGGTTGCAACAAATTAAAGATTTTGGGAAAGTCTGCTAGCGTTTCAAATATTTTGAGCTTTTGTCGCAATTATCCCTAGAATTTATACGACAAAATTTAACCAATTATACTGCCACTTTGATGGTCATTATTTGCTGTAGCAATTGTTATGAATTTATATTTGCATTCACAAAACCCATTTAATATGAAATTATCTTTGTTGCATATCATGATTAATAAATAAAATATTTATTTATTCATACATTTACCTTAATAAACGAATGTAAGAATGAAGTTTAGAGGTTGTTACGATTCATCAATTTTGGGGCTCTTATGGCAAATATTCTTGTTCCATCTGCCGTAGCTTTGCTCCAATCCTCCATTTTAGGGTTGTGCATTTCCCAAATTGACTATAAGAAAAAAAAAAGGAAGAGAGTGAGAGAGAGAGAGAAAGAGATTTATTTATTTTATGTACATATTGGCATGACTTTTTTGTAACTAAACCAGTAATTAAGAAAAAAAGAAAGATATTGAAATGAATACGTACATCTCATGCAGTTGAGACCATAACATTTGGGAAGACAAATGAATGCCGGGTTCCGAATTACGCGACACAACTCGAGGCAATTATCGAAACAATTGGCTTGTACCTCGTGGCTCACCACCAGAAAAACAAGAACAAAGCACGCAAATAACCTTAATGTTTTCCCCATTTTCTTGCACTCTCGTATGGGAAAGGTGAAAATGATAGTGCAAGATGAAAAGTTAAAAAAGGGATCATATTTTGGCTATTTATTATGTTGAGCAATGACCTTTGTAGCCACACAAATAATAAATATCTTTAATGAGTTAGTTGGTTCCAATTTTTCAGGGGATCCTTTCATAATGGTTGACTGCTCATTCCTACCGTTAATGGTATTTAGCACCCATTATAGTGATAACTCCAATTAAACAAGTCAATATTCTTTAAATTTAATTAACCGTAAGATAACATTATTCAAACTTTTTATAGCATTCCTTCAATATTCACCAACTACATCTACGTTGATTCTAAGCCCACGTAGAGGTGAAAATCCAACTATGTTGAACCAATGCACGTAAAAAATTATGGGCAAACATTACAAAGCATTATAAAATATCGTAAATGACAAAACTACAATCCAATACATTGCTATAATTTAATTATAGTGAAAATTACCTAACACTAATTGATCAACAATTGTTTGCATTTATGTTGTGTAAATTCATCTATTTAGGTTGCCACTTACTTAACTCCAAATTAGACATACACAATTGTTAGTAATAACGTTATAGGTGTTATAAAAGAGAGAAAAGAGAAGAGAGAATAAAAGCCAATAGACTTTTCTGTGTATTATAATGAGAACCAAAGCCCTATATTTATAGGACAGCAATAGGGATACATATGGTAATAATATCCAGGGGTACATGTGTCATTCACATTAAACCCTAATTTACTTTCCTTTTACAACACTCCCCCTTGAATGACACATTACAAATATCTGTCTCGTTAAAACCTCGTTTAATAAAAACCCAATGGGACAAAAAGAATAAACGAAGGAAAAAGAGTACAGTTATTTCGGAGTATTAAACATAAATGCTGTCTCATTAAAACCTTGCTAGGAAAACCCAGTGGGATAAAACCTAAGCGAAGGAAAAAGAGTACAGCTACTCCCCCTGATGTTGATCACTGAAAATCTTTGAGTCGACGCATTCCAATCTCGTGAACCAATTTCTTGAATGTAGATGTTGGCAGCGCTTTTGTAAATAAATCGGCCACATTATCACTTGAACGAATTTGTTGAATATTGATGTCGCCATTTTTCTGAAACTCGTGTGTATGAAAGAATTTTGGAGAAATTTGTTTCGTCCGGTCACCTTTGATATAGCCTCATTTGAGTTGTGTAATACAAGCAACATTATCTTCAAACAAAATTGTTGGACTATCTTTTGTTGAAACTAATCCGCATGACTCTTGGATATGATGGGTCATGTTCCTCAACCATACACATACTCGGCCTGCTTCATGGATTGCAATGATTTCAGAATGATTTGAGGATGTTGCTGCCAATAATTGCTTTACAGATCTCCATGATATAGCTGTTCCTCCACGTGTAAACACATATCCTGTTTGTGATTTAGCTTTATGTGGGTCAGAGAGATAACATGCATCTGCATATCCCACTAAAGCTGATCCCGACTTTTGAGAATAAAATAATCTCAAATCAATAGTACCCTTTAGGTAACGAAAAATATGTTTAACACCATTCCAATGTCTTTGTGTTGATGTAGAGCTATATCTTGCAAGGAGATTTACAGAAAAAGCTATGTCGGGTCGAGTACAATTTGTAAGATAAGTTAATGCTCCAATTGCACTAAGATATGGTACTTCAGGACCAAGAATCTTTTCTCCAATCTTCGGGTGGACGAAAATGATCATTTTTTTTACATCAAGTGATCGAACAACCATAGGTGATGCCAATGGATGTGCATTGTCCATATAAAATCGTTTTAAGATTTTTTCTGTATATGTAAATTGATGAACAAATAATCCTTATGAGAAATGTTCAATTTGCAATCCGAGACAAAATTTTGTTTTTCCCAAATCTTTCATCTCAAATTCATTTTTCAAATAATCTGCAGTTTTATTGAGCTCTTCAGAAGTTCCAATTAAATTTAAGTCATCAACATAAACCGCCACAATTGCAAATCCAATATTCGTTTTCTTTATGAAAACACATGGGCAGACATCATCATTTTTATAGCATTCATTCAACAAATATTCGCTAAGGCGATTATACCACATGCGTCCAGATTGTTTTAATCCATATAATGATCTTTGCAATTTAATTGAGAACATAATTCTCGAGCATGTATCATTTGTTTCACGTACTTTAAGTCCTTCAGGGACTTTCATATATATGTCACTATCAAGTGAACCATGTAAATAGGCAGTCACTACATCCATAAATTTCAGATTTCTCTAGTAAGTTTAATTTTACTAGGATCTAGAAACTTCAGGTTTCTCTACTAAATTTTAGTTTGATCATATCATTTTATTTGACCAATTATTTCTTTGATCGATATATTTTAACGAATTTATTTTGATTCCTCGCTATTATATTATGATGCAATACATCATGTGCAAAAGTGTTGTCGACAACTTTTTCTTATCTTTTTCGATTCTATTTTTTTTTTCCATTATAACATAACTTATTGAGATATCTCAATTTTCATTATTTCAGGTACCTGAACCTCTTCTGGGGTTTTATAATATGTTATGTCTAAATACTCATTAAAAGTATATACCTCCTTAATAAAACAACCTTTATCAATTGTTCCATTTTCGTTTGGAGGATTTTGTAATAGAATCGAATATCATCACGTTTCAGACGTGCCATAAATTTATCAAATATAATATTAACGAATTGTCCTTCCAGGAGTCAATTCAAGTTGGAGCATTTAAAGTTGGTGTGCGAGATTGTTAATATCTTTGGTCAGTAAATGCATCTAAATAAATCATCTTTCGAACTTCTGGTTCGAATTTTGTCTTACTACTCTTTCGTGATGAGTTTTTATGATATTGATGAGCACTTTGTAATATTATTAGTATCTAACTTCTTCTGTATTCTCTTCCTCCCCTACAAACACGGCTATGAGTAGAATGGTCAACAAATAGATCTAGAATGCGCACAATCAAACTTATTAACTATTGAGGTTATAAAACATTACATCATCCAGACACACATTCTTCTAGCTCCAAGACAACCATCCACAAGATTCGGTATCTTCTGCACTAGCCTACTCATTTATTCTCAGCATTTTTTTTTTATTTTCCATCTCAGTGCATTGTAGTGGATTACATATATAGCACTATCGAGATAAAAAAACATTAGGCTCTGACCATAAGCCAAGTTATAACTAGGAGAACTATGATGTTGACATGATGCGTAATGACTTTCCCTAAACTGAAATGGGAAGTATTTTGTTCTCAATTAAATTAATTGGAGACGTTTAACAAACAATAATGTTAAACCATTTATCGACATCTCAACTAATCACTTATTAAAAAGTTGAGATTTATGATTACTAGTATTAAAAAGACACATTGTCTTAATTGTATAATCTGAAAATTATGCTCATAATTTGAGTATCACTTTCGCAAACTTCAGGTTGCGAATACCATGCAATCATCTAATATTTGTATCAAATCTATTAGATACAAATAATATCTAGATGGTCAACGTGGAGGGTGACGGGCCCCCATATATCACCCTAATTAATTTTCAGAACTATAGTGAATTCAATCCTTATTTAACTGGTAAAATAACCATTTTTCAATAAAAAGAACAAATATCAAATATGATTTCATTGGATTGAAGAATCTTCCGATTCTTCATTGAATATCCATTTGAATATTTAATTTCACATCATTATTGATCCAGTGATGGTACAACTGGTCATGCCAAACAATAAAGTCAAATTGAACTTCTGGTTCAATATAAGATATAATTCAATTATTTAATTTCGAAGAATATAATTAAACATTATATAATCATATATCATTCAAGTAATCAAACTAATCAATATTCTCATGAAATTAATTACATATTGTCCTTCAGGGATAAACATGAATTTATAATGATACATTCTTCGAAATATGCGCTATTTCGAGAGCGAGGTATTTCAATATTGCTTTTTCGAGAGTTATGTGTCAATATTTTTCGGGAATATTGAACATTATAATTTATGCTCTTTAGGAGCAATCAAATATTATTATAATAAAATTATTTAAGAATTTACTCTTCTGGAGTAAAAATATAATTTATGTTAGATTTTATATAATTATGCTCTTCGGGAGCAAACAAAAACCCAACTAAAATATTAATAATAATGTGCTACTTAAGAAGCAACAATATTTGTAATAGACAAATCTACAAATAATATTCTTCTGGAATATTGGAATCGTAATATCACGCTCTTCGGGAATTTTTTCAAGAATATTAATTATAATGACGTGCTACTTCGTATTTTAATTACTTTTTCCAAAGCAATATGTCAATATTCTTCTAGGATATTGAAAATTATTATTTATGCTCTTCAGGAGCAATTAATATTATTCTATAATATTAAATATACTTTTGTGCTACTTCAGGAGCAACAACAAATTATTTGTATATAGATCTACGAGTAATATTCATCTGAAATATTAATTATAATACTGTACTATTTCAGGAGCAACAATTTTATAATAGAGAAATATAAGAGTACTAAATTCATAAATTATTCTACAAATGTGAACGAGATAATTAATCAAACAATATCAATATGACATAAGTTACGTGTTTTCCTTCAATGATAAACACTAATTCAAAAATAGTATGTTCTTCGAAACATGTGCTACTTCGAGAGCACGTTGTATGTTAATATTGCTTCTTCAAGAGCAATATGTCAATATTCTTCTGAAATATTGAAAAATATAATTTATACTCTTCAGGAGCAACAACAAATTATTTATAATAGATAAATTTACGATTAATATTCTTCTGGAATACTAATTATAATTCATGCTCTTTAGGAGCAAGTAATATTCTTCTGAAATATTAATTATGATGTTGTGCAATTTCAGGGACAACAATAAACTATTATTTCGAAATAATAGCTCCTTAGGAGCAATATATTTGATTTTTCAAGAGCAATATATCAATATTCTTTTAAAATATTGGAATCGGAGTGTCATGCTCTTCAGGAGCAATAACATATTTTTTATTTGAAATAATAAATTATATAAAATTTTATTTTTTCACGAGTTAAAACACAATTTATTTTATTTAATAATGCTCTTCGGGAGCAAATAAAATCTAACTAGAATATTAATAATTGTGTGCTACTTCAAGAACAACAATATTTGTAATAGATAAATCTGCGATTAATATTCTTCTAAAATATTGATCATAATGTTGTGCTACTTCAGGAGTAACAACATGATATACCATTTACTTAAAGGTAAAAAGATTCAACAACAATAATAACAATATATATGTGAAACAAATATAAAGAACGTTAATGTAACTAAGAATACATCCAGAAAACAGAGGTCACATATTTTAGAACAATTGTTGAAAAGAAATAATTATATCCCATGCAATTAGTTTTATATTAGCATTAGAACCATTCAAGAATCAAGAAAAAAAAATAATTTTTTTTCGTCCAGTCAATTGTGGCATAAATTATTAATCCAAGAAAACCATATTCCAAATTTTATATACATGGTGGCGACGGAATTGTAAAAAAAAAAAAACAGTCGCCTTGTATATATGTATATAAATTCACACGTCCCCAAATTAATTTTGGTACATATGATAGATAGTTATGCTTTAAAAAAAATTACTACATTCACTAACCTTTGAAAAATTAAGCTTTCCTGAGCACTTTGGTGGGAATAGCTGTTCGTTTCAAAATATCTTCTCTAAAGGATTGAGCTTTCGGTATTCTGCTTTTTCTTTCTTGCTTTGGAATGTTGCTCTTCGTGTCGTGGTAAACTTTGAAAAATTAAGCTTTCGTGCTGATAACGTGTTATAAAAGAGAGAAAAAAGAAGAGAGAATAAAAGCCAATAGACTTTTCTGTATATTATAATGAGAACCAAAGCCCTATATTTATAGGACAGCAATAGGGATACATATGGTAATAATATCTAGGGCTGCAGGGGTACATGGTCATTCACATTAAACCCTAATTTACTTTCCTTTTACAACAATAGGGTTATTTTTGCACACTTTATTTTGTTGGACGGTTGTCTTGTAGAGTTCTTTTGTTTATTTCGTTCACAAAATCTAAATACATTATTGGCATGGAGTAGTGCATTTGGCATAGTAGAAAGTATAGGGCAAGTATTTTCTTGTAAATGTCAGTGATCTACGATATCAAATTATCCAATTATTATGCGATGATTAATTCTAATATAAAGATATATGTTGTTGACGAGCTGAGCTCCGAGGTCATTAAGATCGGATTGAATACACGTGATAAAAGATGAGCTCAGTTATCTAATAATAGTTGAGTTTAGGTCGAATTGTTGCACGTGACAAGTGTGTGCTAGTGGGAGTTTGGTGGCATTATGTCAATTCGGATGGATAACGTATTTGAGAAACTTGTGTAGTCTTTCAATTGAAAGGGAATCTTAATGATTAAGGATCACTGACAAGATCAATAATCCAACCATTCAGAGTGAACCACAAGGAATAATCTTACATCAGCTTACACATCAACCTCTAATCAAAATGATTAGACCCTTCTTCCAAGACACACTCATTAATTACTAGGGTCCACCTACAAGATATACTCATCATGAGGATTGTCATATCGAGCTCGGTGACTAATTAAATCATTCCAACACATGTACTTCCTCAACTCAGAATTGCAGGTGACAAGACAGAAAATTAATGAAGAATGTACCTTCTCTCCTATAAAAGAGGAAATAGTGAAAAGGGAAAGGAGGACATTTGGACATACAAGATATCTTCATGTAATATCCATATTGTAAAGATCTCCTAGAAACATAGGAATGAGCATCCCAATAACTTGTAATTTGGTATGAGCAGGAAATCAAAGTTGTATCACTCTTTGAAGTTGACTTGAATCTTGTTTATACAATTTTCGACGTCAACATATGTAATAAAAAAAAAAGTGGGAATTAGATGCAAAAGTTGAACTTCAATAATTAGTATGTGATAAGAAACATGATGGAATCAGAAAAAGCAATTAAGGTTTGAAAGAACTAGTTTATTTTGATCAATTCCAATCCACAAGATCTTGGACGAATCAATAAAAAAAAAATTCAAAAGCGAAATGATGTTTTAGCTCTTGTACACGAGTCATGTCAAATTTTTTGACAAACATATTATGAATTTCAAAAATGATGCTTGTACAGTTAGTGGGTCTCACACTAATTAGATTGAGCTGTAAAATTTACAGCTCACTAAACGCTGTAAGTGTAGCAAAATTCTACGAATTTTAAACTCCAGTATCTTCTTAGATATGATCTTAAGATGATTACACAAGCATGTACACCCCTTGTAAGTGAGAAACCCTTTTTTAAAAAATGAAAAAAAACTAGGATTTTCCAAGAGAGAGATTGCCATTCTAAACAACAATTGTTGTGCCGCACGTTATTGACAATTTTATTAAAAGCACAATACAACACTATTTATTTATAATAATTATAGAATTGATCATAAATTAATATCTTTTAATCTCCATTAATTAGTTCCGAGTAAAGTTAAGGATCGATATTCCCAAGGCCAACTAGGCAATGGCCTAGGGCCTCAAACTTTTGGGGGCCTCATAATAAAAGCCCAGTCCACAGTTAGCTCACAACCTGCCCAAGACTTAAGAAAAACTATTGGTTTTAACTAGGGATAGAATAAGAGGGGTGAATTGATGAAGGGCCAAGAGAAGAAGAGGATCACAAGAACAACATCAATGTACACAACAATAATTATAGTAATCGGAAATATAATTCTAGTAATCAAGAGCTTATGAGTAATGGGACGACTAGTGGGTTTCAGATAAAAATTCCTGATAAGGCAAGTGCAGGGCATAGTTTATCGAAGGTTTATGGTAAATTTAATGAGATGGGTGGTCAAAACCCAAATAGCCCTCACCCTAAAATCAATTCTACCGCTAGTGGATATTATGGTAAATTTTCGAGAGATGGGTTTATGGGTAGGGATGAAATTGGGAAATGGATAGGTGATATAATACGAGAAGGAAGATGAATGGAAAAAGAATAACTGTTATTGATTTATTCTTATTATGTTTACAATGAATATGGAACATATTTGTAGTTGTAGAATAAACATATACATGGAAAAATATATACATGGAAGAGAATAAACGTATACAAGGAAAATAATAAAACTTGATTTTGTGTATATTACGTAATGCTCCCCTTCAAGTTGGAGCACAGAGGTCCCTAATGTTAGCCCAAAAATAACTAACCAAGAGGGGGGTGAATTGGTTTTTTAAACTTTTTCGACAATTAATCTCAAAACTATTCAATACACAAGAACCAAATGCAAAGTGTAATAAAATAGATAATTATGCAAGTTTGATAACTCAATTCAAGTATTGTCACTTAAACAAATATATCACAATGTAAATGTAAAGTAAAGTACAATAATATAAAGATAACAAACCAATTTAATGGGGTTCGATACACAATGTGTTTTACGTCCCCGTTACCAAGCTCTCTGTCACGAGTAAGGCCAAATGCACTATAATGGTAACTTACAACAAGGAGTATCAATCTTTAAGTGACTTACAACAATGAGTACTTATCCTTATGTGACTTACAAAAATGAGCACATACCCTTAAGTAACTGACAACAAGGAGCACTTATCCTTAGGTGATTTATAACAAGGAGCACCTATCATTACAATCGAGTTTTCACAAGGCTCTTGAAACTGTCAAGATATAATTGATAATTTTACAATGAAGAAACTCTTTTAACAAATGATATAATCAAGTTAAATATTTGAGAGTTAGGATAATACTTCAATAAATAGCAAATAGTAAAGCTCAAGTGTTAACGTTGTAAACTTTGATGAATGATGGATGATAAAATAGTTTGTATCTTTGTATCAAAGTTTCCAACCAATGATATCTCTTAACAAATAATACAAGTTAGTATGAAGAGAGATTTTACACTTTAATAAAAGTGTTGGCAAATAAAACTTCTACAAAAAATGAAGAATATATGAGATTGTGAGAAGTTCTTTGCAAAATAGAATTCTTGATAAAATAGATAAAAACTAATTTTGATCAATCAATGAATTATTTGTATCAAAATTTCCAAACCAATGATTTTTCTTAACAAATAATACAAGTTAAGTATAAAGAGAGATTTTACACTTAAATCAAAGTGTTGGCAAATAATTTTTTTTTATCAAGAATAAAAAATAGATGAAGTTGTGAAAAGATCTTTGCTAAAAAGATTTCTTGTTAAGATGAATGAAATAAGTTGAATCAATCAAGAAATTCCTTTGTAATAAATGAAATATAATTTAGACTCAAATAATTTCAATGATTTTCAATAAATTAGTTCTTAAAAATTCTTTTGTAAGTTGTTGAAATTGAGTAGAAAAGATATGGGTATTTATAGAGCAAAAAGATATGCTCTCGGGTAAGTTCGGTTGATCGAAAGTCAACTGTTGACTCTTTTTTTTTTTGAAAATTTGCTTTTTCAAAATCTTTCATATTATGAATGAAAAGTATTTTTATGGAAGTGATGAATTATAAAAATAATTTGAGTTTGATGCACTTGCTAGGATCGAAGAGTTAATACCTTTACAATTAAATTTCGATAAACGACTTCTAAACTTCACTCTTCAAAATTCTTGTTCTTGTCGTTCTTTTTGAGTTGCATCTTGATTTACATCTTTTGCGAATCTTCAAATTTCAATTCGATCGTCGTATGCAAATCTCTATCGTCTCGAATGATTTTGACTTGAGTGTTTAATTTTCACTTTGATCTTCACTTCAAGTTCGATTTATGATGTGTTGATTTTGGCAATGCTTGATAGATTTTAATATTGAACTATCATCACTCAAAATCAAATATTAGAAACAATATTAATCTTGTTTGTTATAATCAAAACATTAAGATTATAATCAACCATAGGTCAACACGTAATGCCCAACTTGGATCAGAAGAAAACAAGCAATTCACATCCCAAGGGCTTAGTAAAAATATCAGCTTGTTGTTGAGAGACCGGGACGGAGTAGACCGGATTGAATTTTTTCATGAACCAGATGGTAATCCAATTCAATGTGTTAGGTGCGTTCATGAAAAACTGGATTTCGAGCGATGTAAATAGCAACTTGGTTGTCATAGAGAAGAATAGTAGGTTGAGAATGGGGCAAGTGAGGTCGTGCAAGATGAGACGAATCCAAACAAGCTCGCAAGTGGTGGTAGTCATAGCACGATATTCAGCCTCAGCAGAAGAACAAGAGACAGTAGGTTGTTTTTTGTGCACCAAGAAAGTGGACTGTCACCTAACTTGATGACATATCCAGTGGTGGATCGGCGAGTAAGTGGACAACTAGCCCAATCAGAGTCACAAAAGGCAGAGAGCTGAAAGCTACATGTGGATGAGAAGAAGAGACCATAACCCGAAGTGGTCTTTGAGTAGCGGAGGACACGAAAAGCTGCGAGATGGTGAGGTGCACGAAGAGCATGCATGAATTGATTGAGAACATTGACGGCAAATGTTAGATCTGGTCGAGAAACGGTCAAGTAGATTAATCGACCAATTAAACATCGATACGAACTAGGATCAGTTAAAAGGTCACCATCCTAGTTGACCAGAGTCTGAGAGAATATCCAAAGTATATTTTCGTTGATTGATGAAGATGCCATAGGAGAACGAGCAACCTCAATTCCAAGAAAATATTTGAGATCACCGAGATCTTTTAATCTTGAATGTATGAGCAAGATGAGATTTGATGGAACTGATGGCTAAGAGATCATTCCCAACCACCAAAATGTCATCGACATATATAAGAATAGCTATGAAAATCGTGCCCTGGGTGTTTGTGAAGAGACTATGATCTGCGGAAGATTGGCCAAAACCTGCAAGAGTAAGAGTGTGAGATAATCTCGAGTACCATTGTCGAGATGCCTGTTTGAGACCATAGAGAGACTTGTGAAGACGACATATGCGCGTCTCCCCCTGAGGACAATACCCTGGTGGGGGTCTCATATATACTTCCTCATCAAGATCGCCATGGAAGAAAGCATTATGAACATCCAACTGGTGTATGATCCAATGTTTAGCTGCAATTATAGCAAGGAGACAATGGACATTAACAAGTTTAGCCACGGGTGCTAACGTATCATGATAATCAAGACCCTCTACCTAAGTGAAACCCTTGGCAACCAAACGAACCTTATGGCCTTTGATGGAACCATCTGCACGCAATTTTATTTTGTAGACACATTTGCAACAATAGCCTTTTTACCTGGAGGAAGGGTTTCAAAGGTCCATGTTTGGTTAGCCTCCAAAGCTTGAATTTCAGAGGCCATTGCTTGTTGCCAATGGGGCTCAAGGACAACTTGAGAATATAGAAGATGATCCTAGATGTTTTTTGAGACAGAAGATAGAAAAGCAAAATGTTTGGGACTAAACAAACGATAAGAGAGAAAATTGGGTAAGGAATGAACCTTACCTAAGAAAGACTGAGAAGTAAGTGTCGAACGTGTAGTCTCTGTTGGCAGATCTGAGCAAACGTAATCCTGAAGGTATGCGGAACGAATGATGGTGCCACGAGGTCTTTGTAATGTGGATGGAATGGTATCTGAAGGATCTTCCGAGGGATCTGCATGAAGTGCAGGATTGATGGATAAGGATGGATCGAAAGGTGCAATGGCGAGAAAGGTTGATGGGATGGAAAGAGATTCAGAACTTGGTTCAATGTTAGTTGATGGGGGAAGGAGGGTGCATATCGAGGAAGCATTGGTCTTCAGGTGGTAAAGAGATGGTAATGGTGATGGTCCAGAGTGTGATGTGATAGTAGCAAAAGGGAAAGCAGATTCCACAAAGTGTACATCACGAGAAAGAAAAATAGTTGTGTTCAGATCATAAACACGATAAATGTGTGGATGTTTGAGTATAGCCGATAAAGATGCAAGGTTTGGCACGAGGTGAAATTTATCACGATGAATTTTCAAAGTGTGTGCATAACAAATGAATCCAAACACACGAAGATGATCATATTTGGGGCCTTTTTGAAAAAGGAGCTCATGAGGAGTTTTGTGGTGGAGAGATGAAGAGGGGGTGCAATTAATTATATAAGCAATAGTGAGTACACATTCGCCCCAAAAAGAAGTAGGTAAATGGGCATGAAAACGAAGACACCGAGCCACATTTAAGAGATGGCGATGTTTTCGTTCAGCCACGCCATTTTGTTGTGGTGTTTCAACACAAGTTCGTTCATGAATGATGCCACGATCAAGAAATTTTTTTTGCATGCGATGTGAAAGAAATTCTTGACCATTGAGAACGAACATGTTTGATAGAACAATTAAATTGTGTGTTGGCCATTTTAATAAAGGCGGTGAGACAAGAAAATGTGTCAGATTTAAAATGCATTAGGTATACCCAAGTAACACGAGAAAAATCGTCAACAATAGTGAGAAAATAATGTGCACCACATGTAGACGGTGTAGGATAGCCATCCCAAATATCACAATAAATACGATGAAATATGGAATCACTTTTATTCTCAACTAATTTAAAAGGTAGACGGGTATGTTTGCCTCGAATACAACTATCACAATTGTCATTCATTTTCGAAGTACATAAAAATTTTGGAATGCAAGACATGGAAGGATGACCTAAGCGGAGATGCCATAAGGTTGAGGTAGGATTAGCCTTGGAGTTGATGTGTAGTGCAATAGAAGGAATAAGTTTGAGATGGTAGAGGCCTTCACGTTCTTCACCCATTCTAATCAGCCTCCTCGTGTGTTGGTCCTGAAAAAAACAATGTGAGGAAGAAAAAATTGCAATGCAATTGGATGTTTTAATAAGCTGGCTAACAGAGATTAAATTATAATTAAATTAAGGAACATAAAGTACATTAAAAAGTGAAAGTGAGAAGAAAGACGAATATGGCCCATATGAGTAATTTGGGTCGTGACACCTGTAGGTAGAGTTAAGGATTGCGAGTGAAGAGAAACATTAGTAGCAATGGATAAATTGGCGATAGAGGATATATGGGCCGAAGCCCCAGTGTCTATAATCCATGATAATTTAGTTTGAGAGGTCAAGGGAGAGATATCAGAGAAGCTATTGGAGCTAGGTTGAAGGAGTCCATCAATTGTCGATAATTTTCATCAGAGAGGCCAGGAATAACACTCGAGGCCAGAGGTACCTGGACATTAGATACCATATGTGCCATTGGCAACTGCTTGTTTGCCATTGTTGGGGGTCGAAGTGGCTTCTTTGGTCTGTTGGTGTTCCAGTGAGAGGGGATACCCAATATTCTCAAAGCAGGCAGCCTCAAGATGTCCATCTTTACCACATTTTGTGCACTTTTTAGTGTTGCGGGGGCAAGATCCATGATAGCCCAGGTTATGGCTACGGGTTACGACCATGGCAGATGTGTCTGGTGTGGGCAACAAGGGGATTTGAAAAAGTTGTTGGGTTTCTTCCTGATGCTGGTGGCATAGGCTCGAGCAATGGTGGGAAGAGGATCCATGGCAAGGATTTGACTTCGAATGTTAGAGAATGAATCATTGAGACCCATAAGGAACTGGAAGAGCCGTTCGGTGTTGACGGTGATTTCAGCTTTCTTTTTGGCTTCACAGGTGCAAAGATTTGGTTCAGCAAGGTCAGTAAGCTTATCCCAAAAACCATTGTTGGTGTTGTAGTAATTGGTGATGGAAATGGTGCTTTGTTTGAGGTTTACAAGATCATGGTGGAGGCAGTAGAGGCAGGGATGCTTACTTTGACAGAAACGGTTGTCCAAATTGGTCCAAACGTCAGATGATTTTGAAGAATAAATTAAGCTTTGGAGTAGAGATTTATCAATCGAATTTAAGAGCCATGAGAGTACCATATCATTGCAACAATCCCATAGTGTAGCAATTGAAGAATTTGGTGGTTTTTGTAGAGAACCATCAACGAAAGCGAGCTTATTTTTGGCATTAAGGGCCATACGCATTGAGCTTTTCTAGGTGGCATAGTTATCGCCCGTGAGGAGATCAGGCACTAAGACAATGCTGGAATTGTCAGCAGGGGTCAAGAAGTATGGTGAAGTGAGGTCATTGATCAATTGAGAAGGAGTTCGGGCAGTAGCCATGGTGAAGGAAGTAGAAAATTCTGCTACTGGAAACGGTTGGAAGAAGAATTAATTTGCTGGAATCAGAAACTGGAAGTTCTTTGCTGGAATCCGAAACTGGAAGAAGTTGGCGGAAGAATTAATTGTGATGGAATCAGAATTAATTTGCTGGAATCAGAATCTAGAAGAAGTTCTTTTCTGGGATGAGAAAAAGGTGCTGATCTTACTGCTCTGATACCATAATACAAGAAGGAAGATGAATGGAAAAAGAATAACTATTATTGATTTATTCTTATAATGTTTACAATGAATATGGAAGATATTTGTAGTTGTAGAATAAACCTATACATGGAAGAGAATAAACGTATACAAGGAAAATAATAAAACTTGATTTTGTGTATATTGCGTAATATGATATTGCCAAGAAAAAGAAAGGGGATAATGGGATGGATGAGGTAGTGGCTGCAATAGAGATATTGGGATAGGGGTTTTTGATAATAGAAAAGATAGATATGGCACAGGAGGTGGAGCAATCTTACGGAAACAAATTAATTGAGAGAAATGGAAGATTTTATTACGTGTTTGGTTGCGGTTAAAACTCAAAAGCAAATCACTAAATAATTGTATATGAACGTTAGCCTGTTTGAGTCATTGTTCGAGTATTGCACAAAACAATCAAGAAAAAGTAAGCAGATTAAAATTTGGTTGATATTGAATGAATAAAATTGTTTCTAAGTCATAAACAAATTCCTGCGGGTTAATGTACGAGTTTCCTGCTGTGTTATGAAGAGGATGGCTTTGGCGTATGTGCTTCCATCTGGGCCATTATTTCTGGTAATAGTTATTTGGATCCTGGTGTTCGCTGCACTTCGTTTTCGTCTTCATGTAACCTGGCTTCCTTCTTTTGGTCAATGAATCTCAGCATTGCTACTCCTGTTGGCACTGTAAAAAAAAAAAAAAAAAAAACTAACACCAAAAAATAAGGAACATAACAAAATTAGTATTTATGTTTGCAGATTAATCTTAAACATATTGTAAGATAACAAGTAAAATCATAAAGAGGAGAAACATAGATACATACAGTGGAGACAATTGGCATTGAAACATTCGGGAATAAAAGTGATTCCACTCTTTTCAGAACGACAAGCATCAACACAACGATCCCAGCAGGTCATAGCCTGCGCCTCAAGGCTCACCATTAGAACCACAGTAACAAAGCACAGAATTAACCTTAATGTTCTTCCCATTATTTTGCACAATCTCCTACTTTATTCATTAGGGATCGAGAAGGTGCAAATGCTTGTGCAGGACAAGAGGTGAAATTGTTCCTACTACTCTCTGGCTATTTGTATGGGGAATAATGATTCTTTCTCAGCCACAAATCCTATGTGGTTTCTGCTTTTCTTGGCTGAAATAGCTCTTACGTTTTATTGATTCCAATTCTTTAAGGCTTTCGAGAAAATTATATAAGTTCTATTTATGTGCATATGATGACAAGTTTAAAAGACAAGGGAATTAAGAATTTACAAGTAAGGTTTAATGATAATAATATTTGTGGAAGTATATATTTGTTAAGAAATATATGGTTATTTCGTGTTCACTGTTTATTAAGGGTAGAATAATCATTTTTAGTTTTCTTTGTTTAACCTATATATTGTCTCTTTATATTTAGATTAAATCATCTTTTTGTATTCAATTGCATTATGCACAATCAATGAAACCCAAGCCTCCTTTTTTTTCTTTATTTTTTTGAATTTTTTAACATGGTATCAGAGCAAAGTTTCATGGGATGATTTTTTTTTTTAGAAAAAATATGATTTCGAGAGATTTTTTTTTCAGTTTCTGCAATCTGGTATTTCGTTTTCCTTTCTTTTGCGATTCGTTTTTCTTTATTTTTTTATTATGGCTACTGAAAGAGACGCTTCTCTTCAGTATGTGAGTGTGAGGTTGGATGGAAAGAATTATTCGTATTGAAGTTACATGATGAGAAATTTTCTTAAGGGGAAAAAGATGTGGGGATACGTTAGTGGAACTTCTGTGAAACCTAGAAATACCGATGAGGGTTATGCTGCTTTGATAGATGCCTGGGAAGCAAACAATGCAAAAATTCTTACTTGGATTAACAATTCTGTTGAGCATTCCATATGTAGAGAAGTTGCGAATTATGGGACAAAGGAGGTTTGAGATCATCTGCAAAGGTTATTCACTCAGTCAAATTTTGCAAAGCAGTATCAATTGGAGAATGACATACGAGCTCTTCAGCAGAAGAATATGAGTATTCAAAAGTTTTATTCTGCTATGACAGATCTTTGGGATCAATTGGCTCTTATATAATTAGTAGAATTAAAGGCATATGGTGCCTATATTGTTCGTAGAGAGCAGCAACGGTTGGTACAGTTTTTAACGGTACTCACAGTGATTTTGATTTTTGAAGGACTTAGAGGTTCAATTTTGCATCGTTCTCCACTTCTTTCTGTTAACTCAGTTGTCGGTGAGTTATTGGCTGAAGAAATACGTCTTAAGTCTTATTATGAAAAAGGAATTTTTTATACTTCTAATCCTTCTGTGCTAGCAGTGTCTTCTAAGTCACTCTCTAATAATCAGAATAAGTCTTACACAAGGGTTGCTTTCGACGAATGCAGTTTCTGTGAGTAAAAAGGTCATTGGAAGGCTCAGTATCCTAAGTTGAGACAGCAGGTATCTCAAGCTTGGAAGCCTGGCAACCAGTCACAATAAAATGCTCATAGACCACCTCAGGGTTATAAACCACCACAGTCTAATATTGCAACAGTAGTTTCATCAGGTCCTTTCACTGATCTTAGTACTCTGGCTGAGCAATTTTAGAAGTTTCTCTCCGACAACCTCAAGCTATGTCTGATTCTTCTTCCATAGGTCAGTTGCCTCATAGTTTTTCAGGTATGTCACATTCTGTATGAGTTTTGGATTCTGGTGCTTTACATCATATGTCTCCAAATTCTTCATCTTTGCTTATGTGTTTCCTTCGTCTTTTATTCCTGTCTGACTGCTGATGGCACTCCTATGCCTTTAGCAGATGTTGGTTCTGTTGTCACACCTCACTTGTCTCTCTCTAATATTTATCATATTTCGAAACTCACATTAAATCTTGCTTATATTGGTCAGGTATGTGATTCTGGTAATTTAGTAACCTTTTCATCTTCTTGTTATTTGCAGGATCTGCAGTCTCAGAAGCTGATTGGGACAGGCCGTAGGAAGGGTGGACTATATATTTTGGATGAGCTAAAAGTCTCAGTTGCTGCTGCTACTACTAGTGTTGATTTGTCTTCTTTTCGTTTGAGTCATTCTTCTTCTAGTTTTTATTTATGAGATTTTCGTCTAGATCATGTTTTGTCTTCTTGTTTGAGACTTTTTGCTTCTACATGAGCTTTTGGAAATTTGCAACATTGTGATATTTCTGATTGTAGTGGATGTAAATTGACAAAATTTTCAGCTTTACCTTTTAATCGAAATATTTATGTTTCTTCTTCTCCATTTGATTTGATTCATTTTGTTATATGGAGGCCTTTTCCTGTTGCTACAAAATGAGGGTCTCGATATTATGTTTCTTTTATTGATGATCATACTCATTATTGTTGGGTTTATTTAATAAAATATTGTTCTAAATTTTTTGAGATATACTTAGCCTTTCATTCTCTTGTCAAAACTCAACATTCTGTTGCTATCAAATGTTTTAGGTGTGATTTGGGTAGGGAATATATTTCTAATAAATTTTGTGAGATGCTTACCTTAAATGAAACCATTCATCAAACTTCATGTACAGATACTCCTGAGCAAAATGGTGTTGCTGAAAGAAAACATAGGCACGTTGTTGAAACTACTCGTTCTCTCTTGTTACTTGCTTTTGTTCCTAGTGTGTTTAGGGGTGAAGATGTTCTTACTTCTGTAGGTTTAATTAATACAATTTCATCTTCTCATATTTCAGGTTTTTCTCTTTTCGAAAAGTTGTGTGGGTATGCCCCTGATTATTCTTTCTTTAGAGTTTTTTGTTGTACTTGTTTCGTTCTTCGTCCTCGTGCAGAACGCAGTAAGTTGTCATCTTGATCTAATATTTGTGTCTTTCTTGGTTATGGTGAATGTAAAAATGGGTATCGTTGTTTTGATCCAATAAATCAGAATTTTTATGTGTCTCGTCATATTGTTTTTCTTGAACATATACATTTCTTTTCTATTCTATCCACTACACATAGTTTGACTAGATCTGGTCTTATTCATATAGATTCTTTTTTCTCACAATCTCGATAGTTTGTCATCTCAGGTTCTTAGTACTTCAAATATCCATTCTCTCGTTCTTTCTTCGTTATCTTTACAACCAATTTGTACAGATCATTCTGCAGGTACTGACACTTTACTCTCCGGCATACCTGAAGTGCCCTCTTCTCCTATGGTCCCTCAAGCTCCATCTTAGATTGTGGATCTACCTCTATGTCAATCCATATGCATTCGTAAGTCTACAAAGTTACCATATTTTATTTATTCTTGTTATTCTTCATCTTTTTCTACATTTTTAGCTTCTATTCATTGTCTCTCTGAGCCCTCTTCCTATAAAGAGGCAATTCTTGATCCTCTTTGGCAGCAAGCTATAGACGAAGAACTTTCTGCTTAGCATAAAACTGGTACTTGGGATTTGGTTTATCTACTTCCTGGTAAGAGTGTTGTTGGTTGTCGTTGAGTGTATAATATCGGGACTAATTCTGATGGATCAATTGAGCGATACAAAGCTATGTTGATTGCAAAATGGTACTCTCAACACTATGATATAGATTATGAGGAGTCATTTGCTCAAATTTCAAAAATGACTACCATTTGTACTTTTATTGCAGTAGTTTTGATTCATTAGTGGCGTATCTCTAAACTTAATGTTAAAAATGTATTATTGAATGGAGATCTTTAAGAATAAGTTTCTATGGTGCCCCATCCTGGTGTTTCACTTGATTCTGCGTATGTTTGCAAGCTCAAGAAAGCGTTGTATGGTCTCCAATAAGCACCTCATGCTTGGTTTGAGAAATTTTCTGTTGCAATCTCTTCCCTTGGATTTGTTTCTAGTAGTCAAGATTCTGCTATTTTTATTAAGTGCACTGATGTAGATCGTATCATTCTATCTTTATATGTTGATGACATGATTATTACTAGTGATGATATTGATTGTATTTCAATTTTGAAGACATTTAGCTAGACAGTGTGAAATGAAGGATTTTGGTTATCTACGATATTTCTTGGGTATTGAGGTAGCATGCTCACCCAGAGGTTATCTTCTTTCTCAGTCGAAATATGTTACAGATATTCTTGAGCGAGCTAGACTTGTTGATAATAAGACTGTTGATACTCCAATTGAGGTTAACGTAAATTATTATTCTTCTGACGGTTTACCTTTATCAGATCCTACTTTATACCGTACTATTGTTGGGAGTTTGGTATATCTCACTATTACTCATCCATATATTGCATATGTTGTTAGTCAGTTTGTTGTTTTTCCTACTACAGTTCATTGGGCAGTTGTTCTTCGTATTTTGAGGTATCTTAGGGGTACGGTCTTTTAGAGTCTTTACTTCCATCCACCTCCTCCTTGGAGCTACGTGCATACTCTGATGCTGATCATGGCGTGATCCCACAGATTGCAAGTCTGTTACTAGTTTTTGTATTTTTTTGGGTGATTCTCTTATTTCTCGAAAGAGCAAGAAACAATCTATTATTGCTCAATCTTCAATTGAAGCAAAATATCGTGCTATGGCATCTACTATCAGAGAAATTGTTTGGTTACGTTGGTTATTTGCATATATGTGAGTTTTTCTTTCTCATCCCACTTTTATGTATTGCGACAACCAAAGTTCTATTTAGATTGCTCACAACTCAATTTTTCATAAACGAACTAAGCACATTGAAATTGATTGTCATATTACTCATTATCATCTTAAGCATGACACAATTACTTTGCCATTTATTTCTTTTTCTTTGCAGTTTGTAGATTTCTTTACCAAGTCGCAATCTATTTCCCGTTTTCGTTTACTAGTTGGCAAACTCTTGATACTTGTGGCTGTCGCATCGTGAGTTTGAGGGAAAATTTTATGAAATATAGGGTTATTACTGTTTATGAAGGGTAGAATAGTCTTTTTTTAGTTTTATTTGTTTAACCTATATATAGTCTCTTTATATTTAAGTTAAATCATCTTTTTGTATTCAATTGCATTATGCACAATCAATGAAACCCTAGTATCCTCTTTTTTCTTTATTTCTTTGGATTGTTTAACAATATTTACACAAGGAGTTGTGCTGGCCTAGTGGCTGAGAGAGTAACAAAACTTTGAGAGAGGTTTGACAAATATTTAACAGATTTTTTTAATTGAATCAGATCCTGTCAAACATAATTGGGTACATTCGATTCAATAGAACTGAAAATCATTCAGCTTACAAGTTTTAGCAACCCAAAGGGTAAAGGGCACAGGGCTCGATTATGGACTCACCAAATGCCCATCAAGGTGTTGCATTTACATGTTACATATATATATAATGTGTTGTTGGAATTCGACTAGGCAACAAGAAGAAAACAAAAATTTCAAGTAGAAGTTGTAATGAAGTGAGGATTACAACTAAAATAAGTGGTTAAGACAATTTTTGATTTTATATTATTTTATAATAAAATCTTTACAATGAATATTAATAAAAAAAAAATGAAGAGTGTGATATTATTTTAAGATATAATGTGTTATATTTGATACACAATCGATAGTTTTTTAAGAGTATTTATTATTTTAAAATTCCGGTTAAGATTTCATTGTAAGGTGGTTATTTTATGAATATTAATAAAAACAATTACAGAAAGCTAAAATAATTTCATCAAAATAAAATCTAATATGACCTTACATGAATATATGAGCGAGGTGGATTGTTATTTATCCATAAAAATGAATTGCAAAATGTCAAATACATGCTTTTGTAATATCGTATGTGTTAGCGTTTATGTTTTCATCTATATTATTAATATTAGAACCCAATCTACTATCTGACGATGGATCAAGGAGGACATGTTAAAGGTCATGGCGCCAGAGGCGGAGCCAGGATTGTTGGTCAGGCGTGGCACAACTTATCGATGTTGCACGTCAAGTTTTTGTCATGAATGTAATGATAAGAAAAATATAAAACAATAATACGACAATATTAAAAATAACATAGTTTATAAATTACACTTGTTCCTTTCGAGTTTTCATGTTTTGATATCGTTGTACAATAACTTCATTATCGAGCTTCAAAAATATATCTTTCTCTACATAAACAATTGTGCTATCATTCATCCACTGATCACACATTCGATTACGCAATCTATCCTTTACAATGCTCGTTGCCGAAAACACTCTCTCCACAGTAGCGGTAGCAACCGGTAGAATCAATGCTAAAGTTAAAAGCTTGTAAACCAATGGATATACCATATTTTTCTTTGTCAGGACCAACTTTTTTGCAAGATCACCAATGTCGTTCAACCCTTCAAACTCTTTGTTAGAGCGCATGTCAAAAATATAAGTCTCAAGTTGATCATGAAGTACAACGAGATCTAATGCAGTGAAATCTAATGGATAAAGCTCAGCAAGTCGAATCAAACTTTTCTTGTCAAAAGAAGAAAATGAATCTTGTGGACATAAACAAGCTACACACATGAGTAACTCTGTAGTTACCTCTGAGAAACGATCATTCAATTCTTGAAGTTGAAGATAGATGACAGAGTAGAACAAATCTACCTGATAATGATGTAAATTTGTAAGTTCTGGAAGATTACATTGTGGGCGACCACGAAGTGCACGACGTACAAACATATCATTCATGTCGGGTATATCAATGTAATGCTGTTGACAGAAAGAACACACTTCTTCCCAAAAGGAGTCCCACCCTTCATCTCTCATTATTTGTAGTCGTTTGCATAACTTCACGAATTGCATTGCATTCACAATGTCTTGATTTTTTCGTTGCAATGCTTTTGATAGTTCATTTGAAATCCCCAGCACACTTCTTATCAATTGTAAATTAAATGCAAAATCAAATGTCTGTATCAACTCCAATAAATTTGTCGCGTCGAATCTTTGGTTACAAGAACAATAGACATCTTCAACAATCGTTGCAAGTACATCAATAACAGAAGAGAACATGACAAGTAAGCTGGCCAATGAATTATAATGTGATCCCCATCGCGTATCACTAACACGTTGAAGGGTTGTTTCTTGATTAAGTCCCCGTCCACTTAAAATCTCACCCTTCTCCAATGTCTCAACAATAAAGTCTGATTGGAGTTCTCGAAGAAGATCACAACGTTTAGAAGATGCTCCAACAATATTTACCACATCATCGACTATACGAAAGAAGTTAGTAATATGAATATTCTTCTTTGCAACAGTTACAAGAGCTAGTTGGAGTTGATGAGCAAAACAGTGAATGTAAAATGCACATGGATTCTCCTTTAAAATGAGTGTTTTTAGACCATTAAATCTACCTTGCATATTACTTGCCCCATCATAACCTTGTCCTCTCAATCTAGACATGCTCAAGTTATATCTAGAAAATACATTATCAATTGCAGCATTCAATGATAGAGCCGTGGTACTCGTGCCATGTTCAATCCCTATGAAGCTTTCTTTCACATGCCCACTTTTATCCAAATAATGTATTACAATTGACATTTGCTCCTTCATTGACACATCACGAGATTCATCAACTAGAATAGAAAATAATGAGTCGCCAATATCTTTGATAATAACATTGATTGTCTCAACGGCACAAGCATTTACTATATCCTTTTGAACATCAGGGGATGTCAATTTGCAATTTTGAGGAGCATTTCCAAATGTCACAGCTTTAATATCTTCATTATGAGCGGCCAAAAATTATAATTGGACTAGAAAATTGCCTGGATTGAGAAAATCAGGGGACTCATCATGTCCTCGAAATGAGTGCCCTTATCGCAATAGAATTTGAACACAATCAATAGATGCATTAAGACGGGTAACATATGCACTTCGTATTTGTTCTGACTGCTTGTGCAAAATTGATTGAATGTGTTGGTCTTGATTCATCAAAATTTTGCACTTAATGCGAGCTTGATTATGTGCATTATCATGTTCTCCAACATGAATTTGAAGCATTTTCTTCTCTTTCCAATATGTAAAACCATCACAAACAAAACTCTCACCTCCACCTTGCTTTCCAGAACTTGATTTGAAAAGATAACAATACAAACAATAAGCAGCATCTTTTTCTACACTATACTCCAACCAAGAACTGAATTCTTTAAACTAAGAAGGATTAAATCGTCTAACTTTTACTCCAAATTGTCGTTTTGGAAAGTCGTGATCATGTGGCTGACAAGGACCCTTTAACATATATGCTCTACGAACTTGATCTCGAATGTTAGCATTGTAATCCAAAATGGGTATCCTAAGACCAGGATCAGTTGGAAGTTTAGTGACATCAAATTCTACATTATTCGATGTCCCCGGGATCCCCCCATCAACATTTACATTATCCAAGTCAGTTTTTCTTTGAAAGAATCTCTTTATAAGATTTCATTTTTTGACAATACACAAACTTCAACAATTCCCAAATTTCAATCCTACAATTCCCAAATTTCAGCAATTTCTATCCATCAATACCCAAACTTCAGCAATTTCTATCCATCAACACCCAAACTTCAGCAACTACATCAGTTCACAACAATACCCAAATTTCAATTTTCAACAATACCCAAATTTCAATTCACAACCGAGTAACAGGTTACAGACAAACCAGAGAAGGCTCAAGAGGTGTACCGTGTATCCGTGTCCACTGTCCAGTGTTCTAATTCAGTCATTCAGGGCCTCAGGGGTGAGGGGCCAAATCAATTTCGCCTCTGTAACGATGAAAAACACAAAATAGAAGCAATCAACAAATGATTCAACAAAACCATTCAACTCAAATTTCAATTTTCAACAGTGTAATAGCCATGCGAGGTGAGATTGTTAAATAGGGGTGAAGTATCTAATCTTAGCGGTGAAATAGGCAAATAGCGGCGAAGTGTCTTACTCGCAGTCGCGGGCTTGGAGGCTGGAGGCTGGAGCAGACCGCAGACGGAGACGGGTCACGACGGGATTCTCATGTCCTCGTCTCGAAATGGCTCTCCTTTTATGTTCAACTAGTCCAGTGGAATCTGGATGATGCACCATTCGGCGTTCGAGTCGGAGTTTGTGGCTGCGTAAATGGAGAACGAGAGATTTAGGAGAAGACAATGGCGGAGGGATTTGTCAAATTGGGGAGTGAAATGGAAATTATGGAATGGAGCTCTGGGCCTGGGTAGTGGGTGGGAATGAGGAAATACAATATTCTTATTGGGATAGGCCTTGGAGTCTTGGAACTTGTTGGGC
Organism: Fraxinus excelsior; assembly: GCA_019097785.1. Taxonomy (NCBI): domain Eukaryota; kingdom Viridiplantae; phylum Streptophyta; class Magnoliopsida; order Lamiales; family Oleaceae; genus Fraxinus; species Fraxinus excelsior. Next base: position 6,155,543 of record CM032624.1, read on the forward strand.
CTGGGTAAAAAAAAATTCCAGCCCAAAGTTCAGTGTGGGCCTGTGCCCACACTGGTCCTAATGTGGCTCCGCCCCTGCATGGCACCAAGGCTAATAATGGTGGATTGTAAAGATGAATTTATACATATCTGACAAATCTTTAAGGGTTTGGCACAACATATGCTAGATTAAGCCTCTGTTTGATTGCTATTATAAAGATAAATTAGGGAAAATGATGTTTTAAATAGTTAATTTTTGAAAAATGTGTGGTTAATAAGTAGGAAAACGGTTCAAGTCTACTTGCAAAATATTTTATTGTGTAAACATCTATTTGAAAATGAATGAAAAACAAAGAGTTTTGAAATAAATAAAATCAAGCATGGCCTAAATGCATAGCAGCAACAGATACAGAGTGACCTCTTTGGCAATGGGCAAAAGATAAAAAGTGGCCCCCACGTGCACATTGCAGCTAGAAAGGATCTATGACGAATGTTGTGTTAGGCAAGAACTCGACAATATGGATAGGGTTCTCTATGGGGAACCCTAAAATTTCATGGCCAAGGGGTAGCCACCAATTATGTGATGTGTATGATAATTGATGGGGAGGATAACTCTTTCGATTCATGAATGTATGTTGATATCAATTTTGCTATGTGTATATTAAGTTTGACATTGTGTGAGATGACAACTTTTTGTACATTGATTTTAATAATACATTTCTCAATCAATGGTCAAATTTCATCCACATATGGGGAATGTCATCCACAATGTAACTCAATAATGTACAACTAGCATAATTGATGTTGAGATAGTGTCTGACACAAATATTTTTACTCCCTCTAATTCTAGTTTTGAGTGTTGATTTTTGGACTCCAAACAACCAAGAAATCGGGCTCAGTTTCAACATAATCGACACCACAATCATAACAAAACTATCCCAACCAATCTTCCCAATCCGGTTGCTTTCTTCACTACCCACAAAGGGCAACGGGTGATGAATATTGTAGGCACAATAAGAAATGAAGAAGAAGAAGGCACAAAGCCAATGGGAAAACACCAAGCCAATCGACCATATCTTCTCTTTTTTCACGCGGTTGCCTAACATTCACATACCATACACAAGATAAAACGGGCCACTTATATAAGACAAAATGGTTGGGCTTTAGGTCAAGGAATAGATGCCCAATAAATAACAAGTGGACTGTTGACCCTAAAGCCGTCCAAAGTAATGGGTCGGGTCATGAGTAACACTAATGAGTAGGCTACTTCAAATGACCCAGATAGGTTGTAGGAATGGTTCGTTCAATTGTAATATCGATATTTCACTTCATTCATCGATCGAGGCCTATGAAGTATAATCTAACAAAATCGGTTTAACATCATCGCCCAAATTTATTGGGTATCAAAACCCAACAAATCTCTACCTTGATTCCTAATAAATCTGTAAGTAACCAAAACACACAGTTTATACTTGCATAATCAAAATAATCAATAAAATTGGTATCACAGACATTGCCTCATGTTTCGAACCCAAAACACATACTATACCACTCTATGAAATCACCAGGGCTAAGATCAAGAACACCCAAGTAGAAACAAATAATCACAGCAATCAATCAAGAGCAAATAAACATCCGATGGAGATATCATATAAGAAAAACAAATCATTTCAAACATGTTCATACAGAACAATAAATTAACACCAAGTCAATCAACAGACCAACACATATGCAATAAATGCATAAATGACCCCACGAAAAAGATCTCACCACACTTATCATATCCTATTCTGTATTGCTCTCACCTCATCGCCTACTATGCTCACTTGATCAATCATTCAACTCATATCTAACTGGTGAGTCTCTATAGATCCCCAAGTTCTCGGGATAATCCTCTATCATCACATCACTTCTCCCAACCTATGTGGATAATAGGTCTCCACCAAACAAAAGTGATAGAAGTGCCTCACTCACACTCCACTTGATTAGGGTCTTTTCCAGATAAAAGATTCCAACATTTGATTACCTCTCCACTCGTGATCCAAATGCCACACTCCACATCCCACGGTACAAAACACCAATGTATCCTTAGACATCTATACTCCATATTAGTATATTACCAATAGACATACAACACGCTACTAATGCGATGACAAACCCACTATGGCCAATCAACACCTTTCGACGACTACAAAGGTTAGGGCTCAAATTTAAATAGACCCACGCACCACAAGGTTACTCCAATCACCAACACTAAAAAAATTTCACAATGATTAATTCCACAAAGGGAAGGGTGAGGGTGGTGCTAACAAAGAGAATAGAAGAAAGAGTTGGTTACTTTACAACACTTACAAAAGAGGCTCACATAGAGAACGAAGATAACCATCACATGCTGCCTCACATAATCTCACACACCACACATGCTCACAAAGATGAAGGAGAAAATGGCTACCCCTCTTACTTCTCACTACCACACTCTCTCACACCACTCACAGAGCAAAACGGAATATGCCATAAATCTCAACCCACTATGCATGCAAACAATTACACAGTAATAATATCACTCCAATTCATACCAATGCATGAATTCAAACACATTGAAATGCACATATAATCACACAACCGAATTAAGCGATCACACACATGTAGAAATGATTATACACGGATGCACATGCAGTAACTAGGTTTACCCTCAATAAACCTCACACAGGTCATCACTCGACCCAAAGACAGAAATCGCATCACCACTCTCCTCATCTTTCCTTTTATTATCATTCATAGGACAAGTCTATTCCACCATGTCCAAATTTTACTATAGTTTAAACACATCTTATTTTTCGCACTTGCCTTATACCTACATATGCCATCAATACCTAATAATGACCACAAGCAAAGTAAGATATAATTCACACAGAATAGTCAAACAAAATTTTCTAAGGCCACATACAATTCTAACAATGTAGAAAAATTGGCAACAAATTCACAAAGAATTTAAGGCAAATAATTAACAAGTAATTCCTAGGTCTAGCAACTAGCGATAGTTACCATCTCACAATAACCCCAAAACCTAACGTCACCCCACACGATGACTTCTAATGCGAAAAAGAAATTATCCTACACAATAATTTTAATTGCAATAATAAAAGTAAAGAACACGATACCGAGCAGATGTCTGAAGGTCCGTAAATATCGAGAGATGTGAATTCACCACTTTAGGACCATTACCATTCATCCTAAAATCTCCAGCAACCACGGCAACACAAAATGACATACGACACCAGCACGTCAAAGGGAAAAATCGTCCAACTTTTATCGTAATGCCCGAAACTGAAATTCGACAACACCACAGGGTTCGTATCACCTCCAAAAAAATTATGTCTTCGGAGCCATCGCCGGATAACGGCCTACGAGCCTGCACGTGCCACCGCTGGCGCTGCGCCCTGGGCCTCATGCATCGACGACAGCGCATCTGTTCCTCCGCCTGCTGAGTCCGCCAATGGTGTCCGTTTCTCCAACCGCCCATTGGTTTGGCCGAAAATTGCATTTACAGGTCCGGATTTTGCACACAAATTCTGGATAACTCTCTGCTTCAATTTCTGTCGGTTTTCAGTTGCAATTTTGGGAGTTTCTTGGTCAGAAATCCACCCCAACCTTGCTCTAATACCATTTGTTGATTTTTGGACTCTAAACAACCAAGAAATTGGGCTCAGTTTCAACCTAATCGACACCACAATCACAACCAAACTCTCCCAACCTATCTTCCCAATCTGGTTGCTTTTCTTCACTACCCATAAAGGACAACATGGTGATGAATATTGTAGGCACAATAACCAGTCACAAAGGCTAAGATAAATAAAGAAGAAGATGGCACAAAGTTAAGGGGATGACACCAAGCTAATCGGCCCTCTCTTCTCTCTTTTTCACACGGCTGCCCAACATTCACACACCACACAAAAGATAAAACTGGCCACCTATATAAGTCAAAATGGGTGGGCTTTAGGTCAAGGAATAGAGGTCTAATAGATAACAAGTAAGTTGACTGTTAACCTTAAAGTTGTCCAAGGAATGGGTCGGACCATAAGCAACGCTAATGAGTTAAGCTACTTCAAATGACCCAAATAGATTGTAGGAATGGTTCGTTCGATTGTGGTGTTGACATTATCTCAAAGAAATATTGAATTTAAATTCAATACTTCTTTAAGCCATTGCCGGATAACGGCCTACTTCGTTCGATTGTGGTGATGACACACATGTTGTCACGCCAAATTTTGATAACAAGATCGAAGCTAAGGAACTTGAAATTTACATTGAAATTGGTGATTATAACATAATTGCATCAGTATATCCCCCAATGTTTTTTTGTGAACCAAAGGAACAATCAATTTCAAATGGATGAGGAATCTTTGTGTTAGAATACACTTCAAGAAAAATTTATTTTGGAATTATATTGGAATTCTATGTCAAATTAAAGTTTTATTTTGAAAACCCATTAAGAGTTGGAATTTGTTTGGATTCGATTTTTTGGTATCATACTTCATCAACAACTCTGCTAGGAGGATTTAGACATCCCCTACATGTTGCCTATAAATATTAGACTATTTTATACAATTTTATGGGTGTAAGAAAAGTGATTACTACTTTTGGGATCAATTGTATATTTCTCCATTATTATTGATGCAATAAAATTTCCTAATTTCACTGTCTTATTTTCTTGTCTTCTTTTATTCTTTTACTTGTGATCAAATACTTCATTATTGTGTCATATAACCTTAACATCTCAATCCGGTAGTTGGTTTCATATCAAGTGGTATCTAGAGATACGAGATCTTTGAATTCCCAACAATTGATATCAGAGATTTTGGGTATAATTAACATAACAAGTGGTATAAGAGCTATTCTAATATCTCGTTTGTTTCATAACATTATGGTTATGCACAAAAATAGACCTAAAACTATGATTCGGTGGAAACGAAACACAATTACGTAAAAATTATAGGCAAAAATTATGACTTTTTTTCCAATGTCAAAAGTTAAGGGTCCAATGGGGCAATTACAACTACTAGACCCTCAATGGGTCGGTCCCTAATTATGCAGCAAAGGGATAGTGGTGCATATTTCGTGGAATTGATAGTAATTCAACATTTGTTGGAGCGCAATATTCGAATTTGATTATATTTTTTATTATTTTAAAAGTCTAGTCAGTACTTCTTGTTTAAATGGGAGATTAAGATTTAGCTGTAAGGTGGTTGTTTTATGAATGTTAATTAAATTATGGATGATTGTTCTTTAAATATTTACCAAATAGTTTATTCGTACACGAATAATGTCAACAATGTTAATATTAATAAAATATAAGAATGAGATATAGTTATATTTTACGTTGAAAGTCATTTGTGTTGGATCGGATCCAAGAAGAATCCGATTAGTTGGTTTTGTGGTCGGATGGACCAATCAGATTCGATTTTAATAACTATTATCCAAAATACGAAATTTTTTACTCTGATTATAGTCTGGTATGGTAATTGAACCCCTGTTTGACAGTCATTTTTTCAAGACACAATTTTTTTTCATATTCGTTTTCAGTCACATATTCTTATAATAAAATATTTTTCACGCAAACCTAATATTTTTTTTCACTTTTTATCCATATATTATCTAAAAATTTGCTATTCAAAAATTCGTTCTTTCAAAAAAAAAAAAAAAAAAAGCCCTTCAAACAGGGCAAAACCTCCGTCACATCCACATGGAGACATGGCCTCATTCCACATTGGTTTCTCCTCCGTATAGCAACTTGCTAATTGAACAATTGATCACATGTCCTCTGTCCTTCTTCCTCTCACTTTACATTAATATCCAATGTCTTGTCATGTGGTCGAACAGCTCATATTCCAACCATGTAGGGTCAATGTCCTAAAATTAATTCTAGTGCATGTTTTGGTTTTATTTTAGTATTATTCAATGTTATACAATTTTTACTACTAAACTAGTTATTCATGTTGCAGCTTCTCAAGGATCCGCCCATCCCTTTATGTTTCAATTTTTACTCTTGCAAATGTTCAGGAAAATGTTTAGGCTGTTGTTTCCCACCATTCGAGATTAAACTTACTTTCACTTTAGGTCTAAAATCTTTCAAATAAGGATTTTCTATAGAATTTTATCATTCAAATATTCTCTTTTCGTATTTTCACTCTTTCATTTTTTACATCAAAATCCGTTCGATCAAGTGTCCAACAAATCCGTCCACCTCCCCCGCTATTTATGCATCACCGCACATTGGAACACACGATTAGGATGCAAAGATTGTTATTCTACAAAAAATTAAAAAGACTTCGTGATCATTTACATTCTGATGGTCAAGTTAATGGTTGGAACAAGAAGAATGAATATAAGAGAAGGGTGAGGGGGATTTGGCTGAGGTTGTGATGAACATACTTCAAGTTTAAGTGAATTCACATATTTAAAAGAAGGGAAATGGGCCAAGATTGATGCCAAAATATAAGAATAAATTGTTTAATTTGATTTGACATAGTTCAATTGACATCATGGATGCTTAGAATGATAATAAAGAACTCCCTCCATCATGTGTATGTCCTTAATTTATATATATATAATATGAACCTACTTGAAGAAATATCTAATTATATTGGAATCATAATGGGGGCTTTGTTGCTTCAATTTTCAATGATTTGTGGTGGGACTGGTCGGTCACACGTTCATTTGTCATGCTAATCATCACTCACAAACAAACAGGATTAAGCCTGGAAAAATAATTCAAGGAAAATGCAGTAGATATTAATGTTGACATCACAAGTGTTGGTAAGTGCTGATTGAGTGAAAAATTATTAAAAATTTAAATTGTTCGATGATGTGTTACCACTTGATAAAGTGTAAAAAATGATGTAAAAGATGATGTACATGTAACATGATTGATAACTCAATACAAGAATCCGAGTCTGGTTTTCCCACACGGGCAGAATGGAGCTGGACATACAGAAAGGGTGTGGAGTGGTCCATCCATGTCCTGCCCGAACTCGACCCGTCCTTCACTTCATCCTTCCCAAGGCACCAAATAATTTAATGGGTCATCTTAATTACTTGAGAATTTGTCTCAATGACATACTTATTATTGCTATGCCCATGACTTGATTTAGACTGAACAAGAAACAATTTTTAGTACAATGATGATCGTTATTCTAGGTTGTGGAACATGGAAAAAGAACAAATGGACACAAGATTTTTTTTTTTTCACAATATTTATATATGCCTTCTTTCTATAAAGTTCCACGTATAAAAGGGACAGACCATCCGTGGAAGAACAAGAAGATTGCCCAGCATTCTCCGAATATTTTAAAATTGTAATATGATGTAAAGCTATAACCCCAACTTAATATGAATAAAAATTAATTTTATGTTTCAAAATAATAGATAAATTAAAAATTAATTTTTAATTGGTTTTTAAAATCTTGATTAACACAATTTATTATTTTCAAGATGAAAACTGAACTTTTTTCTTCCATCCAATGTATTTGTATGATGTTGAAAGCCAACCAAATGATGTCAACTGTTTAATTTTCAATACATTAAGTTGAAGTTCAAGAAAAATGAATATGATTGATACCCAATTCTAAACCTACTTCAATGGCTAATTAATATGATTAATGACATTAGCAATTTAGCGTTGTTTAATTAATAAATTTGAATAAGATAATATGTTATTGTTCCTTAATCTATACGGCAAAAGACTTCCATTCCACTAAGATATTTAATGGTTATCCTAGTAATCACAAAGTTGATGGTTAAATTCTGATACTTTAGTCACATTATTTTGGAAGAATATATTCCAAAATAGTAAATTGATGGAAAATGTGTGGTTGAAAAAAAAAATTATTGATGTGATGGAAAATATTATTTTATTGAAAAATGTATGGCTGAAAATGAGTAGATGAATGAAAATGAAAATTTTAATGTGCATCAAACAGAGACTTACGTGAATAATCCAACAATAATTCTACTTTTCTTTCTTTCTTTATTTTTTGTTATGGAGATGCCCCACTAAACCCATTGGATTGAGAGTGGTTTGAGACCATTACACGTGATTTAATTATAATTAGAGAAGACTAAATCTTTTTTGAATGAGCCTACTATCTTATGTTGTTTTGAATCGAGAAAGTTCTATGTGAACTATGGGAAAATGAGAGGATAAATGGAACATTACGGTAAAATACAATACAAGTTATATATATATAAAAAAAAAGATAAATTAATAATTCATCTAAAATAATAATTTTCGTCAACCCCCAATATTATTATTTTATAGAGATTTTACTGTGAGTACTTTTAGACTTTCAAGAAAATGTTTCGGCCTTCCACCTAAAGTAAGTGACTCGGAGAGGTGAATTAGTTCATGAATTTTGCTACTTTGGCAGAAAAATTGTATAAAATATAGTAATATAATTCCAAATGGCAATAGATGATTTGATGAGGATATTGATAGTGTTTAAAACGATCCAATAATAAAATATCATATGGCATTATATCAAACATCACGTTAGGATAGCATTTTAAAAGGCTTATTAGCACAAAACGTCCCTACGTTTGACAGTTAGTGTGCAAAACATCCCAACGTTTCATTTTTTTGCATTTTTGCCCCTATTTCAACGTTTCAGTGTGGAAAACGTCCTTTTCACTATTTTTCAGTGTAAAATGACCAATTTACCCTCAAATTTAAATAAAACAAAGAAAATGAAATGAAAAATAAAAAAATAAATTGTAATTATACTCCCAAACTTTTTAAAAAGTGCAAGTGAGTCCAAAAGTCTTATTAAAATGCTTAAGCACAAAACGTCCCTACGTTTGACACTTAATGCGGAAAACGTTCCTACGTTTCAAACATGTTTGTATTTGCTCAATAGCACAAAATGTCCCTACGTTTACACTTATTGCGTAAAACGTCCTTACGTTTTCATTTCTTGTTTAATTTTTCGTACTATTCAACGTTTCATTGTGGAAAAAACTCATTTTCACACTATTTTTTATATGTAAATGACCAATATACCTCATATTTAAATAAAACAAAAAAAAGGAAAATAAAAATAAATAAATTACAATTGTGCTCCAAACTTTTTAAAAATGAAATGAGTTCAAAAATCTTATTAAACAATTCAAATCACCAGTCTTCTCCTCCTCCCTCAGCTTTATCCTCCCTTCATCACCTAAACCACCAGACCCCACTACCATTCAAACCATTCACCACCATTCAAATCATCTCACTTCCCTCTACAATCCTGGAGCTGATAGTTGTGGTCAGCATTAACGGTTTGAATGATGGGGTCTGTTGGTTAGGTTGGTGGAGATGGAGAAGATGAATAAACATTAAAAAAAAAAAAAAAAAAATGATTTGAATTTTTTAATAAAATTTTTGAACTCATTTGCACTTTTTAAAAAGTTTTGGGAGCACAATTGTAATTTATTTTTATTTTTATTTCCTTTTTTTGTTCTTATTTAATTTTTTTTTTTTTTTGTGTGTGTTTGATTGACATTGAAAATATTGACATGACGTTTTTCCGCAATGAACCGTTGAAATAAGGACGAGAATGTAAAAAAGAAATAAAACGTAAGGACTTTTTACGTAAGGATGTTTTACGCAATAAGTGTCAAACATAGGGACATTTTGTGCTATTGAGCAAATACAAACATGTTTGAAACGTATGGACTTTTTCCGCATTAAGTGTCAAACGTAGGGACGTTTTGTGCTTAAGTCTTTTAATAAGACTTTTGGACTCACTTGCACTTTTTAAAAAGTTTGGGAGTATAATTACAATTTATTTTTTTATTTTTAATTTCATTTTCTTTGTTTTATTTAAATTTGAGGGTAAATTGGTCATTTTACACTGAAAAATAGTGAAAATGACGTTTTCCACACTGAAACGTTGAAATAGGGGCAAAAATGCAAAAAAATGAAACGTTGGGATGTTTTGCACACTAACTGTCAAACGTAGGGACGTTTTGTGCTAATAAGCCCATTTTAAAACATCACAAGGTTTTATAGACAGCAAATGCTTAATTGGAAATTCGGAATAATCAATACAGATCAAAAACACAGATGAGGATAATTTCGTCATTACTTAAGTTGAGATATCGAAAAGCTCAATTGAGCTGAAAAAACCGAGACAGGTGCCGATTCTTTTTTCTGCTACATCACAGTGTGACCTCTCTCTATCTGTGCAACTACATAGTTATTTTTCTTGAAAATTACAGAACCCCGTATCAATATACAATTGCAAAGTAGATTAGGCTTGAAATTTTTATTCAGTAATTTTGAAGCAAAGACGAAAAACATCAACGAAACCATTATCCCTTCCTTTATCTCTACAAACCAAGTACAGAAAGCTTTTTTCTCCTCTACCTCTCTCTGTTGAGAGGTTTAATAGAGAGGAAAATGAATATTTTTGACTCTAGAACTCCCTACAGAAGCAGAGGCTTCTATGTTAGGATGAGGCTTTTGCACAGCACAAGACACAGCAGAAACCCAGAGAAGAGTTTTTGGTGCAGATTTTTCAAATGGCTTCTTTTGTTCTCTCTTGCATTTTACTTCTTTTCGTCTTTCTTTATCACCCAAACCAAGCCCACCACCACCTTTATTTCAAAAGCCACCGTTTCTTCTTCCAAAGCCAGTCGTGTTCTAATTGAAGAATTGTCTATGAAGCCCAAAAGCCCAGAAGGTACACAAAAAGTCTTATCATTTTTATCAACATAGTGGCCGGAATATAAAGGATTGTTTTTTCATGATTTTATTTCAGGATCATTGAAGGGGATGAAGGTGTATGTTTACGATTTACCATCAAAATACAACACTTATTGGCTTTCAAATGAGCGGTGCAGCAACCATTTGTTTGCATCGGAGGTGGCTATTCACAAAGTCTTGATGACTAGCGATGTAAGAACATTAGACCCATGGGATGCTGACTTTTTCTTTGTGCCTGTTTACGTTTCCTGCAATTTTAGCAAAGTCAATGGCTTCCCAGATATTAGTCATGCACGTCCTCTTCTAGCCGCCGCCGTGAAGCACATTTCATCTCAGCTTCCGTTTTGGAACCGCAGCCTTGGCTCTGACCATATTTTTGTTGCATCCCATGATTTTGGTTCTTGTTTTCACACCATGGTACGCAAAATTAACTATTTTTGGGCAAAAAGTTATTTTGCTTTATTTGGGTTTTTTGTGGGTAATATGCAGTTTGAATTTTTCCACAGGAGGATATGGCAATGGCTGATGGTGTGCCAGAGTTTTTGAGGAATTCAATAATATTGCAAACATTTGGAGTCAAATATAAGCACCCATGTCAAGAAGTGGAAAATGTGGCGATTCCTCCGTATGTATCACCGGAAAATGTACGCTCCACCCTGGAGAAGTCGCCGTTGACGGGTCGCCGTAAAATTTTTGCGTTCTTTAGGGGCAAAATGGAAGTCCACCCTAAAAATATCAGCGGTCGTTTTTATAGCAAGTACTGGTTCATTCAATTATTCAACAAATAATTCATTTTTTATTGCTGTTTCCATGCGAAATAACAATGTTAACCCTGCCTTGTTTTTCTTTCAGGCGAGTGAGGACGATGATATTACAGAAATATGGCAATAACCGGAGGTTTTACTTAAGAAGACATAGATTAGCCGGTTACCAGTCAGAGATTGCAAACTCAATCTTTTGTTTGGCTCCATTGGGATGGGCCCCTTGGAGTCCAAGACTTGTAGAATCCGTGGTTCTCGGATGTGTTCCGGTTATTATTTCAGATGGTATCCGGTTACCATTCCCCTCGGCCATACCATGGGCGGAGATATCCCTTTCTGTGGCGGAGAAGGACGTGAAAAAACTGGGAAAAATCCTAGAACATGTCGCGGCAACCAATCTCACAACAATACAGAAAAACCTGTGGGAGCCAAATGTTAGGAGGGCCCTACTTTTCAACAATCCAATGGAAGAAGGCGACGCAACATTCCAAGTTCTTGTTGCCCTATCAGAGAAGCTAGACAGGTCTCACAAGAGGTCAAAGGTTTCAAGCCAATAAAATTACGAAACGTGGCAGGTTTTGATTGGGTAAAATGGGCTGCCAGATTGAAGGCTCTGTTTTTTACGTGGATGGCAAGGCTGTGTACAGTGGGGGACAGCTGTGAATGATTGAACTACTCACAAAATGTGGGACCCGATATTTCGATGTTGCCACGTAGGATCGTTCTGGTGAGTTGGCTTGATGTGATCGGACGTTGCTATTTTGGCCTGTGGGGACACAGTTTAATGTTGAGCATGTGAATAGGAATGGTTTATTGGTGAAAATTAAATTTGGACATAGAAGGGAGTGCACTATGTTGATGATGGTGCAGCTAATTTATTATCGGAGTATTCTTTTTTTCCTTTCCATTTGAAACATCTCAAGAAAATGTGAATATTATCCGTGCAAATTTAGATTAGAAGTTTGTCGTTTTTCTTTCCCTTTGGATTGTCAGAAATTTTGTGTATTAATGCCATTGTAGATGGGGCGGTGGCACAGTTGAATTTTGTCAGATATTTAATGGGTCTGGGGCCCATAAGCATAGCGGTTTCGAATAATGACATTTGTACATTTCAATGTTCCTTATTGCAAATAAGTGATTACTTGAAAAATTATTTTTAAGGAAATTTCACAAAATGTCCACTTTTTTGTGTTCATTTGTAAAAATATCCATTTTAAAAGAATTTAGATCAAAATACCATTGTTAAACAATTTATAATTCCACATAAATACAAAAATCTCCACTTTATTAAAAATTTTATTGGCCAATAAAATTTTGACACATAACCATAACCTGTTTATTTCAAAAGTACAATTGTCAAATCGTAATAAATGCAGTTTTTCTCATTGACACAGAAATGTCGAGAATTACATTTCAAATGTAGAGAAATATTATGTTTAGAATGAAATATCATTCTAGACATTTAACATGTGTACTTTTTAACTATAAGCCTCTGTTTGACTTACATTATTTTTTATTATCATTATTTTACTCATTTTCAACTACACATTCTTTAATAAAATAATATTTTTCGTCACATCAATAACTTTTTTTTTCAACCACATATTCATCATCACATCACTTCAAAAAAATGAGTTCTCTCATTTTAATATGCACCAAACACACTCTAAATAGGGTTCAAATGTCGAGAATGACATGAAATGTCGAGAATATCATTTGAACGTAGCTTCTCATGAAAGCTGTTTCTTAAAATTTGTGAAAAAAAAAAACCAAATTGCTTCATTTTTCCATTAAGGGCATAATGGGCAATTTGGTACAAAATTCAAAATGGTAGACATTTTTGAATTGACACAAAAAAGTGAACATTTTTTAAAATTTCCCATTTTTTAAAAACAGTCAAATCACAGTTTGCGATATGACAAAATGTAACCCACGATGTATTTTAAAGTGTACACCAAGTATGATTGAGCTATTTCATACATATAACGATGTTGCCATTTGAATTAGAAAAGGAAAGAAAATGAGAGTATCAATTAAGTGTATAGTCATGATCTTAATCATTTTTGGTTTTATTATTTGAAGTAATATTATTGTATATAGTGATCACTGTTGTGTTTTTGATATCTAATAAATTTTGGGCAATGATGTATATGTCGGAATATAATTTCACAGGCATCAGCCAATGGTGAATTGATTACCAACAAATTCAAAGGCTCGACCCAAAAACGTGGACCGTTGAAAGTAGTTTAAAAACTAAATATTACTTACTGCCCATGTATTTACCTATTAGATGACTTTTAGCCTTGGTACATTTATCCTTTATTTGGCCCTAATTGATAACCTAATGTTAGACTAGCCTCCTTTCCTTCGCAAATTAACATGTGTGGTTTGTGTGCAATTGAGAAAAACATGGCTGCCCTCTTAGTATGAAAATAGGAGCCGCCTTTGAGAGAAGAAAAAATCGGTTACTTCCCGTTGTATTTTGGTCTCCCTTTGTGTTTTTCTTATTTTTTCTCACGCCTTTGTGGCCTACAAATCAATATCATTATCTTGTCATTTATGGGTGATATTGAGAAGTAATCGAGGTAAATAATTATTATGGTTTGAATCGTTTGGATTGGTTGTTTGGTAGAGAAATGTAACGTGATACTAAGCCCGAAAAACTCCATTTAGAAGATCTTTGGAGCAAGCTTTTGCAACATTTGGTATTAGAGCTTCAAGGTGGTGAATTTGACTCCAAAATTTGGCAAAAATCGATCTAAAAATAGCCAGAAAATCAATAGAAATAGAAACATAGAATCCATCTATTTCTTCAAGGCTACAGGACCTGTAAATCAGTTTTCTAGCCAAACCAGAAGAATTTTGGTGAAACGAAGGGCATCGGTGTGACATGTTGGTGGAGACGCTCCTGATGGCTAGCGCGTGAGATTTGTGGTGGCACGTGGTTGGAGGCGCGTTAGGCTCTAGTGGCCGCGCTTAAGGGCACGTGAAAACAGATTGCTCCTAGAGGTGTTGTGGACCCTGTGGGTTTTTTTTTTTTTTTTTTGGCTTGATTGCTTGCTAAGTTATTAGAGACTTTAGAGTGAATAATGGTGACCCTAAAGTGAAAATTCACATCTCTCATTATTTACAGACTCAGATTAGTCTACTTTAATATATTGGCTTATAGAATTTAAATTTCAACATTAACGATAATTGTGTGGGATGATATTAATATTGGAGTTACCGCGTGGAGTAACCATTGCTTGTGTTATAAATTTAGAAATTATTTGCTATATTTGAAGTGTTTAATTTGATTGCAAGTTGGTAATTGCTTGCTTTAATTGTTGTTTAGTCACTATAAGATTGCATTGTGTGGAAAACTAATTCTTTGTTGACATACATTTGTGTTGCAGTGGAAAACTAAATTTTTGTTGACATACATTTGTGTTACATTGATATTTTAACACTTGAGATTGTCATTGATTCTTTTAGAAGTAAATATATGGATATTAAGGTTGAAAAGAGAATAAGAAGAATTGTGAGTTACATATGATGAGGAGTAGAATGAAATTTAAGCAAATGAATTTGGGTAGAGCTCAATAATAGTGATTCGAGTAGCGACTCAAGTGATGAGGGTGGTAAAAAGAATGACAAAAGTTAGGATAAGTTCGATAGTAATCGGTGTTACATCAGTGATAATTTTGGACACTTCGTGAGAGACTCCAAGATGAAGGATGAACAGAAGGGTAAGTTGAGACATTAGACAAATGTGGCTATAGGGTCGAGTGATAACTTTAGTGAGATTTATTGAGAGTAAACCTAGTTACTACATGTGCATTTGTGTGTAATCATTTCTACATGTTTTTGATTGTTTAATTCTTCTGCACGGTTATATGATATTTCAAGTGTTTGATATTTGCATTTGCATGAATACTCTTTTTTTTAAGAGCAATATGATTACTTGATGTAATATGTTTGCATGCATAGTGGATTGTCATGCATTAGTAATAAGTGTGTTGTGTATCTTTTGGTAATGTAGGATATAGATGTCTAGGGAAATATTGGTGGTATGTATCGAGGATGTAGAGTGCAACACTTGGAACATGAGTGGATATGTGATTATATGTTGGAATCATTTATCTGTGATGACCTTGGTTACGTGGAGTGTGAGAGATACACTTCTATCACTTTTGTTAGATGGAGACACATTATCATCTTAGGTAGGGAGAAGTAATGTAGTAATAGAGTATTATCTCATAGACTTAGAATCTATTGTGATTTACCAGTTAGACATGAGTTAAGTGATCAGTCTAGTGAGTGATGAAAGATTTGTGCTCTTAAGGTGTAAGTAACACGGAATGGGATATGATAAGTACGGTGAAATCTTTTGGTAGGGTCATTTATTCATTGGTTGCATATGTGTTGGTTGCTTATTGATTAATTTGACCCGAAAATAACATGGACTATTAAAAACAACTTAAGAAATTAATATTACTCACGACCCATATATTTATCATTAGATGGCTTTTGGTCTTAGCCCATTTATCCCTTATTTGGCCATAATTGATAACCTAATGTTAGCTTACATATAGCCTCCTTCCCCTTGCAAATTAACGTGCGCGATTTGTGTGCAATTGAGAAAAACGCGGCTACCTTCTTAGTGTGAAAATTGGCTGCCTTTGAGAGAAGGGAAAAAAACTGGTTACTTCCCTTTGTATTTTGTCTCCCTTTGTGTTTTTCTTTCGTTGTTTTCCCTGTGCCTTTGTGGTCTACAAATCGACATCATTATCTTGTCATTTGTGGGTGAGATCGAGAAACAAACGAGGTAAATATTGGTTGTGGGTTGGAACTGTCTGGATTGATTGTTTGGTAGAGAAATGTAACGTGAAACTCAGCCTGACAAACACCTTTTAGAAGATCTTTGGAGCGAACTTCTGCGACAATCACCTTTAATAGAGATGAGTAACATTACTGATCCTTACAAATTTAGAATAACTTATTAAGCAGTTTTTACATGTCGCAACTCGTGACAATTAATGTATCATTGCCACATTCTCTAATGAATTTAAAATGCATCGAAAAATATGGTATTGATGTGTAACCATTACAAATAGCATTACTTATATTTACTTAACTGGGAGATTTGCAGTGATACTCAAATGTCAAGTTCAAATTTGTTATACCATTTTAGCTGTCTTTTAATTGTCTAAAATAAAATCTTAACAATCTCAAACAAGATTTTGTTGGGTGGCAGAAATGGATCAACGTGTCTGGACTCTTAACTTAAAGACAGCGAGTGCTTTGATTCATCTAGTATAGGCTAAATATAGGTGTAAAGAAAGGAATTATCGCTAAATCGAAAGGGTAATTAGCACAAAACGTTCATATATTTTAATATTATTATGCAAAACGTCCATACCTTTTATTTTTTTAACATTTTCAACCTTTATTGCAAAAAACATTTTTCCATCCACTTGGAGCCTCCTTAGAGTTTGGGCGTACTTGTTATAAGCGCTTTTAAAAGTACTGATTTTGAACGTTACGAGCCGCACTCCTTCGTATAAGTCGAGTCCATTGATAAGAAGGGGCTGGGGAAAGTTTAAACCAATTCCTACAATGATGAATATGAGCGCAATTAAAATTTCTGGGTAGTTATACATTTGCTTATTTTGATTTTTAAAATTGTCCAATCTATGTTTAAAAGTTTATTATCCACCGATTTTGAATGTTTTTAAAAAGAATAAAATTAAATATATGTCCCTTTGTAAAAAAAATTAATTACACACACACACACACATATAACTTCAAAAATCAAATAAAGTTACATATTTTCCTAAAATTTTAAGTTAATATTTTTTACTCATAAGTCAATTTTATACTTTTAAATACTTTTAAGTATTTTTTTACTTATAAGTAACTTTTTTATATTTTATAAGTGAATTTTTATTTTATTAATAGTATTTTTATTTTATAGACAATTTTCTTTTACATAGAAGTGAATTTTTACTTATGTAATTTTTCAGTTACTATGTAAGTTTTTTTTACTTGTAACTAATATTTTTTAGTTAATATGTTTTTATTTACAAATTAGTTTTGAAGAAAATATGTTGGTTGAAAATAATTATTTTGTAAATAGTAAAATTGGAAGAGAATATGAGAAACGTCCAAAACTCGTCGATTTGATTAGGTGAGAGAATCGATCAATATTACACCACCAATTTTGGGTAATTTTCAAATCATCCAAAATCAGTGCCCAAAAAACTAGCAAGCACTGGTTCAACCCCTCAAAAATGATGACACCAAAAATCGGTGAAAAAAAGACTCTAAAAAATGCCCTTATCATTAGTTGCTTTATTAATTCAATACATGCCAAATTTCTTTTCAAACACCAAAGATAAAATATTCTCAGTCCATTTATCCCCCTTTTCCCACTTTCAAAATAGTTATTCTATAAGTAACAGTAACGTAAAGATGAAAATAATTTATAAAATTATTACATTAAATAAAGAAAAAATTGTGTAAGGAATATTGTATTTCATAACAATGGCCGCTGTAATGGTGGATTACTGATAAAATTTAGAATGGTAGATGAAGATGTATATTAAATCCCTAACTTGCTGTTCATTTGATATACCAAATCCAAAATCAAAATTAACACTGACTCGTTGCTTCAGCAGTAGTTATAGGCTATTGTTCCATCTCATAATCGAATTTCTCCAAACATTCAAATTCATCTCTCCTTTTTGTTCTTCATTATGATCTTCAACCACAATTTCATCCTTTTCCGCATTCAAATCACCCATATTTATATCTTCCTCATTATGACCATTGTAAGGTTTCTTCACATTGTGACCATAACTCTTGAGCATTCACCAACAAACAATGATCTGACCATTTATCTTCAAGCTCCCTCATTCGTTTTCTTCAACGGATGGTACATAACAACCTTCAAATGTTTGGTCTTCATCAACTTGTGTAGACCAAGGATGCAAAGACAATGCATATGACTGCAATTGGGCTACGACATATATCTTCACGTTTGAACGCTCATCCCCATCCTTATGCATTCCCTTAATCTCATCTTCACTCTCCAATCTCGTCAACCCCTTCTGTGAACTCATTTTTTGCTTTTTGTAATAAAACTCCAACACCCTTTCATTATCAACTGCATGCAAGAATTTACTCAAATTATCTCTGGTGCACCATGCAGTATGAAATAAATCGATGAAAACCACGAATCTTCCTTCGTACATCACATTGTTTGACTTATCATAAAATTGGCATCTGATATACTTCTACAATGAAATATGAAGAATTAACACTTGCATGCAATAATAGAAAGTTCACATCAAGATCTAGCAATAAATTGGGGCGTTTCAGGCTTTGTTTCGAAATGACAAGTATATTGAGAAATATCGAATGCACACTGAAATGGAGAGTAACAGAATTCACATCAACACTGAAATGGACACTGAATTCACATCAAAGTGAAACATGCACTATGATAGAGAAACATTGAATGCGCTACACTGAAATGGACATAAATTGGAGGAATGCACGTTAAAACTGGGTGAATGCACAATAGAATTGGATGTATACATGTAGAAAATTAGGGAATGAACACTATACCATAAATGGATGGATCGTCACTAGGATCTCTTAAAAACAGAGGAAACATATTGCTCATGGAAGGCCTGTGTAGCAACAACAAACAACCTCAAAACTCGACACATGCTCTCAATCATGTAAAACACCAAAATACGAAATGGAAAACAAAAATACCCAACTTGAAATTTTTCTTATCTTTGTTCGCTAAAAAACCTCACTATGTGCTTCCACTACGTGCCCACGAGATGAAACGGGAGCAGATGAGAGGATAAGGAAGGAAAGCTTGTACAAATGAAAGAAAAATGGAATTTTTTTAAAATTAAATTTTGCAACGGAACCTTCGCGCATGAGATAAGATGAAGGGGTTAAATGGGTTGAGACTATTTTACCATTGATATTTGAAAAGAAAATTGACTTTTGGTTGAATTAACGGAACAACTTACGGTAAGTGAATGGAAGGACGTTTTTGACAATGAAATGTGGAAATACCAAAAAAAAGAAAGGTATGGATGTTTTGCACGATAATATTGAAAGGTATGGATGTTTTGTGCTAATTACCCAAACCAAGATTGTGATCTTGAAATTGTTAGTAGATTTACATGTACATGTCAACGTTTCATTTTGATTGAAACAGTTATAGTGCTGTATTAAACCCAACAGAACCGTATTCACCTAGCAAAAATATCAACTAAGCTGGATAACAAGAAAAATGACAGATAAAAATAGGGAAAAATGCATGGATCATGCTTTTTCTTTCCCAAAATCACAAATCAGGTCCCAAGGTTTAAATTTGCAAAAATCAGGTTTTTCAAAAATTAATTAATTATATTTTACAATTATATTAAATTAAATATTTAACTATAATATAATATAATTAACCCACCCACCCACCCACCCCACATTCGCCACCTCCAGCCCCACCCCCACTGCTCCGGCGACCATGATTGTTCCGACGATGGCGACTACTCCGACGACCACTCCGGTGATCGTCAAATTTAGTATGGGTCACAGATTTTTAATTTAATCACAAGTTAAAATTAGTATAGGTCACAGTTTTTTAATTTAGTCACAAGTTAAAAAAATTATAGATAACAGAGGTCACATATTTCCAAATTTATTAGTCACAGATCATATATTTGTTGGTCACAGATCATATTTATTGACTTTATTGGTAACTGAAAAACAAAACTATAGGTCACATATTATTGAATTTTAAGGTTACGATTTAACAGTGGGTCATAGAGAACTGCAAAGTAGGTCACAGACATCCAAACACCAGTCCCAAAAAATGGCCACGGTTCAATAGCTAGGTCACAGACCCAAAAAAAACCACCACAGTTCAATAACTTGGTCACAGACACCAAAAATAAAACCACCACAATTCAATAGCTAAGTCACAGACACAAAAAAAAAAAAACCACCATCGCCGTTGACCCTGCCACAACAATAACAAAACCAACAACTACCACACGGATCACCATCCCAACTACACGACCGTCACCACAGATCGGAGAATGAAGAAAAACCCGAAACCACACAAATTGCCGGACCCAACAGTAGACAACACTCACACACTAAAATCAACACCCAATCAACACACAGCAGACAACCTACACTAAAATCAACACCCAAAATGCGTGAACTCCTACACATTCAGGGCAGCCAATGCGGCTATTAGACCGGAGCGAAGTTCTGGGAGGTGGTTTGCGCCGAGCATGTAATCGAATCCACCGGCGACTTGGATCTGCAGCTGGAGTGAGGAGGGGAGGTGGTTTGTGCAGCACGCGACGCTGCTACAGCGTCGTCGCAGAGGCGCTGCTGCGGATTCGCAGCAGCGCCGCGACGCTACCGAACGGCAGCAGCGCCTCTGCAACGCTGCTGCAAATGAGGGGCTGCCGAACGGAGGGACGTTGCTGCGGAGGAAGGGCTACTGAACGGAGGAGAGAGCCGGAGGAAAAACGCTACTGCAAAGGAGGGGAAGATAGGGGAGAGCAGGAGGAGTGAGTGGGCTGCTGCGAGGGAGGGGAGTGAGAGCCGGAGGAGGGAGGGGGAGGCAGCGGACGGATGGACGAACGGATGAAAAGAATGGAGAGAGAGTGGAGAGAAATAGTGAGATTTGATTTAGGGTTTAGGGGGTAGAAAATATATGGTTGGGTGGGTATATAGATTAATTTAATTTAAAATATTATTATTAATATTAATTGTAAAATTAAAACCTGATTTTTGATTAAATAAAGTAAAAACCTGATTTTAAAAAATGTAAAACATAACGCCTGATTTTATGTAATTATCCCATAAAAATAGAGGCCAAAAATCCAAAAGTCTACAGAAGGAGATAAATGGTTAAAAAATTAGTGGGCTCATTTGGGGCTTCGACAGTCCTGCTCATAATCCAAAGGTAAACAAATTGTGGGCCCTGTACTGTGGCCCGTGGTTTTAGCCTACAAGTAGGAACATTCTTTGGAAATTTTAAAAGAAGGGGGACTATAATCATGAAAATGATATTTCTTAAATATTTTTTACAATATTTTGTTAGTGTTTTGACTTTTGAGCGAGTGTTGGTAATTGATACCAATATTTTAGAGGTATATTAAAAAGACAAAATAACAAAATAGATGAGAAGAGTTACAAATTGTCAAGAACAATTTTCAATGTATGAAAAACTATAACACGATTAACTTTATTCTAGCAAGATTTAGCACGCACTTAAGCAATATTCTAACAATATGTAGACTTGTATTCACAATACAATCTCTTCCAAATATCTTCAAGAACACGTACGATGTTTTGTAGATGAATATTTTTTATTTTTTTGTGATATGAAAACCAATGATAATGAAAATGAAGGCAGTCGATGCACCCCATGCAAATGAAGACTTTATCATGACTGAGACTCCATCATTCGTACAAGTCGATGGAGTTGAAAAATTTAGGACGACTCTTAGATCGATGCACTCTACTAACCCTTAATAAGTAATCCATTTTTGCATTGACAAATAGTTAGTTGTTGTGTTGAAAGTTTAAGCAAACAATTTACCTTTTGGATTGTTGCTTTACTCATGAAGTTATTAGTTGTCGAGATTATCAACTTTTAAATACATTTTCAAGGTAATGAAATGGCTTTTATCCAGTATCAAATTAACAAGTGACATGCTGATTCAACCATTGAGTTAGTCGATCAATCAATGATCCAGTGATGTTACAACTAAATCACCCAAGTCTTATATGTTCCTGTTAGTTTAGTATTTGCCCTTCGAGTAAGTTTATTTGTACTCATGACTTTTTGAAATAAAATATTAATTTATTTTTCAAAAAATTATTTGTATTAATTTGAGCTTGCATTTTGTTCATGGACCGACTTGATATTATAAATCAAGTGTTTAAGTTGTTAAGCATAGAAATATTCGATTTTATAATTCGATCTAGAATTTATTGTCAACAATTGATAAATAAAGACGAACGCTATATTTCGATAAGATTGCTCAATTTTATTAAAGTTGATCTTGACTTTGGTAATAAAATTGATTGTACATTTTTTGAATGTATTGGACTTGATCACGTGAAATTAATTATGGAATTGACCACATGAATTTAATTTCACTTAGCTACTGTATGTAACACCTTAATTTTGAGTGGATAATGAACTTTGATTACGAACTTGGAGTTCTTTGAGGTATCAATGAGTGATATTAATTTGCTAATCAATATCTCAATGGTTTGGAAATTAAAGTGAAATAATTAGAGAACATATATTTGTGATATGGAATCTGTAACCTATTTAACATGCACAATCATGACTTCAAGAGATTTTCTACAAGATAGTTAAATTTGAGCCCAGTAATTCGACATTGACCATTGAATTAATATTGTGATTTGATTACATAAAATTGTTAGATAGAAAATTAGACTAGAATTTTACTATATTTGAGAAAGGACATTTTGGTCATTTTTACCTTGTTCATAATATTCAACAAGATCAACGGGGGTATTATGTAAGAATAATGTCACAGGATATAATTATTGTTTGTGTAGCTTTAGTAATTTTAGTTAAGTCAAGAGTCCAACCTCATTTTTTTAGTGGATAGAACCTGATTAATAAATTATCTCGATTGATCAAGTATTGATCAGATCAATATTAATTTATTGAAGCTTAATTTAATTGGAACCGTTTGGTACCTTCACTGTCTTCAAAATAAGAATTAGAATAAATTATAAGTTATAATTTATTATTAACTGTAGAAGGATAAATTAAAAAAATGGGAATGTATCGCGCATATGCCATTTAAGATATGGAAGACTTTGATTTGGATTAGAATTAAAAGAGTCTTTTAGTTTAGTATCTTTATCCAAGCAAAAGAAAGAGAGCTCTTTTGGGATCAAGATATTTCCTAATCAAATTCATACTATAAATGACACTTATATTAAGGTTTAAAAAGAAAAATCATCGTAATTAATTATTGCGCTGGAATCAAAAAGATCAAAGATCAAAGGAGTTCTTGTAAAACACGCTACAAGGATAATTCTAAGAACACCTATGTGTTTATCATATTCCATAATTATTTTATTCTTGTAGATAAACAATTTAATAAAATCCTTTATTTTTTCAACAACTGATATCAGAGTCTAGGTTTTGATATTATTTTGCGTATCAAGAATTAAATCATTTTGGATTATGCAAGTGTTAGTAAAGGACATTGTCGGGATTATGTAATTTATTATGCTATAGAATGAATGCTGTTTTTATTGAACAAATTTATGACCTTTGAATTTTGTGGTGATATCCATGTCTTCCCCATTGATTTTGATTTTTGCAATAAAGTTAAGATTTGTATTTTTGTTGGGTTTGCTGCTACTGTTTTGTTTTAGAGGACCTGTTCTACAAATCAAATTGGAGTACCTAATCTGAAATTAAGCGACAAGGGATCAAACTTCACCATCTTCAATATGAAGGACCCGCACTGCAAATTAACCAAAATTAGAAAAGAGGAGAAGAGGAGGACGTATACGCCGTGACGGTGGGAAGCACCGACTGTCGTCGGGACATGCGCACTGCTGTGGTGCCTTCGAGTATTGTCGCTTCGCGCGGAACCTAATGGAAAACCTT
This sequence comes from Fraxinus excelsior, assembly GCA_019097785.1. Lineage (NCBI taxonomy): Eukaryota > Viridiplantae > Streptophyta > Magnoliopsida > Lamiales > Oleaceae > Fraxinus > Fraxinus excelsior. Next base: position 6,179,720 of record CM032624.1, read on the forward strand.
GGTCCCGTTGTCGCTACCGTCGCATGTAGCAGCAGTGCTCTCGAGCGCTGCTGCGGTTGCTGTGTGTGAGTCATGGACCTCGTGGTGGCGGTGGTCCTAGGGTGACGCGTCGATGTTGATCAGTGATTTCTAGCATTTTTTGGACGCTTTCTCGTGTTTTCCAACAGTGACGTTTTTGGGCATCGAAGACGGCGGTTATGATTTTTGGCGAGGCAGCAGGTCATGGTTGGTGAGATTCACTTGGTCCAAATCATTGACATGGGCTAGATCTTGACTTGAGCTCGGTATTGTGAAATGGGCTGAGTTAAAACCAATGTTTTTTAAGAAAAAATTTCTTTAAGAGATTAAGCATGACCTATTTCAAGAGTTAAAATTTCAAAAATCATATATTATTAAATTTTATTTATGAATTATAAGTCACAATTTATTAATCGGTCATAAATATAAAAAATTATAGGTCACAAATCTCATATTATATAAGTCATGACTCAAGCTTTTAGGTCACATATTATTTATTGATCACAGAATAACCAATTTATTTGTTATATATTATTTATTGGTCACAAATTAGCTAATATATTGGTCATAATCAACCAAATAATTGACCACAAACACCCCCACCACATGCCATCTCACCCACAACCACGACCACAACCATCACCACTGTCGTCGACTACCACCAACATTACTACCACCTCACCATCACCGCCACATCACCGCCGTATCCAACATCACAACCACCATCATCCAAACACCACAAAAAGATAAATTATCAATAACCGCCACGACTACCACCAACATCACCACAACCACCACAACAACACCACCAACTTATTTCACGGCCACAAATTATCAAATTAATTGGTCATAAATTATTTTTCGACCACAAATTGTTGAATTAGTGGGTCATAAGTTATTTTCCCATCACAAATCATCGAATTATTTGGTCAACTTACCAAATTCTCGTCACAATTCCAAAATAATCGTAATGACAAATTCATTTGGGCCAAATTATTTATTGCTCACAAATTAACAAATTTATTGGTCACAACAACCAAATAATGGGTCACACCACTCCTATCCACTCCATTGCCACCATCGCCACCACACCAACACTAAACACCGATGCCAACTAATCATCACCGTCGCAGCTTCACCGCCGCAGCTTCACCGTTGCTACCCTACAACCATAAAACCACCACCACACCCATACCCACAGCAACCACAAAACCACCGTCACAGCAATCATAACCATTAGAGAAATCAAACTCAGAAATTAAAAAAGAAAAGAAAAGGAAATAACAAATCTGCGCCGCTGTAGATCAACCCGTGTCAGATTAGAAGAAACAACGATGTGCGTGTAGCCACCGCCCATCTCATCGTTGCTTCGAGAATCAAATTGCGACAAATGGCAGTAACGTCTTTCCCCAAATTGTCTTTTCCCAGATCATGCAAATCTTTTTTTTTGTTTTTGTGTACAACGACGACGACATCACCACAGATGTGGAGGTGCTACGTGAGAGCAACCGTTGCACCGACATTGTCATTACGTTCGACACTTTGCTGGACATTTCAATACGTCAATAGCAGCGATGGGCGACGCTGAGTGCCTAGTACGAAGGAGCATACTACTGCGCCGTAAATAGTCATCAGAGTGGGTGTACCGTGAAGAGTCGTCAGAGTGGTTTCATCGTGTAAGGTCGACAGGTGTGAACTAAGGAGATGATGGATTGAAAATTAATTATTAGGTGGGCCTGGTTTTTGCTTAATTAAACTTTTCACCTCATTTAAAAGCATGCTGGGATGTAATTTCTACAATTCGTATATACCCATCAATAATAAAAATTGTCATAAAATACTACTTTCTCATTAAATCCATTATATGCTACATAGTGGGTATATTTTTTTTCCAGATTTATTGTTCTTCACAACTCCAAAAATATTCATATGTGCGGTCATTAATTCTAAATGCAAAAGAAATGGTTAATTCAAAAAGAAAAAAAGCATTTATTGTTTCATGTGAAAAATAAATTTGGAAATGTTTTAACTATAATGTATATAAGGGGTTGTTTGATTGCAAATGTGGAAAATTGGTGTAAAGAAAATATTTTACAAGGGAATTGATTTGTCTAAAAATTATTTTATTGGGAATTTTAATTAATTGTGTTTGATTGATATAATTTTTCATGAAAAATGTTGAAAGTTTGGTATTTGTTTGGCTTCGTTTTTTATGAAAATTATTCATTAAAGTGATAATTTTTTCTATTATTGGGTCTAGAATTTGTTCCAATTGCCAAAAAAAAGTTATCATACCAAATATCATTCGTTTGACTTTGTTTTGTATTGAAATTGTCAACAAAAGTGATAATTTTGTTATCATTGTATTTAGACTTTTTTTCAATTGCCAAAAAAAAAAATTGGAAAATTTTTTCCCACCAAAATATCAAGAATTTATTTTCCTCAAAAATGTGAAAAAAATTTCTCGAGAAAATTTTGCTTATCAAACACTACAAAAGTTGGAAAATGGAAATCTTTTTCTATTTTTCATAGAAAATGGCGAATCAAACGGAGCCTAATATGAAATCATTTTGCATTTGCTACTTCCCCAATTTGTACCTCAAATACGTCTCACGTCGGTGACATGTATGTCCACTCCCTTTTTTGTGCAAAGATGTAATCTTTCTGAACATTTTCTTTAAGAAATAAATAACAAGGTTTTTGGAGTTTTGATAGTCTTTTCAAGCTTTGTTCATAAACTGTTTGATGTAATACCTGAAATAATGTGTTGAAACTTGTGGTTAGTTACGATTTCAAAGCAAACCAAAGATATTTGATAGACTACTCCCCATGATAGATTTATTTTTTATTTTTTTTTATTTTTGGCTAAAAAGTTTATGCCATATGTGATTTATATGGAGATTGTGAATTACTAGTAAGGGATATGCTTAAAGCTAAGTTCAATGATCAACTCGTATCACAATGAAGTGATATGATCAATATATTGTGTTCATTATTGTTATAATTCGTCTACGTATTTTGAACATATTATTTGACGTGTTGTGATTTTTCTACTTAGGTTCGTTGTTCTTATACTGTAAGCAATATGATAAATATATGAAAGTTACAGCATACAAGCCAATCAAGTATTAGAATGTGATTATCAGTATATATGTTTACAATTCTACCATTTGTATGAATTTTCCCTTGTATTTATTTGAGTAGGATGTTAATTTTTTTGAGTTGGATAATAATACAATTACATGTTTTAGATGTATCTGGAGAGGATTTGAGCTTGACATTTAGGTACCGGGCTACCAAAAAGGCGCAGGATGTACAAAAAATGGATGTGACTCACTTTCAAAGAATCTTGGAGTGAAAAAATTTGGTGAATGGAGAGAAGGGACCCATTGACTATAATTTCTATTATATTATTCTTGGTATATTTTCATTGTCCAACCTACAATCAGCCCTCCACCGAACACATGCTTATTCTTCATTATTTATAATGCAATGTAAGTCATTATATGGTACAGAGAGTGATACCCTGGACGATCATTGTTCTTCAAAGGGAAACGTGTATCCATCCTGAAAATTATGTTGGAATCGGGAAAGATCTCACTCTATGCTTTTAAGCAATGTTGTGTCAAATTTGAGAATCACAAATTGAGTGGATGCATGTAGAGCCAAAGGATAGTCATGAAATCTACTCAGGCTATGCAAAGAGTAATATTATTCATCCCTAGTGGGGTTATAAACACAGTTTAGGTGGCTCTAAATGATAGGTTAAATAAAAAGTGAAATTAAATGACTTATTTAATTTCACATATCATTTAATGTCACATTAACACCACCTAAACTGTGTTTGTAACTCCGATGGGGATGAATAACATTACTTTTATGCAAGTCCCTAAATGAATACATCAGCTTAATTACATTTTGTAACAACCTGACCTTGCGCTGGAGCTGTTATCATATCGTACGTAATGTCTGCTTTCGTACGTTAAATCTCCTAGATGATGGAGGTCTAGTGTTCGAATCCTAGGGGACGCGTCAGAAAGCCGTGAGGGGTAAGACGGGTCTAAACTCTCCCAAAGCGGATAGTACATACGATATGATAACGATTCCGGCGGAAGATCGGGTCGTTACACATTTCATGTATGTTTTATGTGGCTTTAGGGTTTATCCATCAAAGAAGCGGATAGTGATTATATTTTTCTATCAAATGTGTTGAAAGTTACATAGATTTGTTGTCTTATGTTTTTCAGATATTCTAATATATTTATGGTTTCATAGTAGAACTCGTGTTGCAATTGCAACCTTTTGTCATATATATATATTTTTTTTTTGTTATCACAGTATCCTAGAAAATAAATCAATTATTAGGCAAACAGATAATAATTGAAACAAAAAATTGAGAAAAATATCATTTGATATACAATATGTACATGATGCAAAGAAGTTTGTTGCAAATACATTACGTAGCTTCAAACATATTCACACTAACAACTGCAGCTCAATAGACATATCACATGTCCAAACTAAACATCATATTGCTATAATTAGTTAAAAATAGAATTGTTAGTCATATTTAGAGGGTGTGTGGTAGAGATTAAAATCAGATTAAAATTGAAAATATAGTCGTTATTGTTGACTTTTATTAGACGGGTGGGACCCAATAACGGTCATATTTTCAATTTTAATTGGATTTTAAGTCATACCAAACAGGCTCTTATATGCAATGTCACCGTATATAGGAACGAGGTTTATATGAATTTGCATAGATAAAAGTCTCCAAAATATATAAATAAGAAGAAGAGATTTTGACCACAATTATAAGACAAATATATTAAATCCTCTAACCACTCAACGCGTAAGTCAAGAAAATCCATAATCTTTAGAATGAAATACGATGATCAATAGTATACATTTCATGTTTTTTGCGATAAAATATATGTACAACACATTGGATGTATTTCATAGATTTTGAGAACACTTTGTGGTTGTTTGTTTTTTTCCACAACATAATTCTAAAAATTCACATTACTCCTCACAAATATGTACATACATCACATAAATACATAATAGGCCAAAATGATATTTCCTTTTTTCCTTCCAAGGTCTATTTGCCTCTTTCCATAGCATCCAACACATAAAGACATAATAGGCCATGAACCATGATCATATGAGGAACCATGATCATATGAGATCTCTGATCTGGTCCCAATCCACTCTTCCATCCCATCCCAATATCTTTCATCCGTTTTCATCGCCCAATGAACAAACAACATCAAAATCAGGTTGGAAGTATCCCCAAGCAATGCACATCCAATCTTTTCCATCATCTCCAAAATCTTATCGACTTCCTTCGAGCTTCTTAACATTCATCACCAAATTGCTGTAAGTTAAAGGATTTGACAAGCAATTTAATTTTTTGGCTCCACAATCTCCAGAAATTTCGAACCTTCGCCTATGTGACTATTCTCGATTGAACCCACTGATAATCTCCATTAGGGGTTGCCAAGTGATGAGACTCACATTCTTTTTGTTGGTTCATGATTGAACCCATAGATAACCGACGATTAGGTATATCCATGATTGGAATCAAAGTCTTAAACCAACTATCTACAAGTGTCTAAACGCAATGTTATACGCCGATTAGGGGAAGCCATTAATCAACAGAAATACGGGATTATAGTCTAAAAATTTTCAAATCTACGTGCTAAACTTTGCTCGAGTTGTGGATAAATATTATAATTAATAATTAGGTCGTTTTAATTAAATTTTTTAAAAATTGTTAATTTGAAAAATTCAAATAGTAAAAAAATGTTAAGTGGGTGGCTAATTTTTTAATAAACCCACGGCCTCTCCTATTTTCCCATTAGTAAGAATTCGTGTATGTCTTATGCTAGGGGTACAAGTGGTTCGATTTTATCGGTTATTGACAAATTTTCAAACCAAACCGTTTAAACCGGTTTGAGAAAAACTCAAACCTAAACCAAACCATTTTAAACCACCGGTTTCGTTGTATATTTTTTTGCATGTCTACTTTTATGTCATTACTTCATTGAATTCAATATATATTTATATCTTACTAGCAATAAATCTAAAACAACTAAATATATCTACTATAAATTTAAATACCAACTAAATCCAAGTGAAATCATAATAATAGTTTTTTGTTCACCATTTTTAGGCTAAGACGTTACAATACAAGTCTAATAAACTAAATATAAGGTTCAAAACACCTATAAATTAAATATTTATTTCAAAGCATATAGTTCCATATTACAGTTACTAAGACATCAATAAGGCAACAACTTAAATGATAAACTTTACGCCTACTAGATCAAAATCCAAGACTTTAATAGGCTAACTGAATAGATGTCATCCTTGTTAATTCAAAACACTTAAAGAAACAGTTTAACAAAATATCTAAACATACAATAAAACACAACAATTAAATTGATGCAAGTATAGTTACTATTGGAGTCATTTTTGGTTTCTTTTAGCTTATTAAACAGCTCATCCACGTATCAAATTGCACATAAGCACTTTTTAGCTTCTATTGACATATTTTATCATGTCTAATTTAGTCACAAAACAAGAGTATATCCACACAAATAGAATACAGTTAAACACATAGTAGATAAACTATTTCCATCAAAGTGAATAAATTTATTTCACAATCATCCAATAGTTGAAAGAAATGCGAAACCCATATAATTTTAAATTTCTTACCTCAGTTTGCTCAAAAAATTTATTGATCTAAAACTTTATTCGTAACAAATATTATCACCGAAGACCCAGGATCTATGTCTCTGATTTGGTGTGTCGGGTGAAGTTCATCTGAATTTTGAAAAGGAAAATGACTTTTGATATATTAGGTTAGTTTTGAGATTATTAGATATAAATTAGGATTATTAGGTAATAACAATGTGTAATATAAAATTAGAAATTGACAAAAATACCCACATGACAAAACTATTGAATTTTACATATTTGGATTTTTCAGAAATTTTCTTTTTTTATTTTTATATATTTTTTCGCCGATCCAGTTTGATTTTAAATCGCAATTAAAATTCTCAAATCTAAACCAAACCGTTTTTGACCGGTTTGGTTTGGTTTAAAACCATTTCGTTGACGGGTTCACGTGACACCAAACCGACGATTTCTAAAATGCGGTTTCGGTTCAATTTTCCGATTTGACGGCTTTTGCTTACAACCCTATCTTATGCTAATCTATAATATTTTAAATACCAAATCAAGTGATAATTATTATATGGATGATTCTAACCCTACTACAATTCAATTATTTCAATAATATCATGTTTTTCATTTTTCAATATGTATTTAACATTCAATTATGCATTTCATTATTTACGTGCATATATAATAATTAACATTTATTTTCAGGGGTTTGTGTTTCTCTCATAATTAGATCAAAATGGTACAAATTAATTACACTTTATATGTTTTGGGGGATATTCAATTATTCTAGAAGTAAATAAATTTTTAAAATTCATGTACACTTATTTGTTTTCAAAATTATTCATCTAATATATAATATAAACTTTTTCTCCAATTTCATGTACACACCCTTTTGTCTAAATTCTTTTTCAAGATTACGTGTATATAAATGATTGTTTTTCTATATTCAACAATTCAAATTAATTAATTCCACGTCCATGAATGTATTTGATTGTTCTCACGAGTCTTAGACATAAATTAATTAATCTTTCAACTATTTAAATTGTATTCACAATTGGTTGTGATTTCATTTCAATCCGCCTCATGGAATTAAAGGCTATAAAAGATTTATTAGTGTATAAAAATGAATGGTCCATCAAAGTGACGGTAGTTCGAAAGGGTTTGATAGAATCTTATTCCAACAATGTTGGAGAATTTGATATATTGAGGTTTATCCGAATTAACGAGGTAATACGTCTACTACGATGACTATTTATTGTATAATTACATTATCCATAAAACGTCCTTAATCTTAATATTCAATTATTAATTAATTAATTTATTTTTCTTTATTCAGTGTCTTCAAATTTGAGGAAACAATTCATGATTTTTTTATTTTTTTTTTAAAATGCAAGCAGACACCAAATAAATGCCCAAAGTCATATGTTTTGAGGCTTATGCCTAGTAAGTCGTGACTTTAACTTTGACATTTGAGTCCTATAAATGATGAAGGATGCCCATTCAAGTTCATACGGAAATAGTTTCATGTTCATCTTTGTCTTGCAATAGACAATCAACAAGGCACAATGACAATTAATATCTCATGTTGGAATATATCTTTTACAACATGTATATATTCTTGCACGGACAATTATACGTTGCACTTTCACGAGGAATTTTTATGGCAACCACAAATGTTTTAATTAAGTCAGATACCCCTAATAATAAAAAAAAATAAAGTATACAAAGAGATTCTCATTGAATAAAAAGTTCATTTCACATAAATAATTTTTTAAATATTTTTTATATTTACGTATATTCAAATATTACTTTTATATCACTTATAAAATATTTCGAAATAATGTGCAATGCATGTTCATATGTAATTAATTTAATAAAATCCGTTATTTTTCCAACATGTAGGTCAACTTTCCGACTTTAAGTCATTAACTTGAACATTGATATATTGTTCTTGGTTCATCAATATTATAGAGGGCTGCATTTTATGCTTCAACTATATATATATGAATATTTAACATATTTTTACAGTTGATGGAAGTAGTTGGCGTAGATTTGTATTTCCACATTACAATAATTATTTGATTAGAAAAGTTAATGGAAGTAGTTGGCGTAGTGTAATTGCAAACCAAACATTCTTGATGTCGATATTTTTCTATATTAGGTTTTTCCTTGGCTTCTCTTATTTGAACATCACTCTTTTGTTTGTAATTTCTCAAAACAAATTTAATATATGCCATTCTTGCTTTTCTTTTTTTAATTTCTTTTGATCGATCAAACAAACAACATAAACTTATTCATTTGCTTCTTAATATTATAATATAAGTGACATTAAATTATAAGTCTAATTAAATGTGTCGTTATGAGATTCATTTAATTGAATCTATTATATGTAGCCATCTACACGAGTGATAATGAATATCACTACTCTTAAATATATTATATAAATATAAAAATGAATTTACACCATTTCCAATGTTTTCATTACCAATGTAACTGATGAGTTTTTGTTTGAGCTTTTTTTTTAAGCAGAAACAAAAGAATTGAAATTATTTTTTTGAGGGTGTTTGGTGGGAATTAAAATTATATTTTTAGTATATTGTGATAGAAATTTTTGAAATGTGTGATTAAAAAACGGTGGGACTCATTAAAAATGTGGTTAATATTAATTGTTTGACTTTGATTTGGATTAAAATATGATTTTAATCCGTACCTGTTCAAATTTTAAAACATTTACTAAAATTTTTGTCGAGTTCTAATTTTCAAAACATAATTAATGCGAAAACATTTGGCATAAAAATGCAATACATACACTTGCTTATGTATAATAACTTGACACAATCCATCCCATATCTCTATGGTGTATCAAGATCGTTTATTTTAAATAAATAACACAAAAAGAAAAGAAAAACTTCCTTGTCTTGGAGTCTTGGACGCTTCACCTACTCTTTTTATCTATTCTTGGCAAGTGGCCCATCTCAAGATACTCCAAATAAAATGACTAAACATATATATGAGCATTAACTTGGGAATTTATCGACCACCCGTGCACCCTTAGCACTCTGGTGTTTGAGTATGATCTCTAGTTGGATCATGACAGTAGTCGTAAACCTTGTGATTTTGTTGCACCCACGCCATGGCCTCATTCTGCTGGCTGCTCAGTCCACTAGAGCCAGAAGGTGAACCTGACTGAGGGCGGCACGAGGCAGGGCCATTAGCGTCACAACCAGATATTTTGAAATTTTTGTATCGTCCTACAAAGGGTTGATAACTATAGTCGGCTTTGTATTTTCCATTCTCAGTAGCCCACGGGGAGGCATCCCATATTGATCCGTACGCCCACATATTTCTTGTTGGGAATGTGGCATCACTTTTTCTCTGGTACCTTCTAATTGGCACATCATCCACAAAAAATCTGCATCGACATCATAAGACAATTATATTTTTATTGTCTATGTAACACGTATCTATTAGGACATCAATGATTTGCATGCATGGGATAAGGTTATTCCATATCATGAACATCGCTTTTTGTTCACATGATTTCTATTCTTCATTTTAATTTCCACCTTACTTTAATATTACCTAAAAAGCTAGCTCTTAGGTAATATCCTTTATGATTAATACTTGTTCCACCAACTGCAAAATATATTACACAATTGAACTTTATCTTGGAAAAAAAAAATTGGGGCTTTTTTGCTCTAAAATGTTCTATTGCATAAAATCCGCATATAGAATTTCACTTTTAAAAAGCCTCTTAACGACCCCTTTTTCAACGAAAGAACCTAAAAATGACTTGAATTAATAGTAGCGCGGGGTAAATAAAATTGTACCGACATGATCTCTGTGGGGTTCCACAAAATCGCATAATTGTGGAAATCTTGAGTAGGGTCGAACCAAAGATGAAATCTCATCTCTCTTCCTATGATATTTCCATCTCCACTTCCTCTAACATAAACATTTGTCTGCAAAGTATAAGGCTTGTCTTTTGTGGTTCCAAGGAACTCAATGTCTATCTCATCATGGTTCCCTGGATAATCTTCATTGTTCGAAAGCTGCCATGCAATTCAAATCAGACAAAAATCATAAGTCATAATTCATCAAGGGAGGAGGTTGGAGTATTAGTTCGATTTCTCACATAGAATGATGTAATCACTCCTGCAGTATAGCCTGGTTGTAGCTTCATCGCGGTTCCAAAATAACCAGATTTATAAGATTTAAGAGATTTGAAACCACTTCCTGCAATAGCAAACGAAGAAAATTGAGGACCGTTAGCGTTTTAGAAGTTTCCATGCAACCTTCGTGGGTAAGAATTTGAATAGATACGTACCTGAGGTACTGTCAAGCCAAATAGTGAGTTCGCCCTGGTCAAGTCTTTGGTGCTGAGGACCCCAACGATTGGTATATCCTTGGTTGAACCCTATTGAGCCAATTCTTGAACTGGGGTAGTACCCTGGAGAAGGTGGACCCTCAGCATTATTTCTTAATGGGAACACAAAAATAAGAAAGAGAGAAAGGAGGAGAGCCATAGAGGAACCGAATAGAGAAGAAAGAGTACGTAGTATATAAAAAACGAATTATGTATTCTATGGCAGTATACCAGGTATAAATAAGAAGATTCATGGGTCCCATCGGAGAAATGGAGGTGGATGGGGGCTGCACTTGAAGACGAACAAAAGAGTGCAATTTGTGATAACTACGCATAAGAAATTACCAATTTGAATAGTAATATTCTTTTAGATTTATGAGATAGCTTATGGATTTGGGTTTCTCCATTTGGAAAGAGGAGGAAGTCACATATTGCACTTCTCATTCGGTAAAGTTTCATTTAATTTTTTTTTTTTTCCAGAATTTAAGTTTTTAGTTAATTTCTTGTTATGCGAAGCATTTGTTGGGATTAGAGTCCGCTACATCTTTATATTTGTGTAGTTCAAATGAGAGACATGCATGTAATTTACGTAATAAGGACAAACAAGTGTGATGAACGGTGACAAGTTTTGACGCTGATGCAAAAATCGCGCAGCTGATATACAAATTGGAGTATTGCCATTACGGGGTATCTCATGAAAACAAATCTGAATGCAAACCTTTTCCAACATAAAAAGGATTTTACTATACTGTACGGTCATATTATCCTCTTAACACAAACATATTGCAATCCAAATGATTGATTTGGTGGCCAATAACTTTCAAATGCATTCGTTATATCTCATTTATTATCTTTTTCCTTTCACAAGCAATATGGACTGCCACAAATTATGGAATTTAATTGAGACAAAGAGGTCAATTTGAATGGGACCTCCTTGCCGACACGTTCACAAGCCTAACTATACTGTGCGTGCATTCTACTATTCTCCTTGAGGCTGGATTGAGGTATCCGAAAAAGTAGATGTTCAATCTAAATAAATTGACATTAAATATATCTTATTCCTCATCGATCCTTATGGACATGGAGAGGATTGGATCATTGGAATTTCGGTATTAAGCCCTGTTTGTCCGTGATAAAATTGTAATACATTTTTTTCTCTCTTATTTTTCATTGACATTTTTCAATAAAGTAATATTTAAAAGATTGCTTCTTTTTCAACCATTCATTCTTAAAAAAAAAGACGTTATTTCAAAAATTATAATACCAAATAATGGGGACCAAACGAAGGCTACATAAGATCTTCCATTCGTCCGTTTATCTTAGGGGTGAGAATGTTTATCCAGAATCACGTGAACGGGTCAAGAATATGATCAAACTAACTATTTCGGTTTGGTTTCAATTAAAATTGGACTTTTCCAGGTCTTAAAATTGAGAATGAATAATTGGATTTTGATTTTGGTTGTAAATAATTAAGATAAGAACATCTACACAGTAGTTTTCGCTTTATAAATTAAATCTGAAGAACAGGACTCGACAAAATTAGAACCGATTGTTTTTTTTTTTTTTTTTTTTTTTGGGGTACGTATGCATGGAAACTTTTGAAACATTGCTTTCAAATTATCTCCAGGAAGATTTTTTTTGAATATATGCAACGACTTGACATTCAAATCCCAACAAATATATTGTAGAAAAGATAGGGGAAAAAAAAAAAAAAAAAGAGAGATCATTTTCATTCATATTTTCTTTGTTTTCTTTTCGGCCACTTATTATGACATCTAAATAGAAAAATTTTCATACATCAATGTTAAAGAGAGGTCGATGGATAGGTATATATTTATTATACTAGGTGTAAGCAACGTGCAATGCACGTTTGCTTAGTTTATATTTAATAGTTTTGTTTAAAAATTAATTTGTTATTAATAAAGATGTAATTTTTTTGGTTAATTAAATAATTAATGATGTAATGTTTATATAATTGATAAATAATTAAATAAAGTGTTTCTCGCTGTCATTTCCAACCCAAAATCACAAACAGAAAAAGGTATGTTAAGGGGTAAGAAGATGAGTTTACTTAAACTCCATTTGATTCTTATTAATGTAGAATGAGAATGAAAAATATAGCCGTTATTGGACCCCACACAAGAAATAGAAATTCAAAATTAATAGATTGATATGACGGATAACGGTCATATTTTTTATTTTTATGGGTTTTTAATGAGAAACAAACAAACGAGGCTTACCTTTGTTGCATGACTTAGTTTTTTACTCTTTTTTAAGTAATAATAAATTCATTTTATGGCTAAAGTATTATATGTATATACCTATAATTAGGTATATCATGTGTGTAGCCTTAATATTGGTAAGTGACGGGTCAATTTTCGAGGACGAAAGTATTTTAAGGCGGTGAGAATGTAATCCCAAAAATTTCATAAAATATAATTCAATTTTTATATACTATAGTTTTAATATTGTTGAAAATTAAGGACTAAATGGATACATTTATCAAATGTTTTTTATTTGTGTCATATTTTTATCATATTGATGGAGTTCTCGTAAATATATGAATATCGGTCTCGTTGGATAATCGTCTTAGATATATAATCAGATTCTAGAAAAAGTCGATTCTGATAAGTTAACTCCAAGATATTTTAGTTTGAAAGAATTTATCAAAAGCTCATTTATTATTATTATTATTATTTTAATTATAATTTTGAAAGTAGGGGGTGGTGAAAAAAAAAAAAAAATTCCGTTAAAAATAAGAAATTTCTTAGTTTTTTCTCGTAAATCAAGAATTCCTTAATTTTTTCCGTTAATTTTTCCGTTTAAACCAAACAAATTCCGTTAAATATGCACTTTTTATATATAGACAGATATACATAATAAAACAGATATATCCCATCAACAGAAATGTGCATGATTAATGACATTAAGATTCAATGTATAGAGACAACTAAACCTGAAATAATTGTAATTAAACTAAATATTAATTAATTATGACCTTTTACACTTCAGTTATTTCCCCTGTACATGGAATTTTTTGCCCAACAGTGTACAAGTGCAGCTTGATGACATTTTTTTTTTTTTTTGTTTTTTTTTTTGCTTAGGCCAATTGTTAATGAAAAATTAACAGGTGTCCCTTGGATAAGCTCAGACAAAATTCCATGTACATGTAACGGCTCTCTTTACACTTTGACTGCACAAGTGTGTATGTGTTATGTTGCTTGGACAGGGTTAGTATCAAGGCGGACCTACTTGAGGATTAGTGGGGGCCGCTGCCCCCACTCAATTTTCAGATTTCCCCGATTTTCTTGGAGATTTCAAAAAAAAAAAAAAAAAATTTAGTTTTTTTTTTCAGATAAAAAAAAAAAATTTTCAAGATTTTTATTCTAAGGTTTTTGTTTTATTTTGCCCCCACTGAACTTTCTTCCTAGGTCCACCATTGTTTAGTAGACAGGCGCTTCTCTCTTTTATTTTTTTTTAAAAACCGCCCAATCAAAATTTGACACGTGTCTCTTGGAAATAAAATTTGTCAATGACAATGTTTATGTAGCATTACTCATTGTGTACGTGTGGGTGACAACTTCTAGGTTTATCTCCAGAAGTCCCAATTTTGGTCCCAACACTCATAATTTTTATTAATTTTTTAATCACATATTTCATCTATTTTTATCAAAATTTACTAAAAATATGATTTTTATCAAAACCAAGCATGTCTAATTATGATTGAGGGATGCCCTACCGACAATTAAACAGTACCTTTGAATATGATGTAGGACTAATCCCTAACCTTAGTAACCGAAAGGCCTTTCTTGTTAGTACTTAGTATACTATTTTCATGTTCACCATCTCAAATACTAAGATTCTCTAGCTGTTGGAAACAAAATAATAGGGCTTGATGACAACAATAATGCATCATTTGTTCATACTCTTATAATCTAACATGATTTAATGATTAATATTGTGTTGGACAATGAGTTATTATTTGAAGGCTGTTGTTGGTAGCGGGAGAGCATTTCTGATGTCACTTCATAGCTTGTAGATTCCTTCACATTATCATAGGGTGCGATTGTTTAATTATGTAGACCAGGGCAATCTACCTATTTTATATTTCGAAGTTTTCCGTGTAAATTTTGTATTTTTCTGGCTTCTCCGTTTTATAATTTTTCCAGCTTTTAAATAATTTTCCAAATAAGGATTCTCTGGACAAATCGAGAAATTATTCTCAAAGGTATTTGGCTCGTTGCAATAAAATTTTCTGATATATACTTTAACTATCTCAATGCTTTAATGACTGCCTTTCGATCAAGATTATTAGCATAGCAAAAAAGTTGTCTTGATATCCATTTGATAAATAGTAAAATAAATAAAAAGTTTTTTATTTATTTTATTTTTTAATTCTACTCTTAACTTCTAGCAAACAAGTAGCCATTTCTGTCAATACCTAACAAATAAATTAACAATTCTTGTATGTAGCTTCAAGCAATCAATCTTACCTTATATCTGTCAATCAATTCATCAGCTTGCAATTTCTTTTCCAGCATTCCACTACACATTGAAAGATCAACTAATTTCTACGAGTGATCTCACGTGATGCACTCGATTTAGCTATTGACTGCATTAAATACTATCCTTGTACGAAAGAATGATTTTAAAGGATTGGTCATTGTGTGTCACCACTAGGGGCGGAGGGAGGGGTGGGCTATAGCCCACCCTACCCCAGCCCAACAACATTTTATCAAGTTATTTTTTTTTTCTTTTTTTATCTCTAGAAGATAAGATTGTCTTCCATATTATCAATGAATTTAAAGTTTTTGTAAAAAAAATTATTAATATTTGGTTAATTGGGTTTAAATATTTGGTTCATTGTGTATTATTTAATTTTTAAACTTGGGTTGGAAATAAAGTTAATTGTGCTAAAATTAATATTTGAGATGGAAAAATTTTGTTCTTTTTTATTTTTTACCATGAATTTGCTTCTGAAACGATATTATTATCAAAATAAGTAATATGCTATATATTTAATTTTATTAGTTTAAAAACATATTTGTTAGAACTTTGTTACGAGTGTTCAAAAATATATTATGATCAATATTTTAAAAATCGACCTGGTTATCAACCTGGAAAAAGTGAAGGGTCAAGATGTTCAACCGAGGTCGAACCGGGATCGAACCAAATGCAATAAATACATACAAAAATAATAAAACACTATGAAAACAATTTTTTATTTTAAATTTCATATTAATAATTCAAATAAATCTATCTTTGTTAATTAGTCTCGATACTTCAAAAATTAAAAATCAGTATGTTAAAATAGTTTACTTTGTTAAATTAAAATAATTTAAACTTATAGAAAATAATATCTAACATTAATATATTAATAATCAAGTGCGATTTAAGTTAAAGTTGAAAATTAAATAAATGAAAGGATGAAGGTGAGTATTATAATTGAATTAGTTAAGATTCAAAATCAAATTAGTCAATTAGACATGCATTTGGAAAGTGATTTTGATGGGTATTTTAACATTTTTTTGTTATGTCACTATCCCACATTGGAAGTTTATGAAACCATTGGAGATGAGCATTTATAAAAGGCAATATTAGGACATTGGAAGTTATGAAACCATTTGAGAGAAGTGCATATGTAAAATGAGCATGTCATCCCATAGTTTTCTATGGGCCTTTAAATTGTAATAATTTATGAGGTCCATTTATGAAATTAAAATTTTTTTTAAACTAAAAAAAAAAAAATCGGGAAAACCACCAAACCATGACTAGTTCATCAGTTTATAGTTGAACGGGTTGGTTCAGTGAGTTTTGAGTGATTTTGTCATAATCAGTTATCTAAGCATGATTTTGTTCGATTTTGAGTCCAGTTTTTGTTTTACTGTATAGTTTGTAGCATCTTTTATGGTATAAGTTCATTAAAAAAAAAATTAAATTTCAACCTACCTTAATGTAACTTTTTGGCTCCGCCCTTGGTCACCACCCAACACGTATCCTACATGAGTTAAGCCACTTTGCCAAAAATTATTACCCACATATTTGACAGATACAGTGGTGGCAATAAATGATTGGATGCAAAAGTTGACTATTTTTTAAACGATCTAATGATAGAAGGAAGATGGCTATTTTTTGTGACAATGTAGCACGGTTGCCTACATATTCCTTCAAATTTTTAACTGCAAAGCTATAGTTAAGATGCACAAGATCTATTCATGTACCCATTAGTCAACAGCGGATTTAGGAGGGAGTGGGCTGGGCTTTAGCCCAATCCCCTCAGCCCATTTCCATTTTAATGGGTAGTAATGTTGGAACTTTTTTCTTTATATATATTAGCTCGGCTTAAAATTTTTTTTAGTTCGATCCTAAACCTGCCTCTATTGTTAGTGCTACGCTGAAGTCACGGATAGTTAACATTTATTTATTTATTTTTTAATACAACAGTTTTTGTGTAAAAAAAAAAAAAAAAAAATTTCGCATATTAACCCAGTTTGAAATTTTGTAGCCCGGTCTTGGATCCAATCCTGGATTCGTCCCTGATGAGGTCAGTGGAGTGCAAACCCTTCACGCACAAAGGTTATTCTTTATAACAATCACTTCTGGCAGTAGAAGCCACTGGCATGGCTGTTGGAAAACTAGATTGAATCAGAAACCACAAGATAAAACGAAAACGGTTTAATAAATTACTGTTTGTTTCGATATATTCAAATCTGCAGGAGCGAGTAGTACCAATTGAAAAATGAAAAATAAAACGATGCTTTACCTCTTGTGCAAAAAACAACATGTGATTCACACACCACAGTATCCTAGATATTCTCTTTAAGATGACTAAAGAAGTTGTGGTCACCTTTTGTATTTTAGAAGCTAGACAAGAAGTCAAGAAGATTCTTAATTGAAAAGGCTTGTATGAATAATCAAGAGACAAGAAATCTATTTGAATTGATTAATCAAATTTTCACAGAATTAACGGATCTCGACTCAAATAGTACTAAAATAAACGGTTAAAGTAATATATTTATAGTATTCAATCACCAAGCTCCGTGAGAAATGAGTTATCGATCGCATGATAGCATCGCTCTTGCTCAGAGAACTCGTGTAAGGCTAGATGGAGTGAAGGGGAAAGGTTTACAAACGAACCTATGTCCAATTGGGTATCTCGGTCAATCTAGTAAATTCTAATGAATGGCACAAACAGTCCTACCAAAACATTTGAAATGCACTAGTGATTCTACTGACATGTTATCATCTTTTATGATCAATATGAGCCATTCACCTAATTATGAAACAAACAAGAAGGTGGCCCATTAGATTGTATTGTCTAGCTCTTTTTTAGACAATGAAACCTATTTTTCAGTTGTAGATGTTTCTAAAATTTGATGTATAAATTATATTTTCACACCTAAACACGAGCATGAAAAATGAACAAATTATAGCAACTTACTAAAACGTAGAAAACTTAAAAATCATGAGGAAATAAAATAAAGCGAGGTATGTTATTGCAAATCTCCTTAAGACAAATTTTGCCTCTGAACTGGCACTAACAAAATCAAATGAACATTTGTATTTCAATATAAAATGCTTCTTCCAAAATTAATACAAAACAATATTATTGATTTTGGGAGAAATAGAAATTTTGGAATAGTGATTGATGTGAGAATGTGTGGTGGAAAAGTGATGAAAAGTTTTTGATTTGTGTGTAATATTATTTTATTTGGAGAATGTGTGGTTGAAATGAAGAATGAGAATGAGAAAGAGAAAGAGAAATTAATGGGTGTCAAACAGGGGCTTAATTTTGTCGGACGAACCAAAGTTTGATCGTATAATTGGATGGTATTAGAAAAAGGGATCCTATGTATATATTTTTGTTTACTCTAAACAGTTGCATCTTCCGGCACATATTTATTTTGACGATTAAATCGCTCCATTTTAAATGGAGACATGATCTAATGGTCCAGATCGTACCATATCCAAAAGTCATAATTCTTTATTATGCACACATTGTAGTTAACGAGTCGCACTCAACAACCGTATATATTGAAGCCTTATTCCAATTCACACATATTTTTTATTTTTTTTGTTGGTATAGGAACTCGCAACCGTTACCTGTGAATGCGCGCTGGGTAAACCTCGTTCCATGTGCAGTAGCACGCAAACCACACATGAGAGATAAACCGTACTAGGCAAGCCCGGTGCAACAGACTCGACCGAGGAAGTGTTGACGATGATTCGAACTCGTGACTTTCAGTATCCACGTTCACCATGCATGAATCATTTTAGCACACATTTCATAAAACATTATCTATAATATTACCTGAAATAATAAAATTATATAGAAATTATCAAATTCATATCAAGAAAAAAAAAATTATTTTATTAATCAACAAAAATGTCTGAATGCAAAATATTTACTTTCCAAGGCACTGTTCCTAACACACTAGCATATCATAAGAAGAAAAATATTCTCAAAGAAACATTTCTTTGACAATAACATTATCATGCACGATAGGAATTTTTCTTCTTAATTTTAATTTATTGATTTCTTGTTCTTTTGCAGAATGTAGACAATTTCTTCATTAAAACTTTTCTACATTATTAATTAATTTAATAATTTAAAATCTTTTGAAATAACCAATTTCTATTAATAGTTACTCAATAATACGTCAACACGCTTATGAAAACCCTACGTCAGTCCAACTGTGTGAAAGCCGGTTACCCATCTTTTACGTCTTTATTAAGGTTACCCATCATTAGTGTGAGGGCAATAGTTCCTTACAAGCAACCATGTTCACATGCTTTGTGTGGATTCTTAAACTATTTTGAAGGATCCAACGTATTGGATTATGAGCAACAACCAATCAAATCCCACCCCCACAATACTTGGATCGAAGAACGATATCTGAAATGAGGATTACAATCGTATATCAACACGACGGTTAGACTTCAACACGTGAATCATCCACCGTTGCATCAAATTTGTGCATATTAATTCAATTACAAGTTCAAAAGGTGGCTTCGACTATGACTATATATAGTGTAGCACTTGTCGTCTCACTTAGTTGGCACATTAAATAAAGATTCACATTCTCACGTGTTTCGATTCTAGTTAATAATGTATTAAAGCCTTACTTGCTGTACACACAAGTTCGAGACCTCAAGCCCAATACTGGACATGAGTGTATTCAACAAGTCTAAACGTCCAACCTAGTTCAACTTATATCGACTTGATTTTAAATCGGAATGGCATGCATGAGTTGGGTCAACCCTTGACGCCATCTATGAAACTGAATTTTCTTTTATAAGAAAAAGTGACTTACACTTTAAAGTAAAGGAACCAACAGAGAGAATGAAAGCTTCAATTGTATGCATCTGATCATGTCATCTCTCACCAAACTTTGTAAAATAATGTGATCAGTAAAGCATTATAGGTTTTGGAATTAGGTCCTGGATTTAAGCTCAAAATTGGATAACTTAGGATTGAATAATGGAATTCTTGTGGCATCATTGTCATAAAGTAAACAAATAATGATGGAAAATTTGCAAAAGACAATTGAAAAGCAAAACTACTCGTGATATTTTGTCATTCAAGACTATCGTGTCACTCGTCTACTGAGCCCTTGTTCGATCTTCATCTCTTAAAATGTAATTTTTTTTTTTCAAACTCATCTTAATCACATATTTCATGGACGAATAACTTTTATCAACCTTTCAACTACACACTTCACTAACTTTTATTGACATATACTAAAAATTTATTTTTTACCAAACCAAATAGGGGCTAAATTTGTTTGGTTCCTAATAATCAATGGACTTAATTACGTGTGACTAAACATCCAATGTGCACATAATTCTCGAGTAGAATTAAAATGAGGCTCAATGTGGACATAGTTAAAGAAAGGAAGAAACAAAGAATATAACCGCATTTCATAGTTCAATTCACCTTTTACATAGTAAATTGCCCTTTTTACTTTGATAATTATTCTTGGAAAAAGGTGAAGTATATGTACCTAACCTTGGCCATAACAGTTGAAAAAAATTGTTTCTCATTCTCCATGGAAATCACGGTTTTTCTTTTTGTGTTTAATAAAAAATAAGAGTACACAAAATTTCGACTTTTTAACAATTAAATGGATGGTTTCTCTCTAGTAATAAGACTACCATTACCATAAAAGCAAAGGGTCGAGACCAAAATGATCTGTTTTAAAGAACGGATACCAACTTGTCATTAGGACAATAAATATTATTTATTTTAACGTTTTCTTACCTTCTTATCTTTTTCCCTTGGAGCCATGATTTCCAGTTTGAAAGTAAAAAAGCAAAAGGCAAAGGAAAAAAAATATAGCAAACCGTTCAAATCCAGTTCCCCCACTTTGTCTCTCTCACACGCACACTCAAAGAGAGAGGAAACCTCGACAACACCTATATATAATCCATGGAGAAAAAGCCTTTGTATTCCATCTCCTTGTGAAGAAACTACTCACAACAATGACACTTACCCCTTCTTTTTCTCAATGCTTACTTTCTCTTCTTTCTCTTTTTCTTGTTGCTTCATTTGCATCTGAAACTAGTGATGACAATCTTTTCCTTTCTTCCAATCTGATATTCCCAAAACAACAGGCTGAGAAACTGATTAAAGGGTTCAACTTATTTCCGAAGCATGATATAAATTATCATCATGGGGAAGACTATAAATTTGGTGGATCAAGAATTGTCGAAAAGCGATTTGAATTCCCTTATCTTGGAGATTCTGGGGCTTCTGTTCAAGACTTGGGTCACCATGCTGGATATTATCGGCTTCCTCACACTAAAGATGCCAGGTATAAATTTTCTGTGCCTATTTATATATATTATTGCTGTTCAATTTTGGTTTTGAAGAAGAAATGAGTGTATTGTTAGTTCTCTTTTTGGTAAGTCGTGTTTAAGTAGTGTGATCACTGCCACTATATTAGAGTTTATTGATGATTGTTGAGTTTAAATTTCTTGGGCTCCTAAAGATTAATTAGTCAAATTACATGTGAATTTATTATTTAGTTCGAGTTTGAACATTAAGGGTATGTTCGGTAGAGATTAAAACTGGATTAAAATAGAAAAACTAGCCGTTATTGTTGACTTTTATTAGACGAGACCCAATAACGACTATATTTTTAATTTTAATTGAATTTTGAGCTGTACCAAACAAGCTCTAAAGATGAAAGTATATGGATGACCTTTGAATTAATTGTTCAATGTGGGATAATTTGCTGGCTATATAGCATTTGATTTATGGTCAATGGAGCATATTGCGTGCTTGTAACATGTGAGGAACTTATGACATGACTCGTAATATTACTTGCAAATGAAGCTTGGAAAAGTGAAAGGAGATTTGACTTGTGCACGTATCAGGGAAGAATTTAATAACTTCGAGCAGTCTATCGTCTAAGACAATCAATTCACTGTATTATGCTTTTATGTTCTTCAATTTTGCCGGAAGGACTGGTTGGTTATATCGAGACTGATGTCCTATGAAAAAAAGGCTTCGGTTTAAATGGTCGTAATAATGTTTGCAGGATGTTCTACTTCTTCTTTGAATCACGGAATGCTAAGAGTGATCCTGTTGTTATATGGCTAACTGGAGGACCGGGGTGCAGCAGTGAATTGGCCTTGTTTTATGAAAATGGCCCCTTCCATCTAACGAGCAACCTATCTCTTCAATGGAATGATTTTGGATGGGATAAGGTACCTGAAGAACCTTCTTTTTTATTCAACGATTTTTATTTGAATCAAACAGAACTTCTCTAACCTTTTCCTTTAGACATCTTTCTATGGAACTGTACCTTAATATCTTGTGTTTCACATATTAACTTTAAAAAGTGATACAAGATGATCGATTAGCATATCAAACAGAGTTAATTTTTCAGTCAATAATCAACATATATTTACCAAAGATCTCGAAATGCAGGTATCAAATCTTATATATGTCGATCAGCCAACAGGAACAGGTTTTAGCTACAGTTCTGATGATGATGATATACGCCATGGTGAGGATGGTGTTAGCAAGGATCTTTATGACTTCTTGCAGGTCTGTTTCTCCTTGTATTTTGCCGATACTACTACAGTCTCATTCTTACATACTGAGCTTTTCTAGTCTGTGCTGTTAGGCCTTTTTCAAGCAGCATCCACAGTATGAAAATAATGATTTTTACATAACTGGAGAATCATATGCCGGGCACTACATTCCTGCTTTTGCTGCTCGAGTTCATAGAGGAAACAAGAACAAAGAAGGAATTCATATCAACCTAAAAGTATGTTCTTGAATTCATATTCTTTTATCACCGACAGCTTCCAATTGTTTTCACCCTGATACGTATTTATAATGTACATGTTCCTAATCAGGGATTTGCTATCGGAAATGGGCTTACTAATCCGGAAATTCAGTATAAAGCATACACCGATTATGCTTTGGACATGAAATTGATTAAACAATCTGATTACAACAGCATGAGCAAGTCAGTTTCACAATGTGAACAGGCAATCAAGATTTGCGGTAATTTCTTATTCCAAACCCATAACACAACCAAAAACGGCTTCTTTTTAGTAGTTCAGCATATGATACCTACTAGAATAATATTGAGTTGATTAATGTTACTGCTTAATTTGAAGTAGAATTCCTTTTTTTTTTTTTCCAGGCGTTGATGGGGGAAATTCTTGTGTGGCTGCATACATGATTTGTAACACCATATTCAACAGGATAGTGGGAATTGCTGGTGGTGTAAATGTAAGAGAAATTCTTTTAAGTCTTAGCTGGGAACAATGGTTAAGAAATACTAAGACAATATAAAAAAACGTTGTTCAACCTTATCTTTCACTTGCAGTACTATGACATCCGAAAAAAGTGTGAAGGCGACTTGTGCTATGACTTCTCCAACATGGATACTTTTCTGAACAAGAAATCCGTCAGAGATGCTCTTGGTGTTGGGGACATAGATTTCGTCTCATGTAGTTCTGCAGTGTATGATGCAATGGTGACAGACTGGATGAGAAATCTTGAAGTCGGCATTCCTACACTTTTGGAGGATGGAATCAAATTGCTTGTATATGCCGGAGAGTATGATTTGATATGCAACTGGCTAGGTAAGATTTTTTAATCCTCATCAAAAGATGGTATTTCCATTAGATGGCAAGTAAATTTGATGGTATTTTTATGTTATGGATAGGGAATTCGAGATGGGTTCATGCTATGGAATGGTCAGGACAGAGAGAATTTGTAGCAGCACCCACTACTCCATTTTCAGTCGATGGCGTGGAGGCTGGATTGCAGAAAGGCCATGGAACTCTGACCTTCCTCAAGGTTCATAATGCTGGCCATATGGTTCCGATGGATCAGCCAAAAGCATCACTAGAAATGTTAAAGAGATGGATGCAAGGAAAACTTCCATTGACACAGGCAGATGGTCACCTTGCTCCTATGTGATTTCTTCCATAAAATTGGCCAAAAAAAAAACCTTTTAGTTTGGAAATATTTTCATCTACATATCTCGTATATGCAATACATGATTAAAGGCATTTTTTCCTCCAAAGTTTGGTTTCAATGCTTTTGGTTTTCATGTATATTACACTTATTCTGATGTTCACAGTGATTTAAACTCAGATTAATTGGATTGTATGTGTAAATATTAATTATTGCAGTATCTACGGGAAATATTGTTATAAATGACTAATGCTTCATCAATAAAGCATTATAGGTAGAAGAATTTTGGAAAATTTGATAGCTGAGGGACGAATAATGGAATTCTTTTGGGCGATCATTGCCACAAAAGTAACAAGTAATGTTGGAAAATCTGGGGAAAAAATTTGAAACCAAACTACTTGCTATCTTCTACCATTCAACAATATCATACACTCTCATCTACTAAATTTGTTTCATTCATAATAATTGATAGAATTAAGGACATGTTACCTTAATAATACAAGTATTTTAGACTTAAAACATCGAATCGTAGATGCAGGTTTTTCTTGTCTTGTCTTTTCTTTTTTGTCTAGTTTGATCTCATCGCAATTTTTTTATTAAAAATGCGAGTACAATCATTTTTCATTAAAACTTGACGTTTAGGACTATCATTACAATAAAAGTGAAAGGTCGAAATAAAAATTGTTTTGTTTTAAAGAACGAATACCAACTTGTCACTAGGACGATAAATTTTACAAACGTTCTGTTTCTTTATTATTTTATGCATGGTGTATTTATCTTTTTCCCTTGGAACAATTTTTTGCTTCCATTTTTATTTTTTTGAAAGGGCAAAAGCAAAGAAAATTATTCTGTAAACTCAAAAAATAGCAAATTGACCGTAAAAATCATCCTCGGCACCTATATATAACCCATGGAGATAAAAGGCCTGTATTCCATTTCCCCCCCTGAGAAACTACTCATAACAATGGCACTCACTCCCATTTCTCAATGCTCTCTCTTTTTGTCTTTCGAGTACCGAACCTTTTACATAATATTTGCCCGAATTGACAAATGGAGTCCCCCAATGGGGGTCGCCATCAATTCGGTCAAAAATTATGTAAAATGTTATGTACAAATAGATTAATTCTTTTTTCTTTTTGCTTGGAAAACATATTTCAGTTTTAGCCTACGCAATGTTATTCATCACCATTGGGATTACAACATCACTCTAGGTGGCGTTAATGTGGAATTTAATGATAGATAAAATTAATTTCATCTTTCATTTAACCTATTATTTAAAACCACCTAAATTAAGGTTGTAACCCCAACATGGATGAATATCATTTTTGAAAAAGATATTCATGCTTGCAAGATTCTATAAAATTTATTTATTTTCGGTGCACATTAAAATTTTCATTTACATTCTTTTACTCATTTTCAACTACACATTCTTCAATAAAAAAATATTTTGCATCACATCAATAAATTTTTTTTCTTTTTCAACCACACATTCTCTATCAATCTAATATTCTAGAATATAATTTTCAAAATAATGTGATTCAAACACACCCTTATTTCCTTTAAAATGAGTATTTATTCTCTGATTAAGAGCCTGTTTGAGAGAGCTGAAAAGTAGATTAAAATTGAAAATATTGTCATTATTGAATCTCACTCATCTAATAAAAATCAACAATGACGACTAATTTTTCAATTTTAATCTCTACCAAACGGCTCTTTTAAGTTATTGATATTTATAATAAAATTATTTTGCACGTTGAATTTTTATTTTTATTTTTTTATATAAAGTTTCCTACTTTCAAATTCCCCCAAGTCGCTCTTTCCTGTTCACTGAATCGCTCAGTCGTTACTCGAACAAACGTCAGATCGGTCGGCAGGCATTGCGAAGTATTGTGAAGGTGGATTTTGATCGAGATTGCCTTGTTAAATTTGGTAGGTATATTTATCGAAGTTCAAAGAAAATACCGTTATAAAATCTTTTTGTTTTTGTTAATTTTTTTTGGAACGACGAAAACCCTTCTCAATTGTAACAACCTGTTATGCATACATCTGTTGTAGATTTTGTGCTTAGTTTGAGTTCTTCACCAAAACCCAAAAAAACTAAATCTTTCTGGGTTTTCTTCTATTTTTTGGTTCATTGGATGTTACGATGACGGTCTACATTTAGTATAAAGATAAATCGTTTTATTATTTGTAAACGAATATAAAAGGTTTTAAGTTACGAAAATTCGTCAGTTATTTCTGTGTGTTTGATATGCAAACAGTCGTTTGTTATTGTTTAAGATGATGTATGCTGTAACATTAATTTGCTTCTTTTTGTCCCTATCATGGCAGCCATAGATTTCTAAAGGGTGTTTCACTCAGTATACAGCTGTTGAAAGTTGAAATGGAGGCTGACAGGTATATCCTTATTGCATTTTTTGGGACAGCTTATGGTGTTTCATTTACTAATAGTGTTCTTGGTTCTTGAAAAAAAAAAAAATTCATGCCCAAAGTTTACATTTTCTTAGTTTTTCTTATATCCCGGTGGTTCAACTTTACAGTTAACCTTTTTTCTCTAGCATTGCATTAATTTTTCTAGTTCAAGAAAAAATTCCCCAATATTATCTAATGTTCGTTGAGAATTAGAAACTCTAATTCTATTCCACCGAGAGGAATCAATTAGTAGAAAGAATAAGGAGGTTCGCCTCAATGTGAGACTACACCGTCTTCCGCCATTGTGGTAATTCAATACGATGAAAATAAGTTTATAAGAGAAAATCTTACTCACGTTTTCTTTAACCTCTTTTTCTCTCTTTTATGATGATAATTTAAAAGCTTAAAGAAGACTCCTATTTATAAGACAATTAGGAAAAAACTGAATTTTACAAGGACTCAAATTCTTAAACTGCCCTTAATGAAATTTTGGTCTGAGGGCTCCGGCCCCGCCCCTAGGATAGGGGCTTCCTTCTCCCTTCTAACCCTCACGCCGATCTCACCATGGAGGTTAATTCGCTTACTGGCTTTGCTAAGCGGTAATAATTAGGCTCCACAATTTAACAATGTTAATGACCGTATCTGATAAATATTATCTCAATGGAAGAGAAGAAAGGTTTTAGCTTCTAAGGTGTGTAATGATGGGAAGTTGTTTTTCTTTGTATACTACTATAGATAAGTGGTTTCTTTTTTAATACTGTTACAATGATCTCAGTAGCTTGTGCTATAGGATGCCAAAGAACAGAAAGGAAATGTTGAGTTTTTTGGCCTTTAAAGGTCAAAATGCTATAAGAAGAAAGCAACAGAAATGAAGAGTCTAAGATGAATATTTGACCATATTAAAATGGACAATGATAAAAACTGGAATACGCCATTGCCAACGAGTGGAGGTAGTACCAGTTGAAAAATTACGAAATAACAATTTAGGTGGTTGAGAATGTCTTGCATAAATGTAAGACATTTTAGTAGAACATGATTGAAGAGGGAAGATAGAACAAGATTAACACGGTCTGACGAGATTGCCTAGGGTTTGATCAAACACGAATCTTCTAGTAGTACTAGTGAGGTTTGAATGGATTGATGAAAAAGTATTCATTATGCCTACCCTTAACTTGTTGACTATAATGCTTAGTTTGCATTGTTTTGTAGTCCACTTTTTGCCCGTACTGGCTTAGAGAGAATGTGGTGGTGTTTCTCTTCAAATAGAAGTGTCAAACTACGAGTTACTAATTTCACTTAGCATATTCTTGTGGAATATGCCAGTGTTATGGCGCGGAGTAAGCAGGAGCTCTTGAGTTGGCTTGGCTTTCGAAGGCAAGGGTGGACGTATCCCAGTTGAGCCAAGAGGTTTTGAGTGGGAGTAGATCAGCTAATCCTAGTATTCCTCAGTTAAGGCTATCCATAATAGTAGTCGTGAATGATACCTAATCCTTTCATGTAGAAGGATTATGCTGATAATTTCCCTCAGAATCAATGCAGTTTTATTAGTATTTTGTTGTCTTCATTTCTATTCATTGTATTTTCCTTGTTCATGGGAAAAACCATACGGGCATGCATTTTGTTGGGAAAATCTGAGCTGGGCCTGGAGAATCACCTCTCTATGTTTTCCTTTTCAGTTTTACACTAGGATTTTTGAGCTTGGTTTTGATAATGATGACTGAAAATTTTATTTGATGCCATTTTTGTGTTTATTATCTATTGTCAATACATCCTGGAAACATGGGGATGGCACTGCTGAGGTCATTCTAGAAGACATCTAATCTAGTTTGATGAGATCGCTATAATGGCTTCCCAATAACTTTATTGATAAGAGTATTTAAAGTTTTTCTTCATTGGATGCTTTGACTGGTATCTTTATATATTTTTGTTTGGTAAAAGTGAATTGACATTTTTACATCCTTGACTGTTGTTATTTCTTAAGGCAAAAGATATAATATTTGCAAATATTCTCCTTTGCATCGCCTTTCCTCATTATATGTGTAACTTCCAAATTGAAATTATATTGGTTTTCTACTTATGCGTTTCAATCATATTATCTCCTTTATACATTTTTAATTTTTATTGCAGACTAAATTCTCCCAATACGTCAGCAGTTCTATTTGAAGTTTTTGGTCACCAGCTTCAGTTTTCACAGGTATGAGGTCTCTCAATGAGTTTGTGCATATCTCTATTTCTTTCTATAAAATACTGTAACGGCAAAGCTTATTGCAGTTTATGTCATTCAGTGTCATATGATTCCTCAAGTCTTTGTGAAGTTCCACTATAATGTTAGACATTCCATTGAGCCAATAATTTTTACAAAGAATTCCAGCTGTTAACACACAATAAAATTTCTGATGCTTATAATCTCTTGGAAAAGGCATTACTCTTTTAGTTATTTTTCTTAAATTTATTTTCTATTCTGGGTTCTTGAGAAGGTACTTCTGAAAATTCTGGATCAGGGAATTTCATTTGCTAATAAAGATAATAACTCTCTTATTTCTTAAAATTTCCTTTCCAAAAGATTAACAATGATTGACAATCATAATATTAGAACCTAGAGAAGTTCTTTAGTCGTTGAGCCATTAGAATGACTAAGATATGTGCTTGCTGCATATAAATTTGTGCTATTTAGTATCTCCTTAATCATTTTATGATATTTTAAAATATTGAAACATCTTTGTGTGAATGCTTCTCTGCTTTCTTAATGTCGGTGTTATGAATATTCTTTTTCCCATTTCTTATTGGCGTTGTCATTCCCATGAATAGTTTGTGGTGATTGTGGCAGGTTTTTCCTGAATCATTTATTAAGATAATTTTGAAAAAAAAAAAAAATCATTTGATATGAAAATACTCTATTGTGCTTTCATTTTTCATTTTTCATTTTTTTATTTTTTGGCCCTGTTTCTTGTTACCCTCATTCACAGTGACATGTTTGATGTGATTGTGACAGGATCCCAATTCTAAGCATTTAGGGACTACTGTTTGGGATGCATCAATGGTGTTCGTCAAATTTCTGGTAACAAATATTGCACCACAGTAAGAAAAAGAACATTATATTCATTGATTAAATCGTTCTCATCATAAGCTGATCATAAGCTGATATCTGATGAAATATATTGATGAATTTCTTTCCCTGGAGTAATTCCGATGTGCTCCCCTAACTTGTAGATTTGATAGTCCCCAATCTAGTGAATTTTCTCTCTAATACACTGATATCAATCTGCTATATGAATGTCATGTTTTAGTTGTACGCTCTTTAGTATATCTTAGTATTATCTTTCTTTATATGAAACACTGTTACACTTATTAACGCTTCAGCTTTTGGCATGTGGTCTATTTGTCAATACCTGAATTTAAACAGCGACTAAGAACTATTGCGCGTTAATTGGTGTAGGAGAAAAATTGTAGAAAGGGAAAGTTTTCTCCATCTAAACTGAAAGGAAAACGTGTGATTGAACTTGGAGCAGGATGTGGTGTAGCTGGATTTGGTGAGTTTCTTTTACTGCTGAACTTCAGTATGAACACTTGTTACAGGTCTTCTAAGCATGTTTGGGAGTTGTTTATTAATGGTTTAAATTATAAATTGATAGAAATGAGCGGTGAATAAGTGCGTAGTACTTGTGGGTCTCATGAAGCATGTTCAAAAGTGGTTTGCCCGATAATAAACATTGTCCATGGTCAAGGGGTTAAGTCAGTGATACTCCTTTTGTTTGGTATACCTAAGCATAATGAATTTAAGAAGTCAAAATCATGACATGAAACTGGTTAAAAACTTCACAATGATGACTAGTACAAACTTAGGTAGGTCGATCGACACCCATCCCTCAGTCTTGTCTTCGCCCCGTGAAGTGATTAATCCCTAAAATTGGTACGCAATCACTATGGAAAAGCAAGTATTCCGATTGGAGGCATTTATAAATGTTAGCCAAACAAGGGTTATGTTTGGGAGTAGTTTATAAATGGTTATATTATAAATAGATAGAAATGAGTAGTCAATAAGTGGGTAGTACTTGTAAATCTCACAAAATATGTGAATAAAAAGTGATTTGACCAATTATGAACAGTTAATAAATAGTAGCCAAATTTGGGCTAATCTGACAGAGACTGCATTCTTCAGGCATGGCATTTCTTGGATGTGATGTAATTTCAACAGACCAAACTGAGGTTTTGCCTCTGTTGATGAGAAATGCCGAACGCAATACTTCGAGGATACTGCAAATGAATACTGGTTCAGGTGTGCTTTTCAATCTATCTTTGAATTTCCTTTTTGCCTATTTGATTGTCTTTCTGCTTTCTTCTGTAAACTTTCCACGCATGAAAGATTCTTACTCTTTGATTCTAACAATGACTTGACATCTAATTTGGAGTGTGAGATAATTGTAATGGTTCTGTCCACCACAACCTTTTTTTATTGAAGTTAAATATAAAAATTGTTGATCGACATTACTGGGTCCTCACATGAAAATTTTATCCTTTGTAGACTCTTTTGGTTCCATCCAGGTGGCAGAGCTGAACTGGGGTAATGCAGATCATATTAGGGCTGTTGTTCCTCCGTTTGACTACATTATTGGCACCGATGTTGTGAGTTATATTCAATTGTGTTTTTTAGTATTATGTTCACTGTTTGTTTTGAACTCTACTGTGAGTGGGTCCTGTGGGATATGTGGGAATGAGAACAAAATGCACAGGAATAGTGCTTCATGCTTATGAACCCTGCCTAAATATTCAAATTTCACCTAGTTTGGAATTTATCCTGTGGACATAAAGCACCAGCATAAGTTTACTCGTTTAGACAGTTTTTCCTCGGTGAACACCGAATAATTTTTGAAGGTTTCATAATTTTTCTGCTTTTTGTGTAACTAGGTTTACTCAGAGCATCTTTTGGAACCATTGTTGCAGACAATACTTTCATTAACTGGACCGAAAACCACAATCTTGGTACAGTACTTCAGAAACTTTTGAAAATTGTATATTTTTTAACTTTGAACTGAAATTGATTCTCTAGTTTATTCCTTGTTGCTGAATTTTATTTTGCAGTTGGGTTACGAAATTCGTTCCACAAATGTCCACGAACAAATGCTAGAATTATGGAAAAGATATTTTGAGGTTAAAATTGTTCCAAGGGCAAAGGTACCTGTCTTTTAGATACATCTGTTTGCAAAGTTTACTTGAAACTTTATGCATTTCTTGCCGTTGGCGACTAATAAACATACAAACTAGTAGGCAGTATGGTCACTTGAGAAGATAGTACGATTAAGTAGTTTATGTAATTACATTGTTCTTGCCGGTCACTAGTTTTGTTTTTCTTTTCCGTCTTGGATTCTCTATTTGAACCTCACCTGCTGTTCGGTCCTAAATCATTTAAAATATCTTTATGAACTAATTTATACAACAATCGAAGTAGGCACTTGTCAATTGCAGGGGAAGGCGGTCTTTCTGATTTTGAAAATGATTTTTGTTATCCTTGTAGATGCACAATGAGTACCAACATCCAAGTATACAATTGTACATAATGAGCCATAAATCTTCAGATAACATTGGCAAAGGGCTTGATTGCCATATTGAAGGGGTTGAAGTTAAAGAAACCAAATGCAGATCGGAGGAAGATGACGACGATAATTGTTCTGTTGTTAATGCAGTTGAGGATAGTCAAGGTGATCTTGTTGAGGAAGGAAGCAAGTTAGCTGCAAGTCCCCAGAGTGAAAAGCTTAGTGAGTGGGAGGCAAGAAGGTATGGGGCTATGGCTGCTCGCCTTCTTCGCGATGTAAAGATAACCTAGATATACTAAGTTTTTATACTGGTTAAAAGTATGCTAGTAGGGTTAACATTTGCTTATGGACATACTAAGACTATATCTTGCTCTGCACTTACTAGCAATTATGGCAACCACACGCTCTCAACATGGAAGAAATGCTTGTGTAATGCTTAATGTAGAATTTGGACACATTCTAAACTATGGTGTTTTAGCTCCAATGCTCCTGAAATTGGAATGAGTAAGTTCAGCACATGAACTATTTATACCATACATGTTAGCATATTCAGTACTTAAAAAATTGTCGCCCACTGTGCTCTGATTAGTATTGTACAAACTGATTTATCACGATGAGTCATTCGAAAGATCCTTATTAAACTCGCTATCACGTGGGTCTTCTCATCAAACAATTGTGAGGGAACGCTAAGTGAAAACCATTGAAATCTCAACAGAAACATTGTCTGAATGAAAAGAGGAGATAAACAATTTTTATGCTCAGTACAATTTGATCGACAGGATTAGAAAGAGGAAGCATTGGGGGAATTATGGTACATATTCTGCTGAAGAGGTTTGCCATCCTTGGAGATAGATGTAGAGCTGAAGTTAGAGACACGTCCCAATATAGCAAATGGATCCTCGTATATACCCAAATAAGAAATAAGAGGATCTGCTCGAGACTTGTCAATAACAAACCTTAACTTACTGGATTCAACTTTCCAAAATCTTAACAGCCTTTTATATCCCACTGTGGTACCATGTACGACCTCTTCCCATTCACCTTCTTTGTTCAAGAAGTCGAGATGGAATTCTATAATCCGCTGACCCATATGGATTGGCTCTTGCACTAGCAATACATTAAAACTCACAACCTCTTCAAAGTCTAAATTTAACACCCAGTGTGATTGTGCCTTACCAGGAGCCCAGTACGAATGGATACCTTCCTCAAGAACATTGTGAGGACCATAACGGGAATCACTTGGACCGTCCCTTACACTGCTTGCAGAAATAAGAGCACCTTTCGCTAGATTGTAGGAAAATATGGATTTCCGAATCTCTGAAAATTCCTCAAGGACTCGTATGTCTTCTTGTGATATAAGACCTGAAGAATTTGGAGGCACATTTAACAACAAAAGACAGTTTCTTCCAACTGACTTGTAGTAAAGATCAAGCAAAGTAATTGCAGATTTTGGTACTTGCGATGCATGCCAAAACCATCCAGGTCGGATGGAGACATCACACTCTGCAGGTACCCAGTCGTGGCCAAGAGGGTCTCCTTCTCCAGAGTATCTGTCACGTGTATATATTGAAAACATTTAAGCGTGACTATGCAAGTGTACACTAGCAATGGAACATATTGGCAAACTGAAGATGTTTTCTCATTATTACGAAAATATTTGGATTTTTGGCTGTCTCCTACTCAAGTAAATGATTGAAGTTGATTGATGTTTAGTGCTCCAAATATGCCAACATAAAGTAAAAACTCACCCTTTTTTTTTTCTTTTTTGGACATTGAGCAGCACGGCGATACATTAACCATTTTCACATATTCTAAATCAAAGTTAAGTAGCAAAATAAATAATAGAGAAACCCATTCTACAATTTGCAATAAGAAATTATACAATAGATCAAAATTTATGACTCATCCCTTAGGAAAGTTATATAAATTGACTTAAAAGCTTTAAAACTTCT
Organism: Fraxinus excelsior; assembly: GCA_019097785.1. NCBI lineage: Eukaryota > Viridiplantae > Streptophyta > Magnoliopsida > Lamiales > Oleaceae > Fraxinus > Fraxinus excelsior. The sequence goes on from CM032624.1 coordinate 6,214,133, forward strand.
TGAAAATAAGACATAATCTAGACCCTTTCGTACACTAAATTATGCGTTATGGGCTCACAATGTGTGCCTTACTTTTATTATGATTTCATAAGCTATGTCTTAAACCCAGTTAGATAGAATGGCCAAGGCTGGAAGGTGATTGATTGAGCTTGGTGCAGACTGACCATCTACTATCCGTAAACATGTTATTGGTCTCCAACCAAGGCACCGTCCACGCATAAAAGTTGGCTTCCCTTGCACAATCTTATAGAACAAATTGGAAATGAGTTTGATTTTTCCAAAGGGTTACAAGGATACAAGAGAATTCACTTTCGATGATCCATTTAGTCATTTTCTACTTCTGCAAATGCTGCTGTAAGATTGGAGTTTTAGCGTAAAAATGGGATTTGAGTAGAAATCTACGGGGAACCAGATTCAAGACTCAAAATTAGTGTATATGATCTTCTTGACATGCATGAATCCAAAATTTTTGAAGGGGGAATATTTTTCACAGTAATGCAAGTAAAAGATAGCACTGAAATAGAATAACAGAAGAGGACTCACTTAGGATTAGTATCCCCAATCTTAATAGCACTTCGATTGAAAAGAGACCAGCATGTGGTCCCAGCAACACCAGATTCATCTCCAACCCACCTTGTGTCTGGACCATCATCGGAAAAAATGACTGCCCCGGGCTGAAGCTGATGAATGAGACTAAACCAATCATCAAAAAAATATTCCATATCCTTCTCTTCCTCACCTTTAGCACCATCCAACCAAACTTCTCTTATTTCACCATATCTAATCGAATTCAAGTAAGAAAACGATGTTAGTTCATGCCTAATTCATAATGAAATGAGATTCAATATGAGATATATTAAATTACAGAAAGAAAGAAACCGAAAACAGGATGTAATAGACACGGCAGCCAATATGGCACAATCCACGTAGAAACTTCCTGAAATTATCATTCATCTTTTTTATGCCGGGATATTCTGTATATTTCTTGAAATTTACAGCCTGTATTGTTGACTAAGCTAATATATGTATATTATATATAGCTTTAGTTTTCTCGATTCTCTATAGGCTGGAAACGGTTCTTTCCTTTCACGTTTCTATATAATCCCTGTTCGTCTAGTCTAGAATGAAATGTTTACTAACCACATGGTATTAGATCCATGAAGATCGGTTTTTTTCTTTTTCCATTTGCCAGTATTTGAATCATATAGTTACAGCCTTAATCACTGGTATCTCTGAGTATCTGACCTCAATTATCAGACGATTTTTTTCTGCTCTTGTTCGAAGAAACTCCTTTATTCAGAGATCAGTGAATTATCAGGGCCAGTATTTGAAGTAACACCTACCTTGATTTTCTCCAGACAATGCTGACAACCCAGGTTATGGGAGTTTCAAAACATGTCTGATGCGTTCAAACTCAATGGAGGAAATTATTTGGAAGGGTCTCAATTGGTGAAAACACATCTGAAAGGAAAAAGAAAGTTATGCCCTCTACTAGGCCAGATATTAGCTAAAAGGATACTAAATTCACCATCTAGGATGAGAAGGATTTCTCAGATTATGCTGGTGTAGAACTTGATGCAACCTGAGATCAGTTGAACTTGCATGTTATTCTTGAAGCAGTAATTAACATTACAATGTTTAACAAGAAATATCATCAATAGATCTATCTCAACTGATACATCACCAATTAGGACTATCATCAACATAAACTATATGAATAGCAATCTGACCATCCATTGCATGCTTAAAAATGTAAGTACAATACCTTGACTTAGAGTGTAGTCCATTCTTAAACAGCTTTGGGAAATCTTTCAAAGCAAACATTATGAACAATATTCACCTAACTATGGGAGCAAAAGTTTACATCATCAATACTATGAATCCTTAAGCAATCAACTTGGAATTAAATCCTTCTATACTCCTATCAGCTTTACACTTGACAGAAAAGATACACTCACAGCCAACTGTTTTTACCTTTTGGTTCCAATTCCCATTCACCACTTTTTTTTTGATAGCTCTCATTTCTTCAAGTAGTACCTTTGTCCATTTAACATTTAGAGCTTCATGTATATTTTTTGGAAATCCAACACCATAAAGATGGATAAAAAATGCTCAATAAGATAAAATAATTTGTCATATGAAAGAAAAATTGAATAGGGAGAAGACTACAGGCTTTAGTTCCTTTTCTAGAAGCAATAGTATATCGAGGTCATAATTACCCAGGGAATATAGAATTACATTCTTGGCGATTAGAACAATATATTTTTCTACCGGTTGAGGCTTCTTCCTTCTTGTTAAATGCGAAGTTACATAGGAAAAATTAGGAAGACTTGCAGATGGAAGGAAAATGGAGGAGGAAGCATATTACATCTACCTGAGTTTGGGTAAAACTGACTATGCTACCAGGGTTGGTCCATTTCATATCTAAAAAAAAGCAGACTAATATATATTACTTGACCTAGGCGAAGATAATTCGACAAAACCATCAAGAATCAATAAGCATGCCAGGTGAACATCAGCACATCTCTCGCAGCGTAAGAATGACAGTACTTTTTAAGGGCTAAGCCTTAATGTGTGGTTTCCTTAAGGAAGGGTGAATGTCTCCTAAAGTCACACCCGATCTCAAGGGCATTCACATAAAAACTTATGAAAGTCACAACTCAAAACTAGCTTCTGAAAGCGAAATAATGGCAAATAAGTTGGTCCGCACATTTTTTTGCTCAATTTTACTCGGCCATCAAGATGCACAGCATTACAGAGTATTAATTATCATTCACGCTTGGTAGACCCAGTTTCATCCTAGTAGAACGAAAATGTTGTGTGGTATTCATGCCGTGCCACCCAAAAGTACTAATTGAGCGTTAAAACAACTTTGTCATAAAGACCATCACCATCTCATCTTCACATGATTACACAGAATGCACTCCTAATTGAGAAACTCGTGAATTAGTTAGTGCCCAACTCACGCCTTCAATTGCTTCACCAAGTCCAATTAGCAATTATTTCCAGAAAAAAATCTTTCCTTAAACACGGTTAACCAAACAGAACTAACATATATGAATCAATTGCTTCACCAGAACTGAAACTAACAATTATTTACACGATTGCCCAAACATCAGACGCCCTTCCAAATTTAACCAGTACATCAACCCACGAAATCAATTCCTAATCCATAAGGCAAAGTTCCCAAACAATACAATTCCAACAGCATACCAAAAAAATAATAAAATAATAATAATAAGCAAAACTTCAAATTACTTCAAAAGTAAACAGAACCCACATCATAAATCTACAAAAGAAGCACAAAACAAGAAACTTTACCATACCTAGTGAGCAACTCAGTCATCTGCCCCATATAATACTCGTTGTACTCAAGAGTATCCCCATAAGTAGGCTCGTGTCTATCCCAAGGAGAAAGATAAACTCCCAACAGCAATCCAGCACTCTTAGCAGCTTCGGTCAACTCTTTTAACACATCACCAGTTCCATTTCTCCAAGAGCTAGACTTCACAGAATAATCAGTATACTCAGAGGGCCAAAGACAGAATCCATCATGGTGTTTTACAGTCAATATAACTCTTGAAAATCCGTTGTCTTTGGCCACATTGACCCACTGCGAGGCATTTAATGCAGTGGGGTTGAACACGGAAGGGTCTACATGCCCTGTCCCCCACTCCGAGTCTGTGAAAGTATTGGTACCAAAGTGCAAGAACATCGCCATTTCTGTGAGTTGCCATGAGATTTGCTGTGAAGTTGGAATGGGAAGAATTGGAATTGGAGGGGGCGTAGGATGGGATGAAAGCAAGAGTGAAAGTGAGGTTTGGGATGTGAGGTAGTAGATTATGATAGTGAGAACAATGGGTTGTCTGAAGGGTTTTCCAATTTGATGATCAGGTGCTGTTTTCTTTATCATCTTTCTTTGTGGGGGATGAGAATTGAGAAAATCTCTTTATTTTCTTATAATTTAAAACCTTATTTCTCCCAAATGATTTGAAGCATGTTCAGTGATTTTTATTTTTTTTGCATTTTTTTTTTTTATTTTCTCATTTTTTGTTGATTAGCTTAAAAATAATAAAAGGAAGAGCTGTTGAAGAGTCGTTATCATTAGCACCTAACATGACGTCAGTCTTTCGAGGGTTCGAGGGGTTGGGCTATAACACTGAACTCTAGTCCAAACAATTATTGGGCCAGACTCAATATCTTGGCCAAGCCATGAGTTTTCCTACCAGTTTTATCTTTGGGAAAAATTCATTTATCATACATTTACTTTACACTATTTCAAAAATGACAAAACAACTTTCACATTTCAAAAATCAGATATTTGTCCTATACATACACTATTTTTTTTTTTAAATATAGATATTTATTTTTATATATAAATATATAAAAAGATAATTATATATAATATAATTAATTAACCCACCCCACCCCACCTCCACCACCCCTACTGCTCCGGCGATCGCTCGGCGACTATTCCGGCAATCGTCCGGCCACTATTCCGACAACGGCGACTATTCCAGCGATCGTTTCCGACGACTATTCCGATTACCATTGATGGTCACAGTCCAGGTCACAAGTCATTAGTCATAGCTCAAGTCACAACGCATTGTTATTTTTTTATAATGATTGATAACATGATAAGGCTAATGTTGCACATTTTTGTTAATAGTCATGAGTTATTTTCAAATGGTCACGGTACATGTCACAAAATATATTCACACTTTTGTTCATAATTTCATGTTATTTTCAAATGACCACAGCACATGTCACAGAATATTTTTGCACATGGCTCTGATTCTTGTTGATAGTCACAGGTCTATTTTAAATGGTCACAGAACGGGTCACGAAATATTTTTGCACATAGCACAAGTCACGAAACATGGCCCAAGTCACGACATAGGTCACAACACAAAACTCAAGTCACAACATAGGTCACAGCATAGGTCACAGTACATGTCTTAGGTCATAGCATAGGTCACAGAGACTATACAGCACCACCTCACCACCATCACCGTCTTACATGCCCTAACCCTATTCCGCCGCTACTACCACATCTGGCGACTCACCACAACCACCATCACTAACGTCGCTAACACAGCCTCGCCAATCGACAGCAAACCAAAAACCGCACAGCACCACCATCACACCACCACCACTACCGCCATCACAACCATCACAATTAGTAAACCGCCCCTGCACCGGAAAAACCATCAACACCACCGCAACCATTGACAAAACAACCACAACCATCACCATTTTCAACCTCACTACCTTACAGATCAACTATCAAAACCAAAAAAAAAAACCTCATTTCACTGCAAATCGCAAATAGGCACAGGTAGCGATTGGGTTGCAGCAGGCGATTGGGTTGTTGCAGTGGACATCGTAGTAACCCAATATTGCGATGTCCGGCGATTTGACACTGCAAATCGCAAATAGCTGCCGACGATTTTCCACCGTGGCTGCAGCAACGCCTGTCAGCGTCGCGCCTGTTAACGAAAAATATTTTTTCACCACCCCTTACTTTCAAAATTATAATTAAATAATAATAAAAATAAACTAACTTTTGATAATTCCTTCAAACTAAAATATCTTGGAGCTAACTTATCCGAATCGACTTTTTCTCGAATCTGATTTATGTATCTAATTACGATTTATCCAACGAGACCAATATTCATATATTTACGATAACTCCATCAATATCTAAATATTTGACACAAATAAAATATAATTTGATAAATGTATCATTTAGTCCCTAACTTTCAAAATATTAAGATATAGTATATAACAATTGAATTATATTTTATGAAAATTTTCGGGGTATTACATTCTCACCCCCGTAAAATATTTTCGTCATCGAAAACTTACCCGTCACTTACCAATACTAAATCTAACACATGATATACATATATTATCGTAATACATATCATACTTTAGCGATAAAATGAATTGTATTATTACTTAAAAAAGAGTAAAGACTTAAATCATGCAAAAAAGTTTAAGCATTCGTTTGTTTCTCATTAAAAACTCATAAAATGAAAAATATGACCGTTATCAATCACATCAATCTATTAATTTTGAATTTCTATCTCTTGTGTGGGGTCCAATAACAGCTATATTTTTCATTTTCATTCTACATTAATGAGAATCAAACGGAGCCTAAGTAAACTCATCTTCTTACCCTTTAACATACCTTGAGTTTTCTGTTTGTGATTTTGAGTTGGAGATAACAAAGAGAAGCACTTTATTTAATTATTTATCAATTATATAAACATTACATCATTAATTATTTAATTAACCAAAAAAATAACATCTTTATTAATAACAAATTAATTCTTAAATAAAACTATTAAATATAAACTAAGCAAACGTGCATTGCACATTGCTTGCACCTAGTATATTGAAAATTACCTAAAATCTTCTTTTCAATATTACAATTCAAAAATCAGGTAGTAATTAGATTATTAATGGTAATTAATAAAAATTTTAAATCTACCTATTTCATCACACCCCCATTAATTGTATTCCCAAACCCAGAAGCTCTCTCTATCTCTCTCTCGCTCTCTCGTAAACTAGAGATTATGCATAACTCACAGTTCAAAATTCCCTTTGATTAGAAGGGGATTTGGTTAAGGTTCATAGGCTCAATTGATTTGGGACAGAACTGCGAGGCTTAAATGAAAAAAGAAAAAAAAAATACATTATTTAGGGTAGGAGATTTGTCTTGGAACAACGATTTCATTTTAGTGGCAATTTCACTAAAGCCGTGTTTGTCACAAACGTTGTCACGTCAACCTTTTACGTCGATATTGTTAATTAAATGATCAAATGTGTAAGCACTTCAAACTTTAATGATCGTTATTGTAAGAAACTAACTTTAATTACAATGTCGACACTCTTTCAAAACTTTAATTGCTATGTGATATGGAAAAAGAAAAGATGGAATTTAAATCTCCAAAGCATTGGTTTTAAGGAACCAATAGTCTTCCAAATACAACCCAAAGTTGCAATATAATTTGATTCATTCCTTTTTTTTTTTTTTTTTATTGACTTCATATGATTTAAATACAAATAAAATATATTATTTCTCCTAAAACTAAGAGGACTTCTCCAACCACCACTAAATAACTAAAATTAACTCTCTAATGCTAACTTACAATTCAAACTTGGACTAATTCAAAAAAAAATTAAAACAAAAATATTTTAATAATCGATTTAAATTATAAATAAAAAGTTATAAATGAATAGTTCTTGTCAATCTCATAAAATAATTTGATAAAAAACACATACCTGACAATGACCTAATCTTGCGGTAATATTTGTTATGCCATCGGATGAAAACATCGAACAATTAGTTTAAGCACAATTGTTGACCAAAATTCACACTAATCTTTAAAATAAACAAATACACTGTTTAGATAAGTTCAATCATTTAATTGACCAGACCAATTATTGCACAAGTTGTCTAAAAGAAAGTCTATTAGGTTTGATTTTTCTTCAATTTTTAGGCCCACCTCACAATTGTGGCCATGTTTGAACACCAATTTTTTTTTTTTTTTTTTTTAGAACGGCGATTTTTCATTTTTTTGAAGAATGTGTGATTATAAAATAGGAAAAACTTTTAAGTTCGTGTAAAATTATTTCATAGAGGAATGTGTAACTACTGAAAATGAGTTTTGAAAAACAAAAAAAAAAAAAACTTAAACACGGGTTTAATAAAACTAATCAATAATCATCAAATAATGCGCATGCCATATACAATATGACTTTTTTCTTTGCCTCTGCTCGTAGTGTTCATAAACTAATTAGCGAAAGAGCTTTAAGATTTTAAAAGGAGGTTATAATGTATCAGTTTTCTCTAAAAATTCTTTTAATTAAGCCTTTGTTGATAACCATTAAAAACCTTTTTTTTTAACTACACATTTTTCAAAAAATCACTATTTCAAAATTCATTTTTTAAAAAATAAAAATAAATTCATTTTAATGGTTATTAATCATGAGCTAAAAAAAGTACTTTTATAAAATTAATCAAATGAATTTAAAAGTAACTTTTAAGACCCGAAGATCAATTTACATTGCCAAACGGGCGCAGTCAAATTTAAAGCCTACTTTCTATATACCCCCCACATTTGGCAAGGCATAGGCACTATAAACTGCATTGGTGCAAATAAGGTAATATACTTAACATTGTTTTGATCACATTAATTAACATCCATAAAAACCTCATCTTTTCATGCCAGCAATCCACCTGCCCTGCATAAATGTACATCCATCCTTAGAAATTTCTTTCATTAAGCGTCTCTTCTCCTCTTAACGTTAAAGAAATTCCAAGAAAGAACGATGGAGAAATCTGGGTATGGCCGTGATGGGATTTACAGGTCCTTAAGGCCGCCATTAATTCTCCCCAAAGACCCCAACCTCTCTATGGTCTCATTTCTATTCAGAAACATTTCTTCTTTTCCTGATAAACCAGCACTCATTGATTTTAACACTGGCCAAACCTTAACTTTCATCGAATTCAAATCCGTAGTTTCCAAAGTTTCTTATGGTCTCCTCCAATTGGGCATCAAGAAAAAAGACGTGGTTCTCATTTACTCCCCTAATTCAATCCAGTTCCCAATTTGTTTTTTTGGAATAATTGGGATAGGAGCCATAGCCACCACTGTGAATCCCATGTACACTCTCTCGGAATTATCCAAACAGGTCCAAGATTGCAAGCCTAAGGTTATCATCACTGTCCAAGAATTATTGCCCAAAGTGAAAGATTTTAATCTGCCAGTTATTCTGTTGGGCACAGATAAAAAGCCATTAGAACCCATTGGGAAGATTCCTAGTATCAAATTATTTACTGAACTAGTGAAAAATGAAGGGTCAGTGGATTTGGATAGTGGGATTATTAAGCAAAATGATACGGCGGTATTGCTGTACTCATCCGGAACCACGGGCACAAGCAAGGGCGTAATACTCAGTCACAGGAATTTCATCGCAGCATCGCTAATGGTTACTGCTGATCAAGAGTGGGCAGGAGAAATGCACAATGTGTTTTTATGTGTTCTGCCGATGTTTCATGTATTTGGGCTGGCAGTAATCATGTATGCACAGTTGCAGCGTGGCAATTCGGTTGTGTCAATGGCTAAATTCGATTTGGAAATGATTTTGAAGGCAATTGAAAAATATAGGGTGACACATCTCTGGGTTGTTCCACCAATTATACTGGCATTGGCAAAAAATATTGTCATCAAGAAGTACGATTTGTCTTCTTTAAAGCAAATAGGGTCCGGGGCTGCCCCTCTTGGGAGTGAGTTGATGCAAGAATGTGCAAAGAATTTCCCTCAGGCTATCGTTATGCAGGTAAAAATCTTAAGATAATTCTGCTTTTCGTTTGTCTTTTTTTTTTTTTACTTTTTAGGTAAGGAAAAACAAGTTTTAGAACTGACAGTAAAAAATCTTAGGGAAGAAAGCGTCCTCAAAGTTAACATCAATTGCTGGTAGGTCAGTTATAAATCATTATTTTTGTGCAACTTATTCAACAACCTCTTATCTCTTGTATTGAATGCACGGAGAGCGAGAGGTAGCCTTTATCATTTTGTAAAGGATCACTGTACAATCATTCCTTGAATATATATTGCACTTGTACAATTGTCAACCGAAGAAAAAACAACCAGAAGCCTTGGTCCATAAAGGTTTTAGAAAATTTGCACATTTCCTATATTAAATACAGAAGGAAGAAAAAAAAGAAAAGAAAAACAAAAGGAAGATATAGTCGCTCCTCAATGTCCAAATATACTAATTATGGAGATTTACTAAACAGCAAATACTGATACCCAAGAATAGACTTAAGTTTGCAAACTAAAAATCCCAAAACTTAAGTCATCCAACCAGATATCACCTATATCAAGAAATCTGAGTCAACCTTGAAATAGTACCCCGCCAAGCATCCAAATTAAGGACAAGTAATGAAGAGTTAGGTTGGATAAATATACTCGGATCAAAGTGATAAGATGGAGTTGAAGCTTTTTTCTAAACTCCAACTTCAAATGGTTCGAGTTCAGATCCTGCAGATACATAAGATTGCCCAAAGTGAACTAAGCCCCTCTCTAACCAGTAACCTGTCAACGGAGATAATTTAGGATCTAATTTGCACTATTTTTGGAATGACAATTCGGCTGTAAATAATACTTACCTTGTATAGCTATTTCTCCTTTCTATATAATGAGAAGAAACCCTATTGAAAGGGATTGAGACCAATTTGACATGGTATCAGAGCCCCTATTCTGATTATCGTCTCTCTGTGGTTTTAATCTTGAGAAATCTTCTGAGTTGCGGTGCTGATTTTTTTTCCTTCTCTCTGCCCGCGCACGTTTGGGGGGTTCCGACTTGTGAACTCCTCATCTTGGTGGTTGTCGACGTTTTCCTTGGAGTTGCGAGTGCGATTTCTGTGCCAGTCGGCGTTTTCAGTGGTCGGTTCTAGTGCCGGTGTGTGGCTGTGAGGTGGTCGGCCATTTTTGTGGGTGGCTACGTGGTGGTCGGAACTTTCTGTGGTGTTCGGCAGTTTCTACGTGGTGGTTAGGAGCCTCTGTGGTGATCGGTGGCTTTGATTTCTCTGGGTAGGTGACGACTGAATTTGTTTTCTCGTGGGTGAGGTGTTTTATTCTTGGGCTCGGGTTTGGCTTTGCTGCTGGGTATTGTGTTGGGCTTTCTTTTTGGGCTTGGAGATTCTTCTGCTGGGTACGGTGAATTTTTTGTTGGATTGGGCTCCGTGCTACTTTAGGTGGTTTTCTTTAATCATGTCTCTTGAAAATACTATTGTTCGATTTACTGGAAAGAATTTTTCTACGTGGGCATTTCAATTTAAAGTGTTCTTGAAAGGGAACGAATTATCACATCATATTGATGATTCTGTCAAAATTCCAACTGATGAAAAGGAATTTGCCAAATGGGAGGTCAAGGATGCTAAAGTGATCTCTTGGCTATTAGGCATGATTGAGCCCCATCTTATCACCAATCTTCGGTGTTTTACTACAGCTCGGGCTATGTGGGACTATCTGCACCGTATTTATCACCAAGACCACAACGCTCGAAAATTTCAATTGGAGCTCGAGATTAGCAATTACACTCAAGGTAACTTGACTATTGAGCAATTTTATTCTGGTTTCATTAACCTTTGGAGCGAATATTCTGCTATTGTTCATGCTAAGGTTCCCACTGCGGCACTTGAGGCTCTTCAAACGGTTCATGCTGAGAGTAAACGTGATCAATTTTTGATGAAGCTTCGACCTGAGTTTGAGCCTGTTCGAGCTGGTTTATTGAACCGTAATCCGGTTCCTTCTTTGGATGTTTGCTTGGGTGATTTATTACGTGAAGAACAGCGGTTATCCACTCAGATGGGTATGACTTCTGAGAAGGTCTTCTCTGAGGCTGTGAATGTAGCATATACAGCACATGGACGAGGGAGGAACAAGGTACAGTGTTTCAATTGCAAGGGGTTCGGCCATATTGCTCGCAACTGTCCGAAGAGAGTCTGTAACTCGTCCTGACATTTCTTTTGCTGTGCAACAAGTCAGTCAATTTATGCAGGCTCCTCGACACTTTCACCTAGCCGCTGTCCGCCGCATTATTCGATATCTAAAAGGTACATCTACACGCGGGTTGTTCTTTCCTAAGGACTCTTCCTTACAGTTGGTGGGGTATAGTGACGCTGACTGGGCCGGATGTGCGGATACTCGTTGTTCTGTTACTGGCTGGTGCATGTTTTTAGGCAATGCACTCATTTCTTGGAAGAGTAAGAAGCAAGATAGAGTTTCCAAGTCCTCCACTGAGTCTGAATATCGTGCTATGTCCTCCGCCTGCTCTGAGATCACATGGCTTCGTGGTTTGTTGGGTGAACTTGGTTTTCCTCAGCTTCATTCCACTCCTCTTCATGCTGATAATACTAGTGCTATTCAGATCGCCGCTAATCCTGTCTTCCACGAGCGTACAAAACATATCGAAGTTGATTGTCATTCCATACGTGAATCCTTTGATAGACGTGTGATTACTCTTCCTCACATTTCCACTGAACATCAAACTGCAGACATCTTCACTAAAGCTCTTTCCCGGCATCGGCATCAATTCTTGGTTGACAAATTGATGCTTCTTGATCTACCAGCATCAATTTGAGGGGGGATGTCAACGGAGATAATTTAGGATCTAATTTGCACTATTTTTGGAATGACAATTCGGCTGTAAATAATACTTACCTTGTATAGCTATTTCTCCTTTCTATATAATGAGAAGAAACCCTATTGAAAGGGATCGAGACCAATTTGACATAACCATCCATCCAAGAAATATACAAACTGAAGGAATATATCAGTCTCAACTAACTCCATAAATACTTATCTTAAACTTATTTGGGTTTGATTAAGTGGATCACCGTTTTTTTAGCTCCATTTTATCAGGTTCACCTCCAATGTTTAATAAATCATGTACTTCTCTATTTATCTCATTCTACATAATTTTAGGTCTGGTTGTTGCTTTGGTTTACTAATAATTCTAGTCGCATACTCCAGTCGCTATTTCTGAACCTTGAATCTAGCCACCTTCATTGGATACACCCAGATAGTGTTATTTGGGTGTTATGCATATATCTTTAATTGCTCCACTTTAGAAAACTCACAAAAATGTTTTTTTTATTCTATCTCACCTTATTTTATGGTAATTCCATCTTAGCAGTCCCATATCTGCTTCTCATTTTGTGTTGTTTCTGACAGCACATGACCCCAATATAACATCGCAAGTCTATTTAGCACTTCCCTTTTAACCTTATAGGTATTCGCTGATCATATAAAAACCTGAAAACCCAGCATAGTCCAACCAACCATAAAAAATACATTGACTCTGTTTTTGTCTCTTGAGGTTGGTAAAGCTGGAATCTAATTGGTAGGATAATTTGATTTCAGGGCTATGGTATGACTGAAACTTGTGGAATAGTCTCAATTGAGAACCAACATGCAGGGCCTAGGCACTCCGGGTCAACAGGAATGCTTTCTCCTGGTGTGGAATCTCAAATTGTTAGTGTTGATAAATTAAAGCCTCTTCCTCCAGGCCAGTCGGGGGAAATATGGGTGCGTGGGCCCAATATGATGCAAGGTATATTTCCCGTCAATTTTTTTTTTTTTTGTTCTTGATATGACCATATGGCTGTAATGATTGTTCTTGATTCCCAAGTATGGTGACGTGACTTTAAACGGGGGAAAAAAAGAGAGATTTTAGAATTACTATGAGGGTGTTCATCAGTGACAAATCATATGGAAAAACTGTCATTTTTTACTGTAGGAAAATGCTTCTTGTACATAATTATTTACATAATGTTTTAAATAATAAATAATGATGAGGTGTCAAAATGTAGGTGAGAAAGTTATTTGATTAATGAGATTTTGATCCAATTAAATCCCATCATGTCATTTGTTGGTAAATAGTTATGTACATGTAGTACAACCATTTTACAAATACATTCACTATGACTATATTTGGATTTGATATACAATTTTAGATTGGACAACAGGGACAACGTTACCTCCGATGTTTTGACCAAAGGTATTGTTAATCTTTGTTGATAAAGTTTATGATAAAAATTTGCTGTTCTAGTTAATCAAAACTTCCTTTGAAGCATTTATTCACCATTTGCTGTCCTTTAACCTTATAATAGAGAAATGTTGAGGCTGTTCATGAATGACAAAGTTGAAAGCTGAAAGGTGCCGAATACCACTTAATTACATGTAAAATATGAATGCATAATTTAACTTGGCCTTCAGTTATTGCACTTCTTGGACTGGACAGCACAAGAATACCATTCTGGAATTTGGTGGCTGGAGTCATTGCTACCAGTTGTTGAGTTTGTCACAAAGATTGCCAATCTAGGCTGTGTGGACAGATTTTTCTTTTTGTGAATGATAAATGACATCTAATCTTTATCTAAGAAGCTGGCATGAGCATTTTGAAATAATCCAATTTTGAAGTCCATAAATATATTATATCCAAATAGGACATCAGGATTCCCGAAGGATATGCAGCATTGAACTTCATTTCTATCATTTGACATAATCCAAGCATAAAATATTTAATCGTCAGGATCATCTGACATTTATATTGTATTTATTTTCCTTAGACCAGTTTACTTGCTCCCTCTCTGGCTGGCATAGTCCTTGAGAGATAGGAGAGAAGGCAGTCTTTGAATTATTAGCGTCGTCCTACCCGTATCACCGAATTGCTCTCTGTCTTTTGTCTCTGCTTTTACTAATAAAATGTTGCATACTTTATTGATAAACATATTAAGATGGGTTAACTAGAAAGGGTAAACATGTAATAGATTCTGGCAGTTGAATCCAATATTGTGGTCATATTGGCTTCTCATTTGTTAAGAGCTCTTGTGTATGCTCTTTCAGTACTTGTGAAGGTGGAATCTACATGTTTATGATTTTTACATGTTTACACTTTATCTTCAGGTTATTTCAACAATTCACAGGCCACTAGACTCACTATAGATAAACAGGGATGGGTACATACTGGAGATATTGGATACTTTGATGAAGACGGTCAACTATATGTCGTGGACCGTATTAAAGAACTCATCAAGTACAAAGGCTTTCAGGTAAGTTACTCTAAGAAATGATTAGTGCATAGCTATTTTTAAAACCTACTCCCACTTACAAATGCCGGTACTTGTAAGCTATGTGATTCAATTATACATCCTTGCTCTGATTTTCTGTCTGGCCTTATCTTAGTCAGCATTCAATAGATTTTACAGGGATCTACTTGGTGAAAGATGTAACTGCAATCAATTATGGTATTGGTTTGCTTCGATTTTTTAACCTTTATACTTGATCACTCTGTTTTTTGAAAAAGCATACTGTTTTACGTCTCCAAATTTGATCATCAAATTGAACCTGAACAGAAATTTCTTCAATAATGCCTATATAGTTCTTAAATCCTTAAAAAAATTTCAACTTCACATCCCTAACTGGCCTCTGACACTTTGTACATTGGACTTTCACTCTCTTTGGTGCAGCTGCTATCCTACAGATCATGGATAGTCTTATCTCTATTTTTCAAATTTTGGTTCCATTTTCAAGGTGGTGCTAGTCTAAGGGGTCTCCTGATGGCTTGCTTCTAAGTAATTAGCGTCACAATTACTTCACATTTGTTTTGTTTTTGTTTTTTTTTTCCTTGACATAGAGAGGTATCCCATGCTTCTTGTGGAATACATGGCAGGTCTGTTATGCTTTAGCGTTCCCATTTCTTGTTTAAGGCTGCCCAGACCTATTCTTCAAATTAGGTTTTTATGCTTAGCTTAATCCCCTTGTGAATCTCTCTCCCATCCCTTCTTGATGAGCTCATTCCTTGAGCTGATCTTCGGCAGCTGCCACTTCCTCATGTTCATTGCATGAACACTTATGCCACGCTCTTCTTAGGATATATGAGGATTTTGGCTACTTCGCTACCTTTTTTTAAGAAACAGTGTCATTTTGAGCATGAGCACGAGTCTTAGCAAGGATTTTCAGTGGTAGAAAATGTTGCATTCTCCATTTTGAGTATCACCTCAGCTTTTAACCAGTGTCATCTATGTCAATAAGATTGAAGATCACAGAGATTACATTTAACATAATTGTACAATATTGTAATTTATCTTGTTACCATATTTAGATCATTACCATATTATGATTGTACACACCTCTCTATTTAATGGAAGGACCCGAAAACGGGAAAGGCATTCAGCCTAATTTTGTCATGGTATCAGAGTCATACCTCAATTGCTGAATCTTCTATTGTTCTTGAGTTTTTCGGCGTCCCTGTCGTGGGTTTCAGTTTGTAATCGACGCTATTCTTGCGTCCTGTGTGTGGGCTCGAACTAATTTCGGGCAATTGGTGGTCAATCGATCGCGTGAATCTATTGGGTCAGCGTCGCCGTTTCCAATCCGAGGTTTCCAGTGTGTGTTCACCGCAATTCTTTGTCTAGAGTGGGGGCTCGAAGCGATTTCGAGCATTTGTGGCTGGTCGACTGCGTGCGTGTGTTCTGGAGCTCATCGCGCCGTCGCTCGTCTGTGTTGACTTCCGGTTGAGGGTGTTTGAGCTCGTCTGTGTCGACCTCCGGTTGAGGGTGTTTGGGCCTATGTTGGACGTGGGCTCGTGTGGAGGTGTGTTTAGAGGCTTCTGTTCTTTTATCCATTCCATTTGGGCCAGTTTTTAGGAGTGGGCCAGCAATTAAGTTTGGGCTGATTGTTGGGCTGATTTTAAGTGCAATTAAATTGAGATAAAATTATTTTGTGTGGATTGGGATATAATTTGGTGAATTGGGCTTGATTGGGTTATATATTATACAACAATATGTCGGTCGATGCCTTTTGTGTTAAGTTCACAGGTAAAAATTATTTTATCTGGGAGTTTCAATTGAAGATGTTCTTAAAGGGGAAGGAGCTTTGGGGTCATATTGATGGGTCATCTAAAGCCCCTAAAGATGCTAAGGATTTCAATGCATGGGAAACAAAGGATGCACGTATTATCTCTTGGATTTTGGGATCGATGGAGGCTCATATGGTGAACAATTTACGCTCTTTTACTACTGCTAAGGAGATGTGGGATTACTTGAAACGGATTTATTACCAAGACAATAATGCACGACGATTTCAACTGGAGTTAGAAATTGCTACTTACGCTCAAGGTAATCTTACAATTGAGCAATACTACTCTGGCTTCTTGAACTTATGGAGTGAGTACTCTAGTATAATTCATGCTAAGGTCCCTGCGGCGGCCTTATCAGCATTACGAGATGTTTACGAGGTTAGTAAGAGGGATCAGTTTCTTATGAAGTTACGACCCGAATTTGAGGTGGTCCGAGCTGGCTTATTGAATCGTGATCCGGTTCCTTCTTTAGATGTGTGCCTGGGAGAACTTTTGCGTGAGGAACAACGATTAGCAACCCACACTACCATTGGAGCGGATTTTTCCTCTTCTAACGTGGCCACTGTTGCTTATGCTGCCCAGGGACGAGGAAGAGGTAAACTACAGTGTTTTGGCTGCAAAGGATACGGCCATATTGCACGTAACTGTCCTCAAAAAGTCTGCAATTATTGTAAACAACCAGGACATATCATCAAAGACTGTCCGACACGACCTCCCCATCGACGTACTCAAGCATTTCAGGCAGTTACACAGGATTCTACTCCTGCACCCTCTCCGGCTAGCACGAGTCAACCTGTTCTTACTCCAGAAATAGTCCAGCAGATGATTGTTTCTGCCTTCTCTGCCTTGGGCTTGCAAGGTAAGGGTCACAATATTTCTTCTCCTTGGTTTGTTGACTCTGGGGCTTCAAATCACATGGCAGGTAGTTCTGATTCCTTACATAATATTCGACGATACACTGGTACACAACACATTCAGGTTGCTAATGGCAGTACTCTTCCTATCACTGCTGTGGGTGATATTGGGCCTTCTTTCGATAATGTTTTTGTATCTTCAGGCTTATCTACAAATTTGATTTCGGTCGGTCAATTGGTTGATATTAACTGTGATGTATGTTTCTCTCGTGCTGGTTGTCTTGTGCAGGATTGGGGATCGGGAACGGTGATCGCGAAGGGGCCTAAGGTCGGAAGATTGTTTCCACTACAGTTTACGATTCCTCCTGCTATGTCTTTGGCTTGTATTTGTAATAGATTTAAACATGAAGTTTGGCATAAACGATTGGATCATCCCAATGCTTTAATTTTATCTCATTTGTTGAAGTGTGGTTTTTTGGGTAATAAAGAGCAGTTTACGTTTTCGAATTTATCTTTCGATTGTGATACTTGTAAACTTAGCAAAAGTAAGACTCTTCCATTTCCATCTCATGGTAGTCGTGCACATCACTATGAATACTTTGAGATTATTCATAGTGATGTTTGGGGAGTGGCACCTGTGCTTTCACATGCTCATTATAAGTACTTTGTGACATTTATTGATGATTTCAGCCGTTACACTTGGATATATTTTATGCGGTCTAAAAGTGACGTTGGTACCATTCTTCAATCTTTTATAGCTTATGTTGAGACCCAATTCTCCTCTCGTATTCAAATATTGAGGACCGACAACGGCGGGGAATATATGTCTCATCAGTGCCAATCTTTGTTACAGCAAAAGGGTATTCTCTCTCAACGCTCTTGTCCATATACCCCTCAACAGAATGGAGTGGCAGAACGAAAGAATCGTCACTTATTGGATGTTGTTCGAGTTTTACTCTTAGAGGGTTCGGTTCCACCCAAGTTTTGGGTCGAGGCGCTTTCCACAGCAGTATATCTGATTAATCGACTTCCTGCTCAACATTTGAATTTTGACTCACCTTATTTTCGCATGTATGGTAAACATCCTGGCTATGACATGTTACATACCTTTGGTTGTGTTTGCTTTGTTCATTTCCCTCCTCATGACCGTCATAAGCTTGGTGCTCAATCTGTCCGGTGTGCTTTCTTGGGTTACAGCATTGCTCAGAAGGGTTTCATCTGCTATGATGGTATTGCTAATCGTTTTCGTATCTCTCGCAATGTGATTTTTTTAGAATCAGTACTACTTCCAACAACATGTTTCGTCTCCTGATTTGGTTCCGCTTACTAGCTTTGTGAATGAATCTGGTCATGTGGAGCGTTTTAAACCAGGTGTGGTATATCAGAGACGCCAGCCCCCAGACCGACAACCCCTTGTTCCCGATCCCGATCTCGATCTCGATCCCATTCCAGATTCCACTACTCTTTGGCGATCCACTCGCGTTACTCAACCTCCAGATCGGTATGGCTTCTCTGCCACTTTATCTCATTTCACAGTTCCGACTTCTTATTCTCAGGCCGCTACTCAACCATGTTGGGAGAAAGCCATGCAGGAGGAACTTCAAGCTCTTCAGGAGAATCACACATGGGATATTGTTTCATGCCCCCCTGGTGTGAAACCTATTGGGTGCAAATGGGTCTACTCTGTTAAGCTTCGATCTGATGGAACGCTCGAACGATATAAAGCTCGGTTGGTGGCTCTTGGCAATCGTCAGGAGTATGGGGTGGATTATGAGGAGACTTTTGCTCCAGTTGCTAAAATGACGACGGTTCGAACTATTGTAGCTATAGCTACTGCCAGAGGTTGGCCTTTGCGACAAATGGATGTCAAGAACGCTTTCTTACATGGTGACCTCAAGGAAGATATTTATATGACACCTCCTGCTGGACTCTTTTCGTCCCCGTCTTCTGATGTGTGTAAATTAAAGCGTTCGCTTTATGGGCTGAAGCAAGCCCCTCGTGCTTGGTTTGATAAGTTTCGTTCTACACTTTTGGGTTACTCCTTTACTCAGAGTAAATATGACTCGTCGCTCTTTATCTCGGCATCAGAAGCGGGTACCGTATTCCTTTTGGTCTATGTTGATGATATTGTTATTACTGGTACTGATTCTGGAATGATTTCTCACATTCAAACCCAATTGAAGGATTCTTTTCATATGAAAGATTTGGGTCCCTTGCAATATTTCTTAGGTCTTGAGGTGCTTTCAAGCCCAGCTGGAACTTATCTACATCAACACAAGTATTTGGAAGAGTTGATTACTTTGGCTGGACTTCGTCATGGTCACTCAGTTGATACCCCTTTAGAGGTGAATGTGAAGTACCGTCGGAAGACGGGGATCTCCTTCCTGATCCTTCCCTATATCGTCAGTTAGTGGGTAGTTTGAATTATCTCACTATTACTCGACCAGATATCTCCTTTGCCGTTCAACAGGTCTGTCAATTTATGCATGCACCACGCCATCTTCATCTAACTGCAGTTCGTCGTATTATACGATACTTCTGGGTACACCTGATCGGGGCCTTTTCTTTCCTGCACGTTCTTCTCTTGAGTTGATTGGATATAGTGATGCCGATTGGGCTGGATGTGCGGACACTCGTCGCTCCATCACAGGTTGGTGCATGTATCTTGCGGTGCACTAATTTCCTGGCGCAGCAAGAAACAAGATCGTGTCTCTAAATCTTCCACTGAATCTGAGTATCGTGCTATGTCTTCTGCTTGTTCTGAGATAGTTTAGCTACGCGGGCTTTTATCGGAGCTTGGTTGTCCTCAGCTTGGGCCTACTCCACTATATGCTGATAATACAAGTGCCATTCAGATTGCGGCTAATCTTGTCTTTCATGAGCGCACTAAGCACATCGAAGTGGATTGTCACTCCATCCGTGAGGCTTATGACGGTAATATTATTTCTCTTCCGCACATCACCACTGATATTCAGACCGCTGATGTGTTTACTAAGGCGATGACACGACAGCGTCATCAGTTTCTTGTCAGTAAATTGATGCTTCTTGATCGACCAGCATCAATTTGAGGGGGGATGTCAATAAGATTGAAGATCACAGAGATTACATTTAACATAATTGTACAATATTGTAATTTATCTTGTTACCATATTTAGATCATTACCATATTATGATTGTACACATCTCTCTATTTAATGGAAGGACCCGAAAACGGGAAAGGCATTCATCCTAATTTTGTCAATCTATGCCAGTAATTTATGTTGACTTTTTTTTCTATCTGCTTCATCAATTACGAACATAGCTTATAATTGAATTTTTCTGGGCTGGTGTTTGTTTCATGCCATCTGTGCCAGTAATTTAGGTTAGTGGTATTTGTCTTCCTTTTTTTTTTGGATGGGGGCAGGCAAGTTGCATGTGTTTCTAGTGAACATCCTTCTGGTATTGTTCTGCATTTTTGCTACATTGTTGAAACCTTATTCTCATTCTTGTGTTGTCATGTGTAATATCTTTCTTTTCTTTCTGGGTTATTGGGAATAATAATCTTTTTCATCCTTGTTTATTCTTGCTAGATTGCACCAGCAGAACTTGAAGGGCTCCTTGTTTCTCATCCTGAAATCTTAGATGCTGCGGTCATTCCGTAAGTCATTTATCCAAAATATTACTAATTCCATTGTTGAAGGCTTTCCGAATTGTGACAGTTTTCTAATTGATAATTTATACAGAGAGTCAATGGTCTCCTTGTAGGTTTCCTGATGCTGAAGCTGGTGAAGTCCCGATTGCATATGTTGTCCGCTCTCCAAATAGCTCATTGACTGAAGAAGATGTGCAGAAGTTTATTGCAGATCAGGTATTATTATGAAATAAAGGTCCTATTGAGAAGCAAAATAGATGAGTCCAACATTATCCTAGTAAAAGACCATATGTTTTCCTAATCAAGATTTCTTGAA
This sequence comes from Fraxinus excelsior, assembly GCA_019097785.1. Taxonomy (NCBI): domain Eukaryota; kingdom Viridiplantae; phylum Streptophyta; class Magnoliopsida; order Lamiales; family Oleaceae; genus Fraxinus; species Fraxinus excelsior. The sequence goes on from CM032624.1 coordinate 6,235,374, forward strand.
ATGAAATTAGCTGATACATGCTTTATGTAGGTTCCTTTTACACCCAAGTTTTGATGATTCCTGACAGCTAAGTGTCACATGGACTAAATATTTTATGTCTGGCATAGTTTTACAGGTTTAAACAAATTTAGGATACAGCTATATCTTCATGCTACCCACATTTTTAGAAGTCCAGAACTACATCTACTAGTCCTAAACAACGATATCAGATGTCTTAGAATTGATTTAGGCTTGCAGAGCTCTGTATGGAATGTAGTTGAAGCTGGTCATGATTTGTTTGAAGGATTTCATTTAGATTCCTAGGAAGAAGTTTTAAAGTAAGGGTGTGGTAGATATCAAGAACAAGTTTTAGATGTGTACAAACTGAACCCATAATTATGCTTTATTAGTATCCTAAAATGATGAGAACACTTTTTGATCTATGAGAGACCTTTCAATCCTTCAGTCGAAAACCAAATTTTGTATGTCCTAAACATATCTTAAGACTTTCTATTTCCACTCGCAAATAGAGTGCCGTTTGAAACTGAGTTTTTATACCAATTTAAGCTATATTCACGCTATCATTTTCAATTCATGTATAATGTTCAAGTTGCATTTCTTCTAATTGATTATTGATCCCAACATTTAAAAATTGGTGTATTTAAGGATGAGTCTGGTTTTACAATAGTTTTTCTCGAGTTAGAAATAAACAGAATTTGTTCTTTAATCAACTAAACGATCAAGTGTCTGTTAGTACTCTCCATCAGATCAGAAACATAATTTTTGAAATTTCTTGCAATTATCGATAAGAAATTCTCTAAGATCTTTAACTCACTCTCTTAAGTTCAATTTTTCACCAAAGCCCTTTAGTTCAGTGATTTTTGGCATGATTTAAAAAGTAAATTTTCAGTGAGATTTGTTGCAAAATCAGCTCATCCATCATTTGAATGAGCTAAAATTGCAAAAGTAGAATGTGGACTCTGTTACAATTGAGTGATTCTCTCCAGCAAACTTTTCGTCAAAAATCCGAGCTAGTTGTTGCTGTTCTAATTTGGTTTACACTGCCAATAGTTCAAAGGGGTTGCTAGTGCCATAGTTCAGTGAAGTTGAGCTACCGCTGCTGCTGCTGAGCATCGAGAGAGAGACATTGTAATAGATATAGGTCCACTGACCTGAACTTTTGTAAATCTTGCATGATTCATTTTGTCCTCTGGTGATTTTATGAACTTGCTCGTGATTTAATATTTTGAGTTTATTTATTAATCCAAGCTAAGTTTTCATTAAACTTGTGTGTTCATAGACAACTTGAAAGCACACACCAATCTTCACTTTTTGAGCCTATTACTTACTATTTCCTTCTACTTCAGAAGCTATTTTGTACCATTGGGTACGTAGTTGCTCTAAGAAATGAAAATGGATCAAATTTTAATTTGAATTTTGTTAAATATATAACTGTCTACTTTCTGGATTCACGCTTTGGACCTTCACATTCTACACATTTGTTTTTGGTCATTAGAAGCTTGAAACCATTACTCATATTTGGGCAGCCCTTGGAGTCTCTCTTGTTGTATTCTGATTGTTGGTTTTGAACTAGACAGGTATGGCTTGCCTTAGATGACCCATATTGAAAGCAAAAAGAAGTTACTTGAAGAGCCATGTTAGACTCCTGAAATGGTATTAGAGTGGCTTTGCCATAGATGAGTCATCAAACCATGCTTAAAGTACCTTAGCTCTATATTTCTTTAATCCTATGGAGACCCTTTTCAGTAGACTGAAAAGGTCATGAAATGTTTCTTTGTTTTTGGGTGAAGAATGGAATTTGATTTATTGTTGTTTGTTATTATTATTGGAACCAACCATTGAAAATTAGACCAGGCGGTTGAGATTTTGATGATGAAGTTTGAAGGGAAAAATCCGCATTATAGAAGTTTCTTTATATTTTCAACTAGGCATGCTCGGCACCTTTCTTTCTTTCAATTTAACAGTGAGCCGCTTGTCCTACAAAAACTTGATGTTTTCATCTCCAACTGTATTTTTCAGGTTGCACCTTTTAAAAGATTGCGAAGGGTGACATTCACTAACAGCGTCCCAAAGTCGGCATCTGGGAAAATACTCAGAAGAGAACTTATTGCAAAGGTCCGATCGAAGCTATAGAGCACAGTTGCTCTTCCTCCTACCCCTGAATTGGTTATGCTGCTGCAGTTCTTAGATACAGTGAACTGTACTACTGTTTATGTTATTGTATAAAATAAAACAAAAACGTACATCTCCCGCCTCCAAATTAAAAATTTGGATGTTGAGGATAATGTCTATCGTACTTGAATCTTCATCCTTTATTTTTTTTGACTTTTGGATTTTCGCTCTTTTCAGTCTTACTCTTTATATTGTCCAATATTGTTCAATTCACATTTTCAAACATGTTGTTTTGTCGCTTGACCAAATATACAATATTGTTAAAGATTGGTGCAAGTTAAAAATTTTGAACCACGTCAGCATAATCTCAATTTGGTCGGAAAGTACATGGAATTAAACCTCAATATCAGTGCACGTACAAATAAATTCAAGAAAACTAGCAATAAAATTACCTCTATGGTCGAATCACTCCTTCTGTTGCCCTACTTCGATTATTTTCGCTTAGAATTAATGTGATAGTGATTTCAATAGTATTGTTTGAATCAAATTTTGATTAACTTTCGATTCAGTTTTATTAGAATCAACAAGCTGATATCTTGTGTGGCGTTGGTTTTAGACAAGTACCACAGTGTTACTCGTGTTTTGTTGCAGTGCTGTTGGCAGGTGGTGTGTTACTCTAATTTATGGTGATGGTGGCAACAAACTGTTATGTGGCGTGGTGTTAGATATTAATATAGAATATTGTGATAGGTATGTTTATCTTAAAATAATTAATTTTGAATAAAAACTTGAAATATTTTAAGCGACACTTTACAAGTCAAGTCACTTATTCTAACATTAATTCGTAAAAAAATATTGTTTGAAATATTAATTTTAAATGAAGAGGAGTTATATTTTAAAAAAATTATAAAAGGATGTAAATATAAAATATTGATTTTTAATGAAGAAAAAATGTATTTTCTTTATTTAAAAAAAAAAAAAAATAGGAGGCATTTTTAAACTTGTTTCCCCCCAAAATTAGAGGGTCCATATCAGCGCTCCACGTAAGCTGCCACATAAGCAATATTTCCACGTGGACAACCACGAACGTCTAAAAGATAAGTTGACGGAGAAGCAGTTGGAAGATCCTCAGAAAAGGCTAAAAGGTTAAAAGGCCAAAGTCGACTAAGGTCATGACTATCCGAGGCTCCTTCAAGAGCAGAAGCACTGTTCGACTGGCGTCCCTTCAGTCCTAACATTGGAGGCCTACTTGAACCATATCCACTTAAACGCATAGGCTCCTTATATCCGAAGCTCCAGGCGTCCGAAGCCCTCTACCACCAAAAGCTCGTCAACAAAGGCTGACCTTGATCTAGCGGAGTCCGATGCTACCTGTCTGGATCTGAAAATCCTTATGAAGCGATTGATGAGACATGTAATGATACTCTGTTAGTATGTCGGCTATATTGTGTAGGGCGACTTAACCCTTTTTCAAATATTAAATGTAATGAATTAACAACGATGTAAAGTCTGGGCCCAGCGGATGCAGCCACGTGGATTGGATCCAACGACCACCACGTCGGTTGGAGTAATATAAATAGCTCATCTTTGTATGAAAGGAAGGTTAGGATCTGGATCAAGAGAGAAAACACGAAATATATTTACCTCGTGACATTCTTTTATGAGATTTTACATAGTCCATTACATATGAGTTAACTAATATAACCGCAAATACATCGAGGTTCCAACACGAACGTGTCATGATTTTACATCATATCTATCATTCCACACATTCCGTCATGAAAGAGAGATTTAATATGGGAAATTGTCTGGATATTCGTTTATATTGCGAATATCGCTGTAAACAAACTGTCGCGATTCGAACATCTTTGTCTCTTGCCGGAAAGTGTTTCTCACGTCTATTTCAGTCAAATTACCAATTCCATCCCGGTACAAATGCGCCGGATCCGTACGACGTGGTAAGAGTAGGCCCGACATCTGTTGAATTCATTTTTTGGGATGAACAAAACTTTTTAGACAAAAGTAGGGTAATTTTGATGTTATTGCATTTATTTTTTAAAAAAAACCGTAATAACCCGACCCAAATAACAAAATCCATAGTTACAGGCCCATTATCCATGTTACCACTGTTGCTAGTCCACTGGATATTTTCCAGGTGCGAGTCAAAGCACGGAAGCTCCCACAAAATGCTGGCGGTAATCATCACCGTTCTTTTTCCTCCGACCACCTTAATCCTAGCCACGTGTACCCCGTCACTCCCACAATTCGAAGGTATGTTCATGTATATATATTGCAATATTGCAAAACCCTTTCAAACCCTCATTGTCGGACTATCTTTGCACGGGAACAATCCACGCAGTCCGGGTAAAATAGAAATTATAAAACAGAGCAAAAGCAATCTCAATTCTTTGTTCTCAAGGTGAATTATCTATACATCTTGTTTAAGTTTTCTTAGCTTCATTATAATTTGTCGGGAAGATCATTTTTTTTTTATTCTCGTAATACTATTGCAGATGGTGTCGGACGCAAGCAAGAAGAAGGCGGCACAGAAGAAGGCAGCGGCTGCAGCCAAAAGAGGAGGGAAAGTGGCGGCAGCTGTGGCATCATCGAAGGCGGCAGCGGCAGCTGAAAACGGAAGCAAGAGTGATAATTTGGAGAACGGAATTGGGACACTTCAGATATCTGATCGGACGTGTACAGGAGTTTTGTGTTCGCATCCGTTGTCCAGAGATATCCGGGTGAACTTTCCGATTCATTCTTTAGGGCTCGATGGATTAAACTGTAATTAGTTTCTGGTTGATATTATAAGAGGAATTCTCATTTTTTTATGATCACAATTTGCAAGGGATTAGTTGCGATTTTAATATATGAAAAATGATCCGGCACAAATTAATAGAAGAAATGGGAAATGAAGGAAATCCTTCTGTGATTTGAATGTATGTTATTCTGTTGTGCTATTTCCCCCGAGTAAAGGGTGTAGCTTTTGCTTTCAGTAGATGATTAAAGAAATGGGATTTTCCAGAAGTAAAACTTCAGCAAATGTGGATTGAAGTGTAAAATATCAAAGGGACCAAATTCTAGTCCTTACTTTCTTTCTTCATTCATGGTGTTAATTGGACATGAAATGTGATACGGTGCATTGTTTATGATAACTTTGTTGTCAAGGTCTGTTATTGCTTTTGCAGATTCCTTTTAGTATTGAATACTTTCAGCATGTGGATGACAGGATGAGATTAATGTAGATTGCATGTGCCCACTTTTAACATTTACGTTGTTTACTGTGATTCGTGATTTTTTTTAAAGCTAATTATCACGGTCACGTCGTAATTTATGTCACCAAGGGAATATTACACTGCCCTATGTATGGTAAATCTTATGTTGCAATGCGATATATAGAGGAGATGCAATTGCTCTTTATATGTAGTAGTGAATTTTGATAATGTGTTTTATTACCATCCGTCTTTTGAAGGTTATTTTAAGTCTTAAAACAGAATAATTTTTTCATTTTTAAAATATATATCTTTCTTAATAGCTTTTTATCACGGACATATAGCACCTCATAAAATGTTATTTGCTTACAGATTCTTAACTTTGATATTTACATTTATTGTTTCACAATATGCCAGATATGGCTTGCAAAATGGTGAGCTAAGGATTTAATTTATTGAGGTTACCTTATTAGAACTGGTAAAGGGTATAAAGCTTGTCCAGTGAATGATGACTTTCTCTTTTTTGGTTGAAGTGACTTGCTTTTAGCTTATACCACTCAACAGTCAATAAGCGATTTGTTTAAATTGTTATTAATTTAGCGTCCATGGTTAATGTTATTGATAAACTGAAACTGATGCTTTATGTTTTTATGTTTTGCAGATAGAATCTCTCTCACTCACTTTCCATGGCCATGATCTTTTAGTTGATTCTGAACTGGAACTTAATTATGGCAGGTATGCAGCAATTTCTTGTATCTTGACTATACCAGGTGGTTTATACCATTGCTTTATCAGGTTATTATGCACTATATATGACACATCATCTTTTCAGACGTTATGGTTTGCTTGGGCTGAATGGCTGTGGGAAGTCTACTCTTCTTGCTGCGATTGGGTGCCGGGAGCTTCCCATTCCAGAACACATGGATATTTTTCACCTTACCAGGGAGATTGAAGCTTCTGACATGTCTTCACTTGAGGCTGTTATAAACTGTGATGAGGAGAGGTTGCAATTAGAGAAAGAAGCTGAAGCTTTGGCTGGACAGGTATTTGACTGTGACGCTTAGGAGTGTCTTATGACAGGCGGAATTTCTATTTTTTGAGTATTTTAATATTTGATATGGTTGTAGGAGGATGGTGGCGGAGAACAACTTGAACGCGTTTATGAACGTTTGGAAGCAATTGATGCATCAACTGCCGAGAAGCGAGCTGCCGAGATCTTATATGGTCTTGGTTTCACCAACAAAATGCAAGAAAAGAAAACAAAAGATTTTTCTGGTGGCTGGAGGATGAGGATTGCTCTAGCAAGAGCTCTATTCATGAATCCCACCATTTTGTTGCTTGATGAGCCTACAAATCATCTTGGTAAGCTTGCATATATTTGAGGGTTGATATTTATTGTTGGAAGAAACACCTGGTTAAAAAATCCGAAGTAATCGGATTAGTGGTGACTGATGAATGCTTACTGTTGCTGGATGACCCTCCAGATCATCCTTGGTAAGCTTAATGCAGGAATGGTTGGCATGGTGATATAGATCTAGGATAGTTGGAGCGAGAGTGAGTTGAGAGCGAGAGTGATTATGTGTGAAAAAATGAAATGCCCAAATTGCTTCAGAATCGTAAGAAATGTACTATTCAGATTTATTTTTAAGTGTAAATAACTGATATATTCCTGACGCTACAAAAACAAATGGGTGTTGTAGCATAGTGGCTTTTGTCAAGCATAATTTCTATGGAAGTCAGGGGCTTGAATTCATTATCTTGAACACCTTTGCTTTTAATTAAAATATTCTTACATTATCTGGCCACATGGAAGATTGGTTCACGCATTGAGCGGCTGGCTACCAGCTATAAGGAGAGTGAAGAAGTTTATAGGTACCTCAGATATAAAACCAGTAGATCATGGTTTCTTTATTTGAATCAAAGCCTTCATGTTAATTCTTATTGTAGAACGTTCTTAAGGTCTCATATATTTCATTGTTGTCAAATGAGCTTTCTCGGTGGGCTACTTTGAACTGTAGATCGTGAGTCTCATAGAATGTCTTTGATTGCTGAGCAATCTTTCTTATATAAAGTAAGTCGCTACTCTGGGACAATTAGGATGTAGTTAATTCACTGTCAAATGATAGATATTGGCCATTATACCTTCCTGCAGCTGTATTGAATGGTTGAAGTCCGAAATCGGATAAATTCTACTTTGCATGTTGAATTGTCATATTCATTGTGTAACTTGTGACAATCAGTTTCTTGAAATTGCAGACTTGGAGGCCTGTGTTTGGTTAGAGGAGACGTTGAAAAAATTTGATCGCATTCTGGTTGTGATATCACATTCGCAGGATTTTCTGAATGGAGTCTGCACCAACATCATACATATGCAAAATAAGAAATTGAAACTCTATTCTGGTAATTATGACCAATATGTTCAGACCCGTGCTGAACTCGAAGAGAACCAGACGAAACAGTATAGGTGGGAGCAGGAACAGATATCTTCAATGAAGGAATATATTGCACGGTTTGGACATGGGTCTGCCAAACTAGCTCGTCAGGCCCAGAGCAAGGAGAAAACTTTGGCAAAGATGGAGCGTGGTGGGCTCACAGATAAGGTGGTCAAGGACAGGGTTCTGGTTTTCCGGTTTCCAGATGTGGGGAAACTTCCACCACCTGTTCTACAGTTTGTCGAAGTATCATTTGGCTATACTCCTGATAATCTCATCTACAAGAACCTTGATTTTGGTGTAGACCTTGATTCAAGAGTAGCACTTGTTGGACCTAATGGAGCTGGGAAAAGTACACTGTTGAAGCTGATGACGGGGGATTTAGCTCCTCTTGATGGCATGGTCCGGCGGCACAACCATTTGAAGATTGCGCAGTTCCATCAACACTTGGCCGAGAAACTTGACATGGAATTGTCAGCTCTAGAGTTCATGATGAAAGAGTACCCTGGAAATGGGGAAGAGAGGATGAGGGCAGCAGTGGGGAAGTTTGGGCTAAGTGGTAAAGCTCAAGTGATGCCCATGAAGAACTTGTCAGATGGACAAAGGAGCCGTGTGATATTTGCATGGTTAGCTTGGAGGCAGCCACACATACTTCTTTTGGATGAACCTACTAACCATTTAGATATTGAGACAATTGACTCACTGGCTGAGGCATTGAATGAATGGGATGGTGGTCTTGTTCTAGTGAGCCATGACTTCAGGCTCATAAACCAGGTGGCCCATGAGATTTGGGTATGTGAGAATCAGACTGTCACTAGGTGGGAGGGGGATATCATGGACTTCAAGAAGCATTTGAGGGCAAAGTCTGGTTTGTTTGATTGAACTTCCAACTTGATGAGCTGATTTACATCAGTAATGAAGCTAAAGCTAGTTTCGTGGCTATAGCTTTGACGCAGCACGTCAAGAGATGGGTATAACGTTTTAGAAGTCAAATATGAATGGCTCAGAGCTAAGGTAGAGGAAGTTGGCACTAATTGCTCATTGTTTGGAACTTTGGAGCCAGATCCTTGAGGCCTTGCCGTCCATTAGAAGCTATGTTGAGCTTTTTATTTATATATTGAATTTCGATTATACTCTTATCTTAGCATATCCCTGCTCATAGCTGAGGGCAGAGATCAGTAGGCCGACTGGAAATCTTTGATTAAAGTGTGAGCCACACCATATGTTTTACATAAATTCTATATGAATTTAATGTCCTTGGATTTATAACGGTGTTGCTAACTTTTCATCCTCGTGCTCTTCGTCTTGAGTTGGTTAATTTCTATATACATATATATTCTTAAGTGCTAGTACTTATTATAGGTGCCGAGTAGTTATGTAAGGCATGTGTAATGTGAAGTTGTACTCATGGAGCAAAAATGAAAGACTAATGAAATTTCTCGAACTGACTTTTATTACACAAGAAAATATGCGGCTTATTAGCACAAAACGTCCCTACGTTTGACAGTTAGTGTGCAAAACATCCCAACGTTTCATTTCTTGGCATTTATACCCCTACCTTTCACTTTTTGTGCGCAGGACATCCTTTTCACAATTTTTTGACGATATTACCCCTCATTGCATTGAAACAAAAAGAAAAGAAAAGAGAAACTAAAGAATTAATTGCAATGATAACCCCAAATTTTTAAAACCTACTTTTGAGTCACAAGATACTAAGTTTTTGCCCCCAACCAGCCGCCAACTTCGGAGCCATTTTCAGCCACCTTCCGACCACCAAAACCACCAAATATTGGCATCAACGGAAAGCTCTTAACCTCCTCTACAATCAGCACCCAACAACTCCCCCAAACACCAAATAATCTTGCCAAAATCAACTCTCAAAGTCGGCCACTCGAAAATCTGAAAACTCGTCGGAATCTCCACCTCCGGCCACCCATTCGATCGGAACTCTTCACCAATCATTTGCCCACAACCAAAAGACACTAACCATGCCATCAATTTAACCCAAAAAACACCAAAATCTGAAAATTCGTCGACCAAAACTACTCGCAGAGTCTGCAAACTACAGCCATAAAATCGTGGCGTTCAGGGAACAATTGGGCTTGACCCGGGGTTAGGGAGGTGCGCCAGGAGATGATGAGTCCAACCCATGTCCATGGTTCAACTTGTAGACGCCGGAATCGTGAAAGTTCGAACCCTACAGAATGTTCTTCGTGGCTGTCGTATTTTTGGGTTTAATTCAGCGTGTTGTAGGTGTTACTTGGGTTAAATTGATGGCACGGTTAGTGTCTTTTGGTTGTGGGCAAATGATTGGTGAAGAGTTCCGATCGAATGGGTGGCCGGAGGTGGAGATTCCGACGAGTTTTCAGATTTTCGAGTGGCCGACTTTGAGAGTTGATTTTGGCAAGATTATTTGGTGTTTGGGGGAGTTGTTGGGTGCTGATTGTAGAGGAGGTTAAGAGCTTTCCGTTGATGCCAATATCCAGTGGTTTTGGTGGTCGGAAGGTAGCTGAAAATGGCTCCGAAGTTGACGGCTGGTTGGGGGCAAAAACTTAGTATCTTGTGACTCAAAAGTAGGTTTTAAAAATTTGGGGTTATCATTGCAATTAATTCTTTAGTTTCTCTTTTCTTTTCTTTTTGTTTCAATGCAATGAGGGGTAATATCGTCAAAAAATTGTGAAAAGGATGTCCTGCGCACAAAAAGTGAAAGGTAGGGGTATAAATGCCAAGAAATGAAACGTTGGGATGTTTTGCACACTAACTGTCAAACGTAGGGACGTTTTGTGTTAATAAGCCAAAATATGCCTTTGCAAAGCTCTGTCTGACACAACCAATCGGGAAAGGAAAGAGGAGCTAAAAAACTTTATAGGCGATACTTACATTAAAGGGTTCAAATTCTATTTGATATTATAGACGGTTAACTGAGACTTACAACTTTTATGACAAGCATGTGTTGGAATTAAAAGACTCGAGGAGGGCTCCAAAGGATTAAACTTTGGTAGATATTATGATTAGCAGCATTCTTGAAGTGATGTGAGTGATACGCCGTTTCTAGTTCACTCTACTCATAAAGTTGTCACAAAGTAATTTAATTTAATTGATTAGTTGAATCAAATAAAATATTTTAGCTTGGTTATTCACCGATTCTATCCATCTAGCCAAGTGACTAGAATTCAATGGTGTCTTAGTTAATGTACAACTAAGCCTCCGTCTGGATAAACATGAGATTGTTTTAATAAATCTAGATAAAAATTAGAGAAATATTTGATTGGAAAATTGACAGATTAAAGTTGTGAAATGTGCAAATGAACATGAGTGTTAAAAATGAATTTTAAGAAATAGAAAAATAGAAAAATTCGGGGTTAATTTCACAAATGGTCACTGAAGTTACTTGAAAATTTCAAAACGGTCACTGAAATTTCAAAGTTTCAGAAACGGTCACTGAAGTTTGAAATTTCTTTCAAAACGGTCACTGAATTTTCAGATTTTTTGGCTAAGTTTGAGGCAATTTTTCGGCAACTTCCGACCACCAAAACCGCCAATTTCGGATACCGTTGGAAAGCACACGATGTCCTCTTCAATTACCACCAAAAATCTCCCCAAAACTCCAAGTGATTCGGCCGGAATAAACCCACGAAGTCGGCAACCGAAAATTATAAAAATCTGCCCAGATTTTCAGATTTTTTGGGCAAGTTTGAGGCAATGTTTCGGCAACTTCCGACCACCAAAACTGTCGATTTCGGATACCGTTGGAAAGCCCACGATGTCCTATTCAATTACCACCAAAAATCTTCCCAAAACGCCAAGTGATTCGACCGGAATAAACCCACGAAGTCAGCTACCGAAACTGGGCAGATTTTCGGATTTTTTTGCCCAGTTTGGGTTGCTGACTTCGTGGGTTTATTTCGGCCAAATCACTTGGAGTTTTGAGGAGATTTTTTATGGTAATTGAAGAGGACATTGTTGGCTTTCCAACGGTATCCGAAATCGACAGTTTTAGTGGTCGGAAGTTGCCAAAAAATTGCCTCAAACTTGCCCAAAAAATTTGAAAATCTGGGCAAGTTTTCACAATTTTCGGTTGCCAACTTCGTGGGTTTATTCTGGCCGTTTCACTTGGAATTTTGGGGAGATTTTTGGTGGTAATTGAAGAGGACATCGTGGGCTTTCCAACGATATCTGAAATCGGCGATTTTGGTGGTCGGAAGTTGCCGAAAAATTGCCTCAAACTTAGCCCAAAAATCTGAAAATTCAGTGACCGTTTTGAAAGAAATTTCAAACTTCAGTGACCGTTTCTGAAACTTTGAAACTTCAGTGACCGTTTTGAAATTTTCAGGTAATTTCAGTGACCATTTGTGAAATTAACCCGAAAAATTCGTATGAAGAGGTCCTCAAGCCTATGATCCTTAGATTTGAAAGGAATGATGGGGCCTACATCAAAAAGTAGTTGAACCTACATAGCGAAAAGAGGGATCCCCTTTCGGAAGGAGATATGGGACTTTGACGGGTTTATCTAACTATATGCCCTCAAAATTAACGTGAATGTAAAATCCAACCGTATATTATGCAACCTATTATTAACTTAAAACTTAAGATTAAAACAATAAACAAACATAAAGAACGAAAGATTAATATTATAAAATAACAAAATCGACAAGAGTTCAAACAATCAGTTACTATATGCGCCTATGCAATTGATACTAATACAATAACAAATCATATAAGTCGATTAAGCCACAATTATATAAACTGACAAGGTTTCAAACATTCTCAATATATTCAATAACAAGTTAGGACAAACTTTCGATGAAAATTATTGAATCATAATCCACACACTTGAAAATTCCACTATCACATCTCATAAACCAGAAATAAAAATTTAACATTTATTTAGGACAAAATCACACTGAAAGAAATATTCAGGAATGAGGATTCAAGAGTAAAGTCATCAACCAAAATCCTTGAATACGTGCCCCCAACTTTTGATGTATTTAAAAAAAAAAAAAAATAAAAAAAAAAAATAATAATAAAAATAAATCCGGTTTGTTATCGATTGAAATTTAAATTTTAATCTAAATCAAAGTTAACAATTAATTTTAATAATATATTTCATGGAATCCATAACTTTTTAATTTTTATCAAAATTTATTAAAAATTTGATTTTAATCTCCACCAAATAGGGGGAAAATCAAAATAAATTTGAATTTCGATAATATACTAATTTTAAAAATTATTCGACGATCATGAGCTAATTGAATCTACAAATTGCTTATATCATTTCGAAGCTTATTTAAAGAACTATATTATGGGCATATTGAATAGTTCAAATATATATCGAAAATAGTTAAAAATACGTCAAACGTGAGTTTTTAAAAAGACGTCTAACTCGCATTTTTTTAAAAAAAAATTCAATTATTTCATTAACATTTATTATTTTTGCGATACAAATTTCTTAATGTAATTTTTATCATTTTATTAGGATTCGAAAAAGTTATTTCCCATGTAAATTTCGGATGTAAAATTAAATAGGTATGATTTTTTTGAACGTAAATTTTCAATTGTAAAACTTCTTTACAAGTTCGATTATTCACCTAACGTTAAAGTTCTGCGTCTGCGCATGATCTGAACCATATTTTCTCACATCAACATTTATTTCAGTCTCTCTTATTAATACCTTAAAAGCGTGAGTTGAACAGTTAGTTTGGGAAATTTGGACAGAGGTGACCCTTGGAAGTCAAAGACTCTTAGCAATCTAAAGCTGTTTTCAATTTCAGAGAGAAGTATCATCACACCTGAATAGGGTCGGGACATAGAACGAACCCCACTACAGTCATTATTCTGTGACGAATAAGTGCAAGCACTTTGAACAGATAGGCGACGCGGTTTGTCATTTGTGGCCTGGAATACTATGTTCTTCTGAGAAAATTGATACAAAATTCTCTTCCTTGCACTTCTGAACAATAAAGGCACGCTCGAGGTTTAAAACTCAACAGTATCTCGGTTGACCATCAAAACCCCAGCTGGAAACATGAACCAAATTTCTCAGGATTAGTTCATTGAGATAGTCCTCTGCCACCTCCTTCGCAGTTTTCGCAAACTAAGAGGATTGGAGGAGTTGCGGCGACGAGGTCGACTGGTCGTGGGCGTCGCGGTTGGAATCGGGTTGAAGGAGAGAATGAAAATTGCTTTTCCATTTTGTAATTAAAAAAAAAAAACTATAACTGGGCCAAGGATGAGGCCCATCCTATATTGGGCCTAATTGCAAAACAATGGGCCAACAAATAGGCCCCCTCCAGTTTTGGGCCTGAGGCACATGCCTCATCCGCCTCGCCACAAGGCCGGGCCTGTTTAGCAGCCCCTGAGAATGGCCTTCCTGCATGAGCCAGGCCAGTGGACAAGAAACCTAGAATCCCTCGGCTCCTCCCATTGCTCCGCCAGTATGCGTTCAAGCTCGCATGGCCGGCAAGGAATGGTGAGTGCACCCTCGTGATCAAATCCATATTCTTCTGCAGCTTGCTTCAATAATATCAAGAATGATGGATGAGTCAAATAACTCAACGGCACAATGAATCTTTTCAATTCATCATCATCTACTGCAATTACTGCAAAATGTCCCTCTTTAACATCATTGGGCACGTTCGTCGACTCCCTCATTTCTTCTTCGAATTCATCCAAGTCTGATGTATTTTTCCATCCTGAGAGTAAACTTTTCCGTAGCTTTTCTACCACTATTTTAAGCATCACAATGCCATTCTTTCTCTTGCCATTTGTTCTACACTTAGCCATGCCTCTTTTTGTTTCTTTCTTTTAGCAATAAATAACTGACTCGATGATCATTTTCTCTGCACGTTAGCCAGATTATATATAGTGCTTTGAGAGATAAGGCAGCCTAAAGCGAGAAAGTGAGGGAGAGGACAGAATTAACTGGCCTGAATTTGATGTCGAAATAGGAAACCAGTGCATGTGAGTTAAGTTTTAGGCTCCCATGAAACGTCACTTTTGACTTGTCACTTCTGCTTCCCAATTGTAAAGATACACAGTAAAATACAGTTCTTATCATATTTACTACTCGTCACGTCAACAAAAAGGGAAGATGCATCGTGTTAACTAGGCATATGAGAATTTTTAAGTTAACCCCACTTGAAACTACAATTCCTTCATATATAAAAGGCCAACGATTTTTTTTGTTCTTTTTCTTTTTTATGGAAAAATTTACCATGTAAACATCTGGATGTCTCTAAATCCTACTAGGGTTCTTCTGCTAGACCATTCTTCAAAGTTCAAACTATATATAGAAATAGAAGCAATATTAACACCTGTTTGATAGAGATTAAAATCAATTTTTTAATAGGTTTTGATAAAAGTTGATAAAATGTGTGATTGAAAGGTTGTGGATCTCATAAAATATGTGATTAAAATTAATTATTGATTTTGATTTGAAATTTCAAGTCAAACGGCGAGTCCATATTTGATTTAGCTAAAATTCAGAATTTTAGTAAATTTTGATAAAAATTGATGAAATATATAATTGAAAAATTACTATAAATTTATCATAAAACATGTGATTGAAAATGAATGAGAGAAAATTGAGGTCCAACAAGATCTAACTGTACCGATTGATTAGAAAAATATGCAGTAATTGAACTTTAGTTTTAGTTCGACAAGTTGCCCATCAATACTAGTCTGTCCTTTTAATCACGTGTTGATAAGTACCTTAGAAAAGTTTCCTACGCAACATTTTATTGTCTTTCATGAGCAAAAAATCTTTTGAATGAAACGGAGTTTTGAATACTGATGTTTTGGAAAATATATGATTAAAAGGTGGGAAAAAATTTTGAATTTATGTGCAGAATATTTTATTTCGTAAAAGTGGTTGAAAATGAGTACATAAAAAAGAGTTTTGAAATAACGATTGTCAAACATGAGCTAAATAATGTTATTTCTGTAATGTAACAAGAAGAGAGAACGATGAAATTGAATAATTGATAGGTATTGTAATGAATAAAGAGAATTTAAGGTTCAAATATTCATTGATTCAATCGACTAATAAATAATGAAATAACAAAAGATGCCTATTTAATAAAATAAAATGAAAAAATAGCAATAATAAAAATGTAGCCTTTCACCAGTTGCATCGTTCTTCTAGGAATGAATTATATCTTCAACACGTCTCTCATTACGGTGACAATCTCTCATTAGCTTATATAGGATTCAGTAAATCTATTGATCCTCATCACCCTTCGTGTCAAAATTATCTACATTTTCACGTGAGATCAAACGAACACGCTGAAGAACAAAGCAAGAACAAAGAGTGCAATGTAATCCCTTGTTGCCATTAATACTTGAGTTAAACTCGGAGACTCGGTAGGATGTTGCTTTGTTGCCAAATTTCCTTAAATATGCACATGCAAATTTGCAATACATTTCCTACCTATATGACTATGGTCCCATTTGATTGTACTTCTACTTTTGCTTAAGAACTTCACGAGGAAGTTAGTTTTAGACTAATTTTCTCTAAAAAGTTTCTAGTTAAAAAAATACTTTCAGAAAATTATCTAGATGTCTTCAAAGAGGCTAATTAGTCTCATAATCAACTTTTAACTTTTCAAAAGCTTTGCCAAACGAACCATATCAATTGATCGTTGAGTCTGAAAATCATAATAAGGTCCCATGACAATAATGTCTTGAGCACGTGAAATTTCCGTTTTACGTCTCTCTCAATATTTAAAGTTAAGTGACTTAAAATATAATGCGACGGGCCAATAAAGTACAAACAAGTTGATTGTGCAATAATTGATGAATGTAGTCACTCTCCAGCTAGGATACACTGATAAATTATTAATAGCGATCCGTTTTACAGACTTTAGAATATAAACTGTTCTCACATGCCGATTAAAGAGTGGTATAATGACTATAACTTTCATTTCTTACTACAGATTGTAGCGATGGGTTGTAACCTGATTTTTCAGCAAGGTAGATTTGTTGTCTTTGTAAAGTTATTTCTAATTATATCATGCAGAATCCTAACTTCTAGATGAAATTAAACATAGAGAAATTCCGTGAAAAAAATAATATAAACATGATTTAAGGTTGTCACGCGTGGCTGAAATGTCCCATCTATCTACAGAGACAATAAAAATGAAAACGTGAGAATGAATCCACAAGGCATCTATCGATAAAACTGTTATGCATGCTAAGTAACAGGAATAGAGAGTACTTGAACTCGTGGATACCACATATACTTTGGCCGTCCAAATAATATCAACCATTGCAATTCCAGCATTAATGTTTGAGACCTGCAGCATTTTACAAGGCACGCGGTTTCACGTTTAGACAAGTCACATAGTGGTCAAATTTTGCAGCATCGCAGCAGAAGAGGACATATATCTTCCTTTCTTCACTGCTTTGGTAATTACAACATCAACAACTTATGTTAGTGAATGATACATTCAACTATAGAACAATACACTGGAAGAAGAGTAGAGATGGAATGCATAATCAACAAAATCGGAATGCACAAGATCACTGAGATACCATCTGTCAAGATTCACCATGTCTCTACATTTAACAAAAATCTTCCTAGTTCACTATACATGATTCAGGATTTTATTCTTTCCCGGTATTACTAGGATGCCATTACGACATCAAAACTGATAAAAAAAAATGAAGTGTTACAAAACGTAATAGTACTATGGGAATGTTAATGAAACTCGACATTTCATCTTTGTATGGACTACGGTATATGTTAGGTCAGTAATATTTGCAAGACGCATTGGAGCGAAGGTGAGTTAGAAATACATATGCTGCAAGCTTGGTGCCATTGGCATTTGACTGACAGAGAAGGCTGTAGAAAACGAGAGGTATAAAGGCATTGTCTAATTGTGCTGTGTAGGCCTCCAACAGACCACTAGTAGTCACTGCCAATATAAGAGGGAACCAGTGCTGCAAAGATTAAGGACAAAGAAGTGAGAAGAATTTTATCAATATGTCTATGCCTACAAATATGAGAACGAGTAAGAGAAAGACCATAGTGAATATGTAACCAGTTGAGGCTAGAAGTGGAAGTAGAACAGAACATGCAGCCAGAACAGAAGTTATGCCAGCAGCAGTTCCTTCAATTGTCTTCTCTAGAAAAGGTCAAGAAAGATAACATGTAAGGAGACATAAAAAGTGATTTGAAGCAAAAGGTAAAGCAAGGAATAACGAATTAGAGAAGAAAAATCATACTGCCAGTTTTGCTCAAGCGGATGACTCCATACTTGTGGCCAACCATTGATGCCTGCAATAAATGCAAAACGAATTTATTTACTATGGAACTCTCCTATTGTGCTAGCAACCTCATAAGCATCCATCGGGGAATAGTGAATCTCTTGTGCATGGTTTTCATTGTTTCTTCTCCAGCTGACCGCAGAAAATAAAAACTCAACTACACAGGCTTTCAGAAAACGATCACTGAATTCATCATTCCACCTCACAGTGAAAACGTTTCTACATATTTATCGCAACTGCTTTAAGAACCTTAAAAATTTAGGGCATTCAAAGATATAAAAAGGAAAGTTGTTATGACATACTATACAACTTATCAAGGGGGAGTAAAAATAAATAATGTGGATTCTCAAATGGGAAGATCGAAGGAGGTAGCTGCTATTATTTCCATCATCAGTCAACATTTTCGTTAACTTAAAAATTCCACTTTAAACTGCCTCCTTTTCGCACAAGTCCATTCCCTTTGATCGGTTCATTCAGTTGGTCTTCTTTATCTTCCCTAAGGTTCAGAGTTGTTTGGGTTTTATCTAAAAATCAGATCTCTGTCATGCAGATCAAGCCCAAGTTACATTCTTGTACTTGCATAATAATGGAGGGCAATACACATCGTTTCAGTTGCCAATGATTCACAATGTACCACATGATAGCATTCCAAGTACACCCATTTCAGAAAATCAGGAATCAAAACCTACAAATAGAACTTTTAAGATATATTAATTGAAACAACACCAACGAATTTTCATCAGCAGTCACATATAGAGAGTAAAAAAAAAAAAAGACGCACACTGACACGTATATACATATATATATATATATGATAATTCAAGTAGTTACTCTAAAATACTTTACAAATAAAAATATAAATGTGCACATGAAAGCGATTTGCACGTGTCACATTTGTAGATATTATTGTTGAATATTGATGCCAATTTTGTCAATTATATTCAACTTATTTGGGCAATGATGAAATGGACTTGACCCAATATTGTTGGAACAGATACATTGTCATTGTCTAATAACACAATATTAGTTTCAGGCCCAAAACCCAAGCCCAAGTAATATTCCAAGTTTGTTGCTCTGGCCTGGTTGACATATGGGCTGCTTAGTTGGCTGTTTAGTTGATTAATGGGCTAATTAGTTGGTTTTTTTTTTCTAGTTGGGCTTTTATATATATACCCACTTGACTTCCCATTTGGCAGAATTAATTCCCATTCCTTTTCTCTAGCTTTAGTGCGTAAAACAGAGAGTTTCCATTTTTCTCTTGCTGTGTGCGTGAAAAATAGTTCTGGGGAATTTCTTGCTTCGTGTTTTTGCCCACTTCTCCCTTAATTAGTTCTTTGTGATGGATTAAAACACTTGGTTTCAATTATTGTTCTTAGTGAATTTATCTTTGTGATATTATCTTGGTGATAAAATGGGGTTTTCAAGTTAAAGGGGGTTTTCAAGTTTGGAGATCGATGTGTTCGATTGGGTCCATTGAAGTAGCTTCTTGGTTTTTTGTCTTAGGGTTTGGGTATGTTGAGGCCGCTACTATATTGTACAGACGTGTACAATGATTTTTCTGAGCCCATTGTAAATTGATTCAATTACTTTGTGTAAATCTGAGTTCGTATTCTTGGTGAATATATTGACTGCTTCCGCGTGTTCTTGAGGCTCAAATCCCTTACAATTATGCAGTAGGAAATCCTAAATCTAGCCACTGCGACGTCATTGAATTTGTAAAATATCACATTATCATGAAACCGCATCTTTAACTGTACAACCACTAAGCACAGGATAATCCAAATTTGTTCACAGCCGCAGAAGCTGAACATTCTCTTTGTTTAGCTCAACTTGATACTATTCAATATAAAATATTTGTTATACGAAATTCCTTAAAAATCATCGTAATAATTATTATGTCACCTAAACTTATGAAATTGATTATATTTTCATATATTTTTTATTTTATTTATTAATAAATCATATTGTATTCAAGATTTATTTCTCTCAAATTATTTATTTTATTTGTTAATAAATCATATTGTATTCAGGATTTATTCCTCTCAAATTATTAGCTACCGTATTAGAAAATTAAATATATTGTATTCAGGATTTATTCATCTCAAATTATTAGCTACCGTATTAGAAAATTAAACTAATAGCTTGCTGAATAAATTATATTTTTTTGGAAGAAATTATAAGTGTATTTACTTTTAACAAATAGTATATCGTCGTGATTTTTACAAATTTATATACTTTACGCTAAACGAATAAACAATAATGAATTTGTATTTATTAATATTTGAGTTGCTTGAATTAAGTTAATATTAAGAACTCAAAAAAAAAAAATAACTGAAAAGAATTTTTCCCCGTGCGAGCACGAGAAAATGAGACAATTACATTTTTTTTTATCTTAATTTAATACTATTAAATTAATAGAATGTTAATTCAATACGTACATATAAAATATTTATTATACGAAATTCTTTAGAAATCATCGTAATAATTATTATGTCACCTAAACTTATGAAATTCATTGTATTTTCTAATATTTTTTATTTTATTTATTAATAAATCATATTGGAAGAAATTATGAGTGTATTTACTTATACCAAATAGTATATCGTCGTCATTTTTACAAATTTATATACTTTACGATAAACAAATAAACAATAATTAATTTGTATTTATTAATATTTCAATTGCTTGAATTAAGTTCACATTAAGAACTCAAAAAAAAAAAAAAAATTTTGAAAATTTTTTTACCGTGCGCGCACGGGGAGATAAGGCAATTATTTTATTTTATTTCCTACTCTTTGTTTAGCTCAACTTGATACTATTCAATATAAAATATTTATTATACAAAATTCTTTAAAAATCATCGTAATAATTATTATGTCACCTAAACTTATGAAATTGATTATATTTTCATATATTTTTTATTTTATTTATTAATAAATCATATTGTATTCAGGATTTATTCCTCTCAAAATATTAGCTACCGTATTAGAAAATTAAATTAATAGATTCATGTCCTGAATAAATTATATTTTTTTGAAAGAAATTATAAGTGTATTTACTTTTAACAAATAGTATATCTTCATGATTTTTACAGATTTATATACTTTACGCTAAACAAATACACCATAATTAATATGTATTTATTAATATTTGAATTCATTGAATTAAGTTCATATTAACAACTCAAAAAAAAAAAAAATTTGAAAAGGATTTTTCCCGTGCGGGCACGGGGAGTTTGCTCTCCCCGTGCACGCACGGGGAGAACAGACAATTGTTTCTTCTTCTTTTTTTTTCCTTTGTTTAGCTCAACTTGATACTATTCAATTAATCAATATTAATTCAGTACGTAAATATAAAAATTTTATTATAAGAAATTCTTTTAAAATCATCGTCATAATTATTATGTCATCTAAACTTATGAAATTGATTATATTTTCTTATATTTTTTATTTTATTTATTAATAAATCATATTGTATTCAAGATTTATTCCTCTCAAATTATTAGCTACCGTATTAAAAAATTAAATTAATAGATTCATGTCCTGAATAAATTATATTTTTTTGAAAGAAATTATAAGTGTATTTACTTTTAATAAATAGTGTATCGTCATGATTTTTACAAATTTATATACTTTACGCTAAACAAATACACCATAATTAATATGTATTTATTAATATTTGAATTCATTGAATTAAGTTCATATTAACAACTCAAAAAAGAAAAATTGGAAAGGATTTTTCCCGTGCAGGCACGGGGAGGTTGATCCTCCCCGTGCGCGCACGGGAAGTTTCAAACTCCCCGTGCACGCACGGGGAGAACAGACAATTGTTTTTTTTTTCCCCTTGTTTAGCTCAACTTGATATTATTAAATTAATCAATATTAATTCGGTACGTAAATATAAAAAATTTATTATAAGAAATTCTTTTAAAATCATCGTCATAATTATTATGTCACCTAAACTTATGAAATTGATTATATTTTCTTATATTTTTTATTTTATTTATTAATAAATCATATTGTATTCAAGATTTATTCCTCTCAAATTATTAGCTACCGTATTAAAAAATTAAATGAATAGATTCATGTCCTGAATAAATTATATTTTTTTGAAAGAAATTATAAGTGTATTTACTTTTAATAAATAGTGTATCTTCATGATTTTTACAAATTTATATACTTTACGCTAAAGAAATACACCATAATTAATTTGTATCTATTATTCTTCTTATATTTAACATACCAATTTAACGTGATAAAATAAGTTTCTTATCAATTTTACATTAATCTTCACATTAAATATAAATACAATAATAATCATATACATTAATACTAACATCATTACTCTCCACTTACCCTCCACCTACCCACTTTTTATCTACCATTCCACTGCATTTAATACACTGCCTTTGATACACCACAGAAATGACCAATTTTTTCATTCCACCTGTAAAGTCAAATGTTAAATAATTCTAACCAAACCTTGCCAACCACTTATTTAATTCTGCACGTGATTCAAACCAAACCACTTATTTAACCTTTTTTACTAGCCAAAAGAAGAACAAAAAGCCTACTTCATGCAAGACAAATCCACTTATCTTTTCTACTTTCAATAGTTTCTCTCCATCAATATAATTTCACCGATACTCAAACTCTCAACTATCTATTTGAAAAAGGTATGTTAATCTTCATCTTATAAATATTCAATAATTTTATATTTTCATAATAAAATCGTTCATTTGTATCCTTATCGTATTTAGTAACTTATACGTTCATTCTTACCGTCATTTTAAAAACTGTATTATTTTATTTAGTAACTTATACTTTCATTCTTACTGTCATTTGAAAAATTGTAGTATTTTTAGGATGCTATAACAAATTATAATATAATTGCAATAAATTATGATATAATTGCAACAAATTAGAATATTTAAAACGTGTTATCTTACGAATTATATAACTCCAAACTTTTACTGTAAATACAGTTCAAACGAAAAATTGCTTATTGTAAAGCATGTGTACTTTTATTAGTACAATATCACATATTACAAGTAATACAATAAATTGTCCCAATTTTTTTCCCCTCTTATTTACTGCAAAAATAATAAATGAAATACATAAAATCATAAACTCCATAAATTGGTAAAATTTTATTAGGCATATATTTAAAATATTTTCCTTTTTTCTATCTACAGATGTCTTTGGAATACTTACTTCATCCAAACCACTGGCATTCTGTTGGCGTAACTCAATATCCTAATCATCAATATCTTAGGAATTTTTTTGAACTTATCAACGCAGAACAGCAGGCGGATTTAATGTGTAGCAACTTTTATGCATTCATATGTAGTATTTTTTATAAATCTGAAGAAGAACAATAGTTTAGCGGTAAATTGGTTCATGAGTTTATAATGCGCCTTGTTCATTGCGGTAAAGTGAATGAAATTTGGGTCAAATTTAATGATCAGTTAGCCCGCTTCAGTATGCATGAGTTATGCCTCATAACAGGATTACCTTGTCATGAAATACCTTTAGAATTTCATTTTGCTGGTAATCGACTTAAGGATGAATATTTCAATGGTATGAGTAGAATCAAAATGACAACACTATCTGAAGCATTTCACCTTTGTGAAAACGAAGATGACAAATTCAAACTTGGCTTAGTAATGCTCGTAGAATGCATTTTGAAGCCTACATGAAGATATATTGATCAAAAAACGTTATCCATGGTTGAAAATGTTGATGCTTTTCTTGCATATCCGTGGGGCCGCCAATCATATAATGTTTTACTAAAATCATTACAAGCATCACATGTAGAACGAGTACAGAGAATGCACCAGAATGAACAACTTGAATCAAAATATTCACTGCATGGATACCCACTTGCTTTTCAGGTATTACTCTTCTATTTTTAATTTTTTATATACTTTATTTATATTTTATTCATTGATTTTTAATCTTATATATCTAATATATATTTCTGCTCATATAAGTACTGGATATACGAAGCATTTCCTCGAATTGGCCGAAAATTTGGACAACCTAGAGGTAGAGTAATAAGAACACCAAGAATGTACAGATGGAGGCCACAGAGAGTGTTAACCGAAAATGCAATCAGACATTTTTTATCTACTCAGGAGGTATTTCACGTATTCATTACATTCCTTCTAACAGTATACTTAAATTTTACTGCAAAAATTTCAAACACATTATTTAAATATTTTATTATGCTTACAGATTTTAGCAAAGACAATATTACAACCTACAAATCAAGAATTACAAACAATCTGGTATATATCTCTTTCAATGCCAGACGACCACGAACATAATTTACTTCACAGAATTATCACAGGAGAACCAGACAATATCCCTCAACACCTCGATCAACCAGACAATATCCCTCAACACTTCCATCAACTTGATACCGCGCCACCTACTCCCATTCCAACTACTTCAGACTCTCCTCATATCAGTTCTAATTACATCACAAGACAAGAAATAGAAGGCCTGTTGGACACACATAGGCAGCATATTATATCAAATGTGTCTCATTTATGCAACAATATGAGAACAAACATTGCATCAGATGTATCTCAGTTGTACAACCACTTGGAAACAACCATCATGGAACAATCACAAAGACAAGAACATCGGTATGACACCATTCTTCAACAACAAAGAGATTTATTTAACCAACATCACATGTCACAAGAAGAAAATCATGCCATGCATTCTACCATGCAAAACCACGTGGATACCAATTTAAGTTCAGTACGAACTTACATTAATGAACAAAGTATCAACCTTCTGGACAAATTATCCACGTGGGAATCACACATGGAACATCTTGTACATTCTCTTCATGAAGATGCTCCTGTCCGTATGAGCCCTACTGAACAACATGCGTCAGCATCTCAACAGACGGAGAATATTTCCACAGAAGCAGTGGAAAAAAGAAACAAAGGAAAAGAGGTACAGTTTTCCATACCACCAACAAATAATCCTTTGGAAGACTGTTGTATAGAAAGATACAAAACAGTCACGGATTGGATAGTAAATAACGATCCACGGTAATAAATCTATTTGTATCTCATCCTCTTCGATAACATCATTTAAATTTTGTATATTTTAACTTAAATTAAATTATGTTGTGCAGAACATTTTGGAAAGATCCAAACAACAACCTACATGAAAGGAATCTCCTTGAATCTATCATGGACATGACACAAGATATAACTACTATGGTTAGTAAAATCCATTTTTCATAATGCATTAAATTTCATAAATAATATTTTTAAATAAATAATATTTTTAAATTATATCTATTTTTTTGTTAGAGTATTGATCAGGAATTAACATTGTTGTGGCGACTCGTCAACGACAAATCCTCCCCAGCCTCGAAAGAATATGCAATCCTAGACTTCAATTATGAAGCGGAGTGTACTCGTCAAATGATGGTCCACATAGAAATTCGGGACAGAAATACTATTGGAGATATTGGGAATTTCCCCATTATCCTGCAGTACACAAATGGTGTTTTACCAACAGCTAGTCGTTCGTGGTTAAGGTGCAAATACCTATTGATTCCATG
The DNA here is from genome assembly GCA_019097785.1 of Fraxinus excelsior. NCBI lineage: Eukaryota > Viridiplantae > Streptophyta > Magnoliopsida > Lamiales > Oleaceae > Fraxinus > Fraxinus excelsior. The sequence continues at coordinate 6,260,983 of CM032624.1, forward strand.
TTACTACCCAACAAACACATGGTATCTATTTTTTGTAAACATTCCCGAATGGAAAGTTGAAATATACGACTGCAGCGACAACGTTCATACCTCAGAACAAATTCGAGCACATTCAAACGCGGTGATTGACTTAACAAGAGGTATACTAATGAGCGTAAAATTTGAAAACTACAGGCGCTACGTGAAGAAAATTCCAGACAGGCCACTAGCAATTGATATCAAACAATATCACCCTGCTGTGCATAACGGGTAAAAATATAATGTATTTATTTATTACTATAATATTCTAATATTCTGTTTCGTATAATTTTACATTTATTGTTTTCATTACGCTGAATATAAAATTATTTATTTCGCAGGACAAATTGTGGAATTTTTCTGCTCAAATACATAGAATGCTTTGTTTTAGGGTACCCAATAGAGACAGTTTCTGCAGACAGGATGATCGCGTATAGACGGAAACTTGTCGTTGATATATGCTACAATGAATACTTCCTACATCCTCGCTAATTTTGATATTACTGATTGACAAATATAAAAATGATGAATGTTGATATGTAAAACGTTTTATAATTTTATATGAAAATTTGGATCAACAGGAAAATATGCACTTTTTCGAACTCAATTATAATTTGCAATCAATTATTCTATATCGAAAATACTACTTTACAAAGTTTAATGTATATAAAATATGAGAAGAAGTTATACTATTTTACTAATCTATTTATTTGTTCAAATATTGAACACTTTAAATACACTAAGTATTTAAATTTTAATATATACAAACGAAAGTAATACTACTATATGAATGTTTTTAAATATTTAAAATTTCTTCCTAATTAAATTCAAATTGTTTCAAACAACACCCCTCTTATAATTATTTTAAAAATCTTTATAGTGTTGTCAAATAAATACACTTGTGTAATTTTCAAATTTATGCAATTAAATATATTTTCGAATTTATTTATTAATCAATAAAATTTTATTCAGGGTTTATACAAATTGTAAATTAGTTGATTTTTTTTTTTCAAATTTAATTATTATTTAAATTAAAATTCTCAGATGATTTCTTTAATAATTATATACGAGACAATATATTTTCCAGTTCGATAAAATATACCTTATCGGAAAAGTAGTTTAATACCTACCGCATTGAAAAAATTAATGTCCTGATTAAATTATAATTGTTTAGAATAAAATTATGATTTTTACAAATTTATACACTTTGCGCTAAATAAATACACGATAAATAATTTGTATTTACAAATTGTGTTGATATTTTACTTGCTTCACTTAAGATGATATTTAGAATACAAAAAAAATAATAATAAATAAATAAATAAAATAAAATATTTTACATACCGAATTGTCCCGTACGCGCACGGAGATAGTGATCTCCCCGTCCAGGCACGGGAAAGATGAAACTCCCCGTACGCGCACGGGGAGTTGTTTTGTCCCCGTGCGCGCACAGGGAGAATCACTCTCCCCGTACGTGCAGGGGAGAAAAAAGGAATAATTTAATTTTTTTTTTACGTCAATTTGATGCTATTTAAGTAATCAAAATATTGTATTAATTCAATAGGTAAATATAAAATATTTATTGTACGAAATTTCAATATTCTATTTACCTAACAAATAGTATAAAATTTTTAAAAATCATCGTCATAATTATTATGTGACAAGAAATTTGAATCTAAATAGCATACATTTTCCTTATTTTATATTTTGTTTATAACTGCAAAAAAAAAAAAAGAAAGCTATTATTCTCTTCATATTTAAATATTTCGTATAATAATTAGTAAGTATATATTAATTAATATATATTTTACAATACATATTTGTGATATTTAAATATTTCGTTTTTAGCAAAAATTCAAAACAAACTTACTTTATTACCTTAAATTCGTCAGTTAAATATAAAAACAATAATAGGCATATAATAATTCATCCAACAAGTCAATCAATGATAATATTAATTCAATGCGTAAATACAAATTATTTATTACATTATTCCCTAATCTATCCTTTAATTTTCACATCCTCATTTCCTACCTACCCTCCAAAGCCAATCACTTCTTAAAATCAATCCAATATAGAATCCATAATTCACCTACCAACTAATTTCCACCTACCCACTTCTCAATAATCATCCCACCTACCAACTAATTTCTACCTACCCACTTCTCAATAATCATCCCACCAACCTCAACAGCTTCCACCCGTGAATACATTCAATTATTTCACTTCTAATTGACACATATCTCTTATATTTTATTCAAATTCTCCCTATAAATATAATCATCTATCGAATATATATTCAGTTTACATAGTTTCTTTTCCAATACCCTACTCGAGTAAGTGTAAAATTAGCTTTCTAAATAATGCTACACTGCTTGTTTTTCTGCTGCAAAAATTCCACCGCCACTTCTTAACATTACAAATCATTTGCAGGTAAGTTTCCGAACACGGCTGCAACTATAAAGAATTGATATTAAAAACTGTAGCGACACCATTGACCAGAGAGGCGTTCAATAATTTAACATTGAAGACAATTTCAAATATCGTAATGATATTTTTAAGATTGACTTCTATGTCAAATTTCTAAACTTCCGTCTGGTCTGATGGTGTCGTTGCAGTTTTTAACATATCAATTTTCTATAATTACAGTTGTAATTAGAAGTTCGAGAATCGATTCACAGTTGCTGATTTCACTCTACCTCTCTAATTAATTAATTTCAGGTAAATATAATCACAAATAAATAATAATTTCCACACAATTCTAATTGTTTTGTTTACCTAGATATACTTTCTTGTATAACATTTAATATCATATTTGTTTCCCTATTCTTGAATGAGAATTGCTTAGAAGTAAACCAAATATTCTCAGTTAGCAATTAGCGATGTGAATTAATAATCTGTTGAAGGTAAATTGCTATTCATTGTTATATTTTTGCTTTTTCATTTTCATTTCAATATTTTTTTTTGCCACAAACAATGTTGCTTAACATTCTCAATCTGTAAACACATAAATAGTTAATAGGATATAATCAATTAATCAGTTAGGCAATATTGTGAAAGTTTCTTAGAGAACAAGCAATGATTTCTCAAACTATTGTATATTATTAACTAATTAGCAAAAAAATAAAGAAGAGCTTAGTTTCTGAAATTGTAAAAACAGACACTACCAACATTCAGAAGGATTGTAAGAAATTTGCCAAAGAAACAGGAAGAATCACTGTAATGAGAATTCTAAAAAACAATACCCAATCCAGTTTCTTACTCACCAGCTATAGCATTTATACAAATGCATGTACATATACTATGCATGTACGTGACATCAATAAGTTAGCTGGTTAAATGATAAGTTAAGAAATGACATGCGTATGGGTTGCGGGGGGATATTATTGGTCTTAAGTAGTACAAATAGGTTAATTTGACACATGACTTGTCATTAACAAAGGAAGATGATTCCAATTATTTCTTGAAAAGTAACGACATTAAATATCATTTAGTGAAGAAATATATCTAAACAAACGAAACCTACTGGATAAACAAATTTCAGACCAAGCTTTCATGACACTGCACAGAATATAGATACATACATATTGAAGGAATCAAAATTACACAAAAAAGTGTGAATCATTTATCTTACAAGAAAAATTAACTGTGAAGTTCCAATTTGGTTCACAGATTTGATGAGAGGACTTGACTAACCATTAGTAGAAGATGCATATACAAATACAATTCCTTCAAATATTAATGTTTATGTAAACGCTGATAGTAATTCCTTGCCGAGATTTACGTTCATGAATCAGGATGCGTATCTTTGGCAAACAGTTGCACTGGCATTTCAAACACTTGGTGTTGTATATGGTGATATGGGAACCAGCCCCCTATATGTCTTTTTTGATGTATTCAACAAGGTGCTCATCACGTTAAATGTTGATATCTTGGGAACGCAAAAAGAAGTCGAGAAAGATATTAGTTCACTTTTTTAATTTAATTTGAAACGGGTGATGAAGTTCCAGAGTGAAAGAGACCACTTTTTTAAGTTAATTTTATACAAAAACTTGGTGAAAATGTTAATACATTTTTACAATTCTTTCATTCTAGATGTGCTTATCGAATGTAGGAATGTCTACAAGTCATTTGGAGAAAAACATATTTTAAGAGGTATGAGTCAAAATGTGAAATTTCTTTGCTTTTTGGTTGTTCAATTGTTTCAATGTTCCAACCATGTGTATTATGGCTTCAAGTTAAATCCACAAGTTAATGGTAATTGGCTACTGCTTTTATCATAGAAAACTGGCTTCCTAGAAAGTCATGTTGACTTTAGCTTGATTTCAGTGTTATATATAAAATATGTACTGGTTTCAAACTTAATCAAGAAACATCCTTTGTTTCAACTTGTTTCCTTTGTTTAAACTAGAATTTCGCCCTTCTTTTTATATTGTAAACTTGCCTCCACTTTTAATAGTAGATTATAAACTTTTTAGATGATTAAACAAACAACAAAAAAGTAACGCGCATGCAACACTAATATATCCTCAACAAGTACAAAACCCGTGCAATGCACGGGCAAAAACTAGTATATATAAAATATTTAATTCAATACATTTCCATACATCAAAGACCACAAAATCAACATAATTTAGAAGTACAAATTATAAAAGGGATAAAGAACAACGTAATGGCGACAGACAACAGTATTCAGTAGCCAGGAAAGAGTACCAGTGATTACCATTGTATCAATGTTGGGTTTTGATACCCAATAAATCCGGGTTATGATGTTATTGGGTTTTTAGATTTGAATTATACTTCATAGGCCTCGATCGATGATTGAAGTGAAATGTTTCGACACCACAATTGATTAAACCGTCCATTTGAAGCAACCTAATTTAATTAGGGGAAAAATTCATGGAACAAGCTTTATTTTTCATGAAATAAAAAATCAGGCCCAATGTTTAAATTTACATAACTCAGGTTTTTTTATGAATTAATTAATTATATTTTACAACTAATCTATTAAATTAAATATTTAACTGTAATATAATATAATTGACATGTCCCGTCCCATCCCGCCCCGCCCCGTCCCGCCCCGCCCTACTCCACTCCACTCCACTTCACCCCACATCCACCACCCCCACTGCTTTGGCGACTATTCCGGTGACAACTCCGGCGACTGTTCTTTGGCCGCACATGCCTACCCTGAACTTTTGGGCTAATTTTTTTTTATTATTTATTTTTTTTACTTCTGGGCTCTTTTTTTTTTTAATTAAAATACTAAACGGCCCAACCCAAGACCTACACAGCCCAATCTAGAAATGTGAAACATAGGTCTTCGACTTCACACTGAATCACTACACTCTGCACTCATCTCGTCCGTCTCTCTGCCTCTGTTCTTTGGAGTCTTACATGCGGCGTTGTGTGCGGTGTACCTCCGGTGTTGTCTGCCTCTGCTTTTCTCGTCCGTCTCTCTTACCTCTGCTGCTCAACCTCTGTTCTCCTCCACTCCAGGCGGCGTTCAGGCGTTTTGCACCTCTGCCTCTGTAACTCTGTTGTCCTTGTTGCACCGGCAGAAAATTATGGTATAATCACATAATGTATTACCTGTTTGAGCTGGGTCTGCGTTTGATTCATTGATTTAATACCGTATTTGATGTTTGAGGCTTTGAGTTTGTTAAAAAATCCATGTTGAAATTTGGGTATTTTTGAACTTGAATTGAAATTGTTGTGTAGTGACTGTAGTCTGAACTCTGATACTATGTGTAAGAGACTTACCATGAATTCAAGATTATCTAAATCTGGAGTATCATAAGAACAAAATTACAAAAATCAAGATTCTGGGGTTAATTATGAAACTAATTGATGAAAGATTGATAAGAACAAAATATTGATTTTTCTACACTAACAAAAGAGTAATTTGTTAATGGAAGATTTCTTATTGGGTTTCTTTAAATTGCCGGTTTCTATCTCTACATATACACATAGAAATGGAATTGTAGAGGGTTCTAATTGTTGGCTTCTATCGTATGCAACAAAGGTATGTACTTTCAATTCTTAACCAGTTTAATGAGTTTCATCTGATGTATGTTTACTGAATTGGGTTCTCATAAAATTCATTGAGTTTCTACTTCATATTCTCTATTCCTTATTTGGGTGAAAATGGCTTAAAGATTTGATGGAATTGTTTGATTTCAATGTAAATGTGAAAAGATGGTGAAATTTATAGTCTTCTAGACATTACCTGAGTTATGGACTTCAATTTGATAGATATCAGAAAGTGAAATGCATTCAATCTCTTTAAAAGTTAATAATTAATAAAGTATAATTAAGTTTTTTTTGTTAGTTCTGATACAAGTTGATTGTTTAGGTTGTCTTTATTTATTGTACCGCATCTGCTTAATTTACTCAAAACTATCTATCTTTAGTGGTATAATCAGCAATGCTTGTCATCTTGCTATTTTTCATTGCATTCATTATTTATCCCCTGCACGAGATAAATATCAAAATCGTTTGTAATGAAAGCTTTCACATTCAATGTTGATGTTTCATGGTATTTTTTTTTAACCAGATTAAGTATTGCCATGTTAATTGCTCTATGAATTACTTTGCTTTTGCTTCCAGTATTTGTGATTTTATCATTCTAAATTGCTTCCCGTAATTGGAAATTATGAATTGCTCATGGAATGACATTAGATCATTAGAGCTTGGTGAACTTAATTGAGAGTATTTGACTTGATACTTGATTTGGGCTTCACTTGCTTTTGCTTTCGATATTAAGTTATTGTACAATGATATCAAAGTATGAAAACTCGCAAAGAACAAGTGTAATCCATAAACAATACCATTTTCAATATTGTCGTAATTTATGGCCAAAAATTCAAAGTTCGGAGTCGACTAAATTGTGCCCACCCTGAACCAATTTTCTGGCTCCGCCCCTGTTCACAATTGACTTCATTGGTCACTGATAAAAAAATTACACGTCATAGATTTTTTTAATTTAATAGAGGTCACAGATTTTTAATTGGTCACCATTCAAAAATTATTCCAAATTTGTTGGTCACAGGCCCAATACACCTCAAATTTATGGGTTATAGATTCTTTTTTTTAATTACAAATCATCAATTTTAAAGTCACAGTTCAATAGCTAGGTCACAGACACCCACAAAAAATCACCACAGTTTAATAGCTTGGTCACAGACAAAAAAAAACCAACATAGTTCAATAGCTAGGTCACGGAAAAAAATAACTACAGTTCAATAGCTATGTCACAGACAAAAAAAAACCATCACCACACAAATCACCATCCCCACCACATGACCGTCACCCACAAATCCACAAATCCCACACAAACACGTCTCCCAATCTCACTACACCGTAAAAACTTGGTCACAGATCGATATAGTTGGTCACATATACCGAAACACCTCATTTCCCAATCCCAAAACACCAACTACTTGGTCACAGATCGACCAAATAGTTGGTCACAGAAACTCTTCGTCCCATCCTCCCGACGCCGTCGCGAACTCCATCGCCCCGACCACCGACCAACACTATCGACAACCCACAATAGCCACACACAGAGATACAGCCGCCACAGCCACACCACACACACAGTCCACATATCCGCCACACCACAACATAGAAATCACCACAAAATCAAAACCAAAAAATCACTGCAGCATCATTTGCAAAATCACCATCGAGAATGTGCAAATCACCATTTTCATTTTCAAAAAACCATCACAATGAGAAAATCACTAACAACAAGATCTGAGAATGAAGAAAAACCTAAAATCAACACAAATAGTCGGATGTCGCCACAGCAGCGTCGCTGTGACGTTGCTGCCGGCTCAGCAGCGTTAGGAAGGGAAAGAGAGGGAGAGGGAGGGGCAGGAGAGGAAGGGGAGAGGATAAGGGGAGAAGGGGAATGAGCTTGAGCCGACTCCTTGTCTTGAGAAGAAGAAAACCGTCTCATACCTTGCTTTGTGCTTTTCGGGTTTGTGCCATCTTTGAGATCCGTTACTTCCCTCATTTCGTTAGCCTTTGTGGCTAATTGTCTTGGTTGCAATCTTTCCTTTCCAAGTCCTTTGCGGGCTAATTATTGGCTGGAGCAACCAAGATTGAAAGTGTTGGTTTGTAGTTGATTGGTGTCGGTTGTGGTGTCGAATAGAGAGACTGAGCCCGGATTTCTTGGATCAATTGAAGGAAATAACTTATATATGGTATCAGAGCTTTAGGTGGTGTTTTCCTGCCAAAAACTATCCAAAAATCAGAAGAGAAACCAACAGAAGAAGCTGTCTATTTTTCTCCCAAAAAATTGGACTTGAAAACCCATTTTCTGGCCAAACCAGTGGTTAGTTGAAAAATCTAAGACCATCAGCGTGCTCAGCAGGTCAAGGAGCTTCAGGGTGGTAGGCGCGTGGCAGTGACGGCTGCACGTGAGGGCGCGTGCGTCGTCTTAAGGAGGAGGTTCCTTCAGGCAGTTTGTTTACTTTGATTTTCTGAACATATTGATGTTTTTGGTTTAGTGTTTCAGGCTTCACAGAGAAAATTGGACGATTTTTCCCCTGCGTTTGTAATTCAATTTTCGCTTTCGCTGTTGCTGGAAACTTTAGGGCGAAGAGTGGTAGTCTTAAAGTGATAAGTTCACTTCTCTTGAAATTTACGGACTCAAATAGGTCCGCTCTGGTAAATTAGCTTATCCTGTTTAAATTTCAATATTAGCTCGTCATCGTGTGAGGTGACATTAGGAATGAGGTTACTGTGAAGGGGCATTGCTTATGCTAGAAATTAGGAATTACTCGCTCTTCTTTGCTACGTGATTGAAATTTGCTCTTTTGATTAATTACAGCATATTATCATTTGTGATAAATCTGTGTGAAACTGTTTTGTTGATATCTCTCTGGTTGCATTGATAAGTTGCTAGAATACTAGACTTTACCCGTTTGAAAATTCTCTTGATCTAATATCGTGAATCTTACGAAACTTTGGGACTATAAAACGGTATATATTTGGGAATTTAGGACTACTTTGTGTGGCTTAATTGTGACTTTGTGTTTCTTGCTTTGAAAATGACAACGCACAATTTTGATTTGGGAATTTTCAATGGAAAATGGTGATTTTTCTATTTGGCAACAGAAAATGAGAGGTATTTTGGTTCAACAAAAGGTTTTAAAAACCATTTATGACAATTTTCCCGCTGATTTTTCAAAAGAACAAAAAGAAGAGGCTGATAAGCTTGCTTATACCTATATTATTTTACACTTGACTGATGCAGTCTTGAGAAAAGTAGTTAAACTGAAAACCACTAAAGAACTTTGGAAAAAATTAGAGGATTTATATTCGTTCAAATCTACTCCAAACAAACTTTACTTACTTGAGCGTTTTTTCAGCTTTAAAATGGATATTTCAAAAGATCTTGATGACAATTTGGATGCTTTTAACAGGTTGGTTCAAGACATCGTTAATTGTGATGAAAAGGTGTTTGAAACCTATAAGGCCATTATTTTGCTTAATTCTATGCCTGAATCATATAGAGATTAAAAATGCTATTAAGTATGGTAGGGACACTTTAACCCCAGAGATTGTCATATATTCACTTAGGAGTAAGGATATGAAAATTAAGGTTGAAAAAGAAGATAAGAGAAATGGTGAGTTATATATGATGATGAGTAAACTGAAATTTCAGCAAATGAATTTGGGAAGAGCTCAAGACTGTAGTGATTCGAGTGATGATGGTGGCAAGAAGAAGAGCAAGAGACGAGACAAGTCTAGTGGTAGACGGTGTTACAGCTGTTGTAAGTCTGAGCACTTCATTAGGGACTGTCCCAAGATCAAAAGGATGTGCATCAGTGTGTAATCCTTTCTGCATGTATGTGATTGCTTAATTCGGTTGCATGATTATATGTTGCATTTCAATGTGTTTTATATGTACATTGGCATGAATTGGGTGATCTTATTACTTTGTGTGATTGTTTGCATGCATAGTGGGTTTGTGATGCATTTGCAGTGTGTGGTATATCTTTTGGTAAGGTGGAGTGTAGATGCGTAGGGGTACATTGGTGGTTTGTACCATGGAATGTGGATTGTGCCATTTGGATCACGGTGGAGAGGTGATCACATGTTTGAAATCCTCTATCTCTAAGATACCCTGATCATGTAGAGTGTGAGTGATGTACTTCTATCACTTCTGTTAGGTGGAGACCCATTATCCATTTAGGTTGGAGAAGTGATGTAGTGATAGAGGATTATCCCGAGAACTTAGGATCTACAGAGACTTACCAGTTAGACATGAGTTTGTTTGAGTGATTAGTCTAATGAGCATGGTGGACGATGAGGTGAGATATGTGTTCTCGAGAAGTAAGCAACACGGAATGGGATATGATAAGTGTGGTGAGATCTTCTTCGTGAGGTTATTTATGCATTTGTTGCGTATGTGTTGGCCTGTTGATTGACTTGGTGTTAATATGTTGTTTTGTATGAACATGTTTGAAAAGATCTGTGTTATCCTATATAATATTTCCATCGCATGTTTATTTACTCGTGATTGATTGCTATGATTATCTGTTTCTACTTGGGTGTTCTTGATCTTAGCCCTGGTGAGTATATGGAGTAGGTATGGTATGTGTTTTAAGTTCGAAATACGAGGTAAGATTTGTGATACCAATTTTATTGGTAACATTAATTGTGCAATTATAAACTGTGTGTTTTGATTGCTTGCAGATTTATTGGGAATCAAGGCGGAGATTTGTTGGATTTTGATACCCAATAAATTTCGGGTTATAATGTTAAACCATTTTATTTGTTGGATTATACTTCATAGGCTTCGGCGGATGACTGAAGTTGTGTGTCGACATCACGATTGTCTAAACCTCTCACATAACTCACTTGGGCCATTTGAAGCAACCTAATTATATTAGTACTACTCATGGCCCAACCCAACTACTTGGAAGTCTTTAAAGATGTTAGCCCATTATCTCCTTTGTTATTGGGCCCTACTATTTGACCTAAAGCCTATGTCTACTCCTAACATATTTATTTGGTTGTCTATCACTGTTTTGGTTGAGAGAGAGTCTTGAGCAGCTGTGTTACTTGAGAAGAAATAATCGATCCCTTCCTACTTGCTTCGTGCCTCGATTTTGTGCCTTTCTTGGGAGATCCGGTTTTGTCTTCCTACTTAGCCTTTGTGGCTAATTTCTCTTGGCTGAAAAGTCTTTCTTCTTCAAGTCCTCTGTGGGCTATTAAGTCTTGAGCAACTGGTTGGGAAAGTGTGGGTTGTGTTTATCAATCATGGTGTCGTTTGGTTTGGTGATACGAAGCCCGGAACGAAGAGATTGGAGGCCCAAAATCTTACACTATAAACAAGGCCAAGCACACTATACCAAATTTTGTGTCACGAAGAAAGGGAGAACAGATAGAATTAGCGCTGTTGTGATGACGTCGAAGAATGAAGCAGAAGAAAAGTTACACGGCAAAGCAAATGGCCGAAGCAGCCCAAAATTGCAAATTCAGATATTCTGCCTCTTTAGAAAATTAAAACGAAATGAAGAATCAGTTAAAATCACATTACATTGTCAATTGCAATTCTAGAAAACCACCGCAGAGGGAAAAATTATATGGTTGATAGAATTATGAGGAAGTATTAGAGCTATTCTATATGAACAATGTAGAAGCTGAAGTTATTCCATACGATAAATTGAAATGTGGAAAGACAACATATCTGTTTATTATCAGTTAAATAAAACAAAAGCAACAATGGCAAAATTAAAGCTATGACAGCAGATGGTATTACGACTGGACAAATGAGGCAAAGGAAAGACGCCAATGTACACCAGGAATGTTGCTAAGATTAGCACAGTTACTTAACTGTCTTCCTGATAAAGGTTGATGATTTCCCTTTTTCATGAGAAAAAAAAGCCTATGCAATACCAAATTGTAGGCAGAACAAAGAATTTCAGTCTAGATTTGCAGAAGATGCTGCACAGTAAATGATGGAATAAGAAACCTGAATTATATCAGAACCAAAGGAGATGAAGAGCTTATACATGAGGGAAAGAGGAAAAGTTAAATGAAGATGCATAGTTTTTCAAGGGTATCAAAAAGGCTTATTAGACATTTTATTTCCCAAAGTGTTAAATCAACTCAAGAAGACAAACTATGCTATGTCTTCTATAGCATGTAATTCAGTCAGGATTGAATTTGGCTTGGCAATAAAAAGAAGTAATGTTATTGTATTCCAATTTTAACCTAATTGGTTTCCACCAAACAGCCTTGGGGATGACTTATCATCAATGGTCTCAAATATTTGCAGCAATAAATTGTCCACCAGAATGGGCAGATAGCAGAATAACATTTTATTTGGGGGGAAGATAGACAAAGCATTAAAATTTGTTAGGATGAAGTATAATAACATAAGCTCCTTTGAAGCCTTTAATGACCTCTTTTAGTGTGCTTTCGAATAATATTGCTTGTCCAATTCCAGAAAGTAAGGGAGGGTAATGCACAAAAGATAAAATATTGCAGTTAAATAAATAGATAGCACCTAGATAGCATAGATTTTGCAATTGTTGTATCCTCAACTTGACCAACTTATATAGCTTTAGTGATATCCTTCCTATTATGTTTGTTGACACTACTGAGGTCTTCAGCAATTACATATTTACTAGTTTTACACTTATCAAGATGTAAAGTATTTTCATGATCATCATGCAGAAGATATTATAAATAATTGGACCGTATTTGAATCTCAATAAAAAGTTACAACACTCAGGATTACAGGAGGACCAAAGCCAATCCTCCACTTGTTCATTCGCTGCTTGGAAAACTCAATGCAGAGTAGTTACATAACAGTGTTCTTATGAACAAGAATTACTGATAGAGCTGTGTGAAATGGTATAACCTATAAATTTTTATTTTTCAACTCTGTTTTATTTTTTGCTATTGAAAAAACACCACGAGGTGTTTTTCCATGTGTCTGAATTATCAAATGGAATGTCCATCAAAAGTCTCAGAAGCATAATAATACAGAATTATAAGCAGTGGACCCAATTCTAGAATCTGAGTCTAAAATAACTTCCAAGTTAACATAGCAAAAGCAAACCTCCAACTCTATCTTCATGTAATGCCACCAGCATTGAAACCATCAGGCCCGGCAGTGTCACTGCCCATAGCATAATTCCTGATGAAGCTCCAGGCCTAACAGCAACCAGTACCTCAGGTTAAATGATGTATATGATTCATTCGGATACAACAAAAAATCCTAGCTACTCTAAAACATATAACTAATACATTAAGCCCCTGTTTGTTTTCAATTATTTCAACAATAAAATGAGTTTTTTGACCATTTTTTTTCAAAATAATGGGCCCACAAAGACACAAAATGGTCAACTATTGCGGCTAGTCTACTGTTCCAGCAATACAAATTCTTATTATTAGTGGAAACAAACATGCTCTAACTTTGATTCGGACTAATACAAATAGCTCGTGGAAAAATGAGTCGCCTAAGTCGAACCGAAGTATTTTAAAAAAATAAAATTCTTTCTGATAAAATAAGAGTCGAACAATTTAGCATGTAGCACTCACATAAGAACGCAATATTCGTTCCCAGCTTTTGTAAAAGATATCTCATCAAAGGGTTACAACTTTTGTAAATAGATATTTTAGAAATCTATAAATAGATTCAATGTTTCTCGTTCCCACCTTGATTACTTAACAGGGTGAGATAATGCAAAGTGGGTGTTTGTCATCCATATTAATTTGTCGTTGTATTTTTATTTAAAATGATCTCATTTAAATCCGAAGTATATGAAAAATGGTTGCAAAATAAAAATAATAAGATAGAAAAAATACCTTGAAAAAGGAAGGAAATAATATAATTTAAATAAAATGAAAATAAAAATTGAAAAATAATATAAAGGGGTAAAATGAAAGATACATATTGCAAAAATATTATATTACATATACATGACAATTTTTGGTACTATAAACTAATTTGCATAGCAAAAAAATTATATTACACATACATTTCTAATTATGTCACTCAATTAAAGAACTATCTTATATGGGTTAATACCACAAATAGTCACTGAACTTGTCCAAAAGTTTCAATGAGGTCACTGAACTTCAAAATTACCTTAAATAGTCACTAAACTTTGTAAATTTTGACCCCATTCATCACTGGCCTCAAAATCAAACGGTTTTTGATGATGTGTCAAACGGAGTTAGTGACGTGGCGTGTGTGTGTACAATTTCTTTGCCACGTAAGCAAAATGTGATGGATCCAAATTCCACTCTCTCTCAAACTGATCGGATTCCATCTAGCCGCCAACTATGACACCTCAAACCACCAATTTATGGCTGCCTAGCCCGTCGGATAGCACCATAGACGGCATCACCCCACTCCCCCCAACATCTTCCACCACACCACCAGTCACAAACCCACCAAAATCAGCCAAAACAACCTACTCACACACGCTGTCTTTGGCCGGAAACCCAACCTCCGGCGACACCCACGATCGCGCACCACCACAGTCAGGAAGCTCTCGACCAGACGACCTCAAATATGGCTTCACCTCAACCAACACAGTGTCCAATCAATCTGCACTAGCCTATGAACCTCCGACAATCGCACCTCCAGTTTTGTCAAATCCGTCTCCTTCAATCCCAGCCCCCAATTTCATTGAACCTACAAATTGGCATCAACCGATCCAACAACAGGCCCAAAAGACCCTGGGTATGAATTCAATTGCACCAATTATCCCCCAAATCGCTCAAATTTCTGAATTGGAATTTGCAAATGGCGTGAAACCCAACGCTGTTCAGACCAAAATTGATGGATCCTTCTTACTTCAATCTACAAATTCACTTGAGGGAATCCATAATCAAGGGCAAATGAACATGGGTATACAAACAATTGATCCAATTCAACCTTCAATCCAGATTAAGTTTTTGTATGAATACCAGTTTGGGCAGAAAAAAGAGAGAGATTGTCCACCTCATCACGTTTTGATTACTTGGCTAAAAAATTGTACACACACGTGCCACATCACTTACTCCGTCTGACACGTCAACAAAAACCGTTTGATTTTGAAGCAGTGATGGATGGGATCAAAATTTACAAAGTTCAGTGATCTCATGAGAACTTTTGAACAACTTCAGTGACTATTGGGGTATTAACCCCATCTTATATATATTTCCTTCAAACCATTACTATATGCTCAGTAGTCCATTACTGACTCTATACGCTTCTGTCTAAACCAGTTGACAATTATAAATAATCAATCTCCAAGAGAAGATGTACGGCCAGTTTTTGCAACCCCTGATGCATGTCCGTACATATTATTATTAATACACATATTGTCAACTTTCTTTGAATATTTTGAAAATATCCTGAATAAAGAATAGGAACTGGTGTGCAGTCACCTTCTCAAGTAGCTTCGTCTGACTTTCATCAGACCAACCTAAACCATATATAAATTAAAGGAAAATGTCACTTGTACACTCTTTCGAAAGTCGGACCAATCTAAACCATATATAAACTAAAGGAAAATATCACTTGTACACTCTTTCGTTCACATTATTGTCAACATTATAAGTGTCGACAAGTGCTGATTAGGTAAAAAAATGTAAACTAAAATACTATAAACTTGAATTTCACGTACCTCCAGGTCGTGTACCTGTTATATATAAATTTCCATTGATGCTGATCAGCATATTCTACCCGACAGATGAAAATAAATATTGGCAATTTGAGTGCCAGAACATGTTAAAGGGAAGACCGCAAATACTTAAGCATAATGCAAGTGGAACTCAATAACATATAAGTTACTTTTTTCTATTATAATTTAAGGGTCGAAAAACTCAACTAATTATTGATAGGTCCATCGTCAAGAACACGTACTAATCAGCAATGGCGATAGCCTTTCAACTTGCCATCCGTACTTACTATTACTACATTTTCAATTCCTAATCTTTTCCCGTGTCGCTTTGACCAGCCGCCTCCAATTAATTGACAAGTTGCTTGCTGTTTTTTTTTTTTTTTTTTTGTCTTCTTCTCTCCTGCTCGTTTATATTTTTTATTTAATAATATTAATTAAGACTTCAGTTTACTTTTACACGAATTTTTTTTTTTATATAATTATTTATACGTACTGCTAAATCTTAGTCAATTTATAAAAAAATATCATAGTAAATTCGTCTGGAGAAAAAAAGTAGATCACCATCAAATGCGTTTTTTGATTAAATTGTTTATTCTCATAGTTGCTTTTCGACATATTTTTTAATAAAGTTTTTTGACATTTTAAATTTGTATACCGTTTTAAATTTTGCTTACCTCGATATGACCCATCTAGTGTATCATCAACGTCGTAAGGTTGATTATACTATACTTATATGCCTTACTTATAGTATGCGAAATATTAACTTTTCATAGACTCTTAACTTCTTAAATTGCCTCTAAATTTATGAGGAGGCAAAATCTAAAAAGCAATCAATTGATCAATTCGTAATTGCGGATCAAACTTAGCAATCGAGATTAAAGAAAAAATTAAATAATGGACTTTTGAGAAGTTTAACGTAGTTCCAAGATGTACATACCTACATCCATGGAGCTCGATTACCTAGCATGCATTCAAGATACAAATCACACATACACTTATTGAAAGACGGTTCATCCATTCGTTTTGACACTCCGAAACTATAGGCTTCCATTCTGGTATAAGAAAATTAAAGAGAAAATTCTATTACTATTACAGACTAAAATTAACTGGTGGTAAATCCATCCGTTTTTACTTATTCATTTATTTTTGGCCTTGTAGGGTCCTTTGCTTGTAATTAATGTTCCTCTGTTTTGTCTATTAATTAAGTTACCGTGTGCAGTTGTGTGTTTTCTCTCTCGCAAAGTCAAAGTATACAGTAGTAGCATGTGGTGGTTACTTTCATCCATTTGAAAATTGCAATCTATCCTAAATGTAAATATATAAAAAATTAACAAATCCTTAAAATAAGAATAGTTTTGAGAATTAAAAATTCAAATTAGTCCGACTATTCTAACTACTTTTAATTAATTTAAAAAATGCAGATAAATAATATTATGGGCATGTTCAGTCGTGCTTAAAATCAAATTAAAATTGAAAATATAGTCGTTATTGGATCCACTCGTTTAACAAAAGTCAAAATAAAAGTCAACAATAACGACTAGTTTTTCAATTTTAATCCGATTTTAATCTCTACCAAACACACCCTATGTTTGTTCCGGAGAAATTATAATGAAATCGTTAATTGTAATGAAAATCGGTATTAAGTCTCACAAAATGTATCGATAATAAGCGAGTGATAGTTTCGAATGTCTTGTTAAAATTTAAGTTTAATTTTGGCTTCAATCGTAATGAGATTTTAACTTTTTCATAACATTGTCCTCTATTTATTTATTTTGTTGAAGCCAAAAGTAAAATTTTCATTTAAATAAGAAGCTGCAAACTAAAGGCAAATATAAATGAATATAATCAATTTTTAATACGGATACAGTCAATCATTTAGTTAATAGTATCCTCCCCTTAATCGACATCCATAGATAGCTACTTTGTGGGAGTGTATGCTTTTGCTTGATGCAATGAACATCCATGGTTCCATGATAAATTAAATCAAACTTATAAATATATATTTATAAGTTGATTGCAAAACCTAGCCTCATCACTTATTGAGTAGCAAGTGTACCACATTTTTAGGTCAAGAAAACCTATTAATCGTATATCTGTTGAGGTGTTCATAAATATGGATAAATGAATAATGAAGAAGTGAGTAGTACTTTTGAATTTTACGAAATGTATGAATAAAAAAATGGTTCGATCAAAATTAATTTTTGACCAAAATATTTATAAACATATAAAAAAATGCCTTAGCAAACATATTTTATGAAACATGCGGTTGCAAAGCTGAGATATGCTATCCAAAATTGACTATCCACACAATGATTCATTGACACCTCTTTCAATAAACATGTTTCACTGCCATTAGTACTTAAAAATATGTGTAAAATGATGTGTTAATGAATCATTGGTGGACAATAAGTTGAATCGCCAATTTTGGACAGCCAAGTTCAAGGCGCGGCTGCAGGTGCAATTATAATTGTAAAAGAATAGCGCACAGCACTTACTTACATTAATTGATGCAGACTTTCTAGCTAGTCGTAGAAGACGTGACCAAGTTCACATTCAAGAATCAAACTCAATGCATTAATTAATAAATACAAGTTTCTAGTTCAAACTCAATGCATTTATAACTCAAGAAAGACCGATAAATTTAATTAGCAGGAGCACCAACCTCGCCGGAATCAAAGCCAGCCCATGTTTAATGCAATTGAAAATACAAAAATATAATGCAAGTGGAGCTCGACACGCGGATTAATTATTTTAAGTCATGTCTTCAGAAATATGAAAATCAGAACTGCTATGCTGATAGCTAACTTATAATATCAGGCACCACGGTATAATTACAGTGTTTCCTATATCATTTTGAATTCCATCCACATTTTGGAAAAGGCCAAAACCCATACATTTTCTACTCCTAGTGTGCTTGAGGACGTTGGATTTTGCCTCCGTTCGAATACAATTTATAAATTGGTTCACGAATTCAGTTAGTGTCAAACATTAATTTCAACTATACAATTATTTTTGTACGAGAGTGTTAGTTTAAAACATAAAAAAGAAAAATGCGACCAACTGAATTTAAATTATAACGTCGTGGAGCACATTAGGAGTAGAAAAATGTAGTCATAAGTAAGCATGTAATTGGAAAAGCACCTTAATATAATAAATTCATATGCTGTTGGCTTTGATTCCGGCGATGTTGGTGCTCTTTCTAATTATATTTACTGGTCTTTTATTACTTAATACATTGATTCGTTTCTTCCATATGCACGTATTTTCACTCTTCTACGGCTGGAAAGTCAGCAAGCCTGAGAATACATCAAACAAACTAACAAAGCTACATTTCTTTTAAAATGGACAGTCTCCAGTACTTCCAAGTTAAAATTGTGGGTATGTACGCTAAGTCTCTCGCTGAGTTGAGATCCATCTGCTATCAAATTTACTGTCCACTAATTAATTATTGATACATCATTTAAAATTGGATAGCATATGTCAACTCGTCCTTCACTAACAGAAGCGTATGAACCATTTGTTGACCCAGAAATGTGGCTCAATACACGCTGATTATTTATAGGCAAGATCTTAAATAAAACAGTTGAGTGTATACGCTCATAAATGAAGACGTGTTAATATTTTTTTTTTTTGTTCACTTTATAATTAAAAGTAGTTGGACTATTGGATTAACTTGAACTTTTGATTTTCAAATTCTTCTTATTATCATCGTTAAATTGTTTGTATAACTTTGGTTTTAATGTTCTCAACGTTGGTGATATAATAGATGCGTCAATTTGCAGGAAACAAAGTTTAAAACGCTATACAAACTGAAAACTTCAAAAAGCCATCATAAGAAGAAATAATTTGATGTAAAATGACTTTTGACCTTAATCTATGGTCTCAATAACATATGTTTTTGGTACTGATCATGATATTTCTCAATACTAGTTATAGATGAACATGCGTTGCACATTATTCTAAAATATTTTATAAGTATCGTGAAAGTAATATATGATCCTCTATTTACTCTTTTGATTTAAATATGAGATAAATAAAAACCCCCGAAAATAAATGTCAATTATTGTACATACGCGTAAATAGTGAAATGCATACTTGAATGTGAGTATAAGAATTAAAACTAAATGCATAAATGAACATGCATGGCAAATTGGATACATGAATTAATGTGAATGTTAATTAATTTAGAATTAATATTAAGGAATATATATGTGACAATGAATGTTAAATAATTTGTGCTAAATGAATATAATTTAATTTTCAATTAAGTGAAACTGGATGCTAATTAGCATACATGAATATGAATAATGAACTGCATTATTGAATGTGAAATTCTAATTAATTAAATGAATGTGAATATTGATTAATTGATAATTAATAACAATGATATGAATATGGACATGAATGTAAATGCGAATGCGAATATGAAATTTTAATTAATTGAATATTAATGTTAATTAATTGAGAATTAATAACATGTATTATTATAGTTTATAAATTAAACACATATTGAATAATTAAATGAATATGAACGGTAATAGATTGAGAATTAATAATAGGGAATACATGCATGAATAATAATTTTGTAATATTTATTATAGTTTGTAAATTAAATAAATATTGAAAAATGAAAAGTAAGGTATTATTGAAATAATTGAATTGTAGTAAGGTTATAATTGTCTAAAAATGATTATCACTTAATGTAATATTTAATATATTATAGATATTTGACCGTGATCTACTTTTTCTCCATAAGAATTTACTATAATATTTTTTATAAGTTGACTGAAATTTAGCAGTACCTGTTGACCCCAAAAAATGGTTCAACAGAAAATGATGATTCTAAGTGTTTCTTGATTTGTAATATGATTATTTTTACGATAAAAAGGGGATCGGTTTGAGGAATAATATTTTAAGTAAAGAGCGCTCAAGTTTTCTTTGAGAGCATAAATTTACATTAACCTCAAATGGTGCTAAGTGCGTATTTTTATAGTAGGATATAATAACTACAGACCGTTAGATAGTAAACTACGTGACGTCATCTGACTAATACATCACATCCAAATCATCTATCGAATCATGTCATAAATGCCAAGATCTTTTGATATTGCCTTTTCATTCGTGATGGGACAATATACAACGTGTTGTCCCATCAATCCCTCTTTCGGCGCTTCGGTGTATAAGGGTTAAGTTCTCGTGTCGGAGGTTCGGCTGTGTCTCTTACACATAGGGTCGGATGAAATAAGCAACCGCCAAATGCAATATCGGGTCAACCGAACTCCAGGCCTTGTGCAGGTTCGATTTTCCTCCACGTGACTTATTTATTTTATGATTATTTATACGAGTAACAGTATCAATCATTTTTTTAAAGAATAAAAGAAAACTTTGCGTAGAAAAGTAAACTAAAGTCCCTATTTAAATATTATTATATTTTGAAATAAGTGCTTGTGTAAAATTATTTTCTGAAAAATATGTGAATAATAAGTAGAAGATTTATATTAACAAAGGTAAAAAATATTTTCTTAAAAAAAAAATGTGATTGAAGATGAGTGTAAAAAAATGATTATTTTATAATCACATTAAAAGAACTGAAAAAGAGATGGAGTGAAAGAAGACAAACCAAAAGGGAAGCAACTTGCAATTTAATTGCAAATGGTTGGTCAAAGTCTCACATGTGAAAAAGATTAGGATTAGAAAATGTGAAATTAATAAGTACGGATGGCAAGTTGAAAGCCTATCACCATTAGTACTCAAAAGGCAGATCATGCTGTCTCGAAATTGTTATCCCTTGATCGTTTGATCACTATATTTTTGACATTTTAACTCATCAATCTTTTCATAGCGAATGAAAAGATGCCAACGCATTTTTTTGATATCTTCAAATCTTTCGAATTGATATGAACACTAATGTATTGAAATATCAAAAATATATTGATTGAACAATCAAGAGGATTCTTACATTTTTATCGATATGTCGATATGTCTTTTTTGAAAGAAAAGAAGAACTTTTCGCACTTGCATTATATATTAATATTTACAATCTTCAATTTAACATGTGGATTAGCATTGAATCCGGCGAGGTTAGTGCGCAAATTAGGATTCTTTGTAATATTCTTGCTTCTCCCTAATTCAGACGGAGACCATATGCAAATTATGCTTCTAGTTAACAATATTAATTAAAGATGAAGATTTAAATAATTTGTTCCAAGTGGTATCTTATTTATTTAATACTTCATATCAGTATATATTATGTGTCTTAATAAATTATAAATTCCTTAATCTACCTAATGGCAACCGTCAATTTAATTTAATTTATTTATTTTCTCACTCTGTCAGGTTAAATGTGCTAAAGAAATTTGGAGGTTATCGTATTCAAGAATTGACTGTATGTATATATAAATGTAATAGTTAATAATATGTACCTGTGATCATTTAAAAAAGAAATAACATGTACAATGAAAGTTGACTTTATATTGTTTGAATATATGTAATAATAAATAAAATGTACGGCCATGCATAATATGTGGACAGTTGGCAGAGGTAAATACTTGCCGTACATCTACTCTAGCAGTTGGAATTTTTTATTGTCAACAATTGGCAAAAGTGAAATAACAAATATGTAGTATAATTCTTTTTTTTTTTAATCCAAATTAATTTATCATGCTAAAAATTGTCATGTGCAGGATTCCTTTGCCATTTATCTAACCAAATTAAGGTTAGTGATGTTGCTCAAGTTAAGGTTCTCTCTTTATCCATCCTCTATGGAAAGAGGGGGAGTTACATTTCAGTTAATCATTTTCTTGTAAGATCATATTTGAATATAATGGAACAAGTCTCTCGTATAGACGCTACAAATATTAACTAATCAAGATGAACAAAGATTGAAAGGAGGCATGAGGGTTTATTTAAATTTACATGTGAAAGAGACTGAAAAGTACACAGAATTAATGTAAAAACTCTTGCTAAGAGCTAATCGTAGTTGTTATTACTACTTTATCTTACATAATTCTTATAGCATGACACTGAGAACTTAATATATAGCGAGTTTATTATATTATGAAAAAATCTCATACAAATCAAACATGGTTTGGTGATGAATGTGGCGTAGTTACTGAGGCGATCTCCTGTCTTTTCCCACGTTCAGATCGGCTGTTTTCAGCAAATTTGAGACTTGCACTATTCAAACCCTTTTCTTTCTCATCCTCGTTCCATTCTGATGCATAGTAGTACTCTTCAGTATATTTTTCATTTTTAGTAGGTGGAATAAACATGCTTCCCCACTGAGGAAAGTGGATAAATGCCACTGGAATAGTGCATACTACTGCCATCACTCCCATCCAAGTCAGACCAGATGCTGTGGAAAATCTTGTGTTGGAGAAGAAAACTAATTGGGTTAATCCTCCTCCAAAGTTTCCTCCGGCCCCGGTTAGCCCAGAGATTATGCCAAGAGACCGACGAGAAACAAATGGAATGATGCCATATGCTGCTCCACATGCAGCTTGAGCTCCAAAGGAGAATAATATCATGGCAAAAATGGCTATGGGAAGTGAATTGGCGCGTCCAAGCCAAATGCAGAAAACTCCTCCAAGAGTTTGGACAATCCAAAGGATCCATAGCCTACCTCTCATTCCGAATTTCCGGGCTGCTAAGTCAGATGCGTATCCTCCGAAAGGCCGTGAGAAAAAGTTTGCCATACCGAAGCTCGCGGCTATGATTCCGGCCGTGTGTAGTTTGAGATTGAACCTGGAGAAATATTATAGTCAGTTTCCGAAAGTTGAGACTTACTAGGGTTGAAATACTTCAATATAATATAGAGGAAATTACACCAAATGTCATTTTGGTATGAGAGCACACACCTGTCATAAAAGTATTCTGCTATAACGTTGTTTATGCATAGCTCTACTCCCATGGAAAAGCCATAGAGGAGGAAAAAAACCCATGTCCTATAGTTTGAGACAGCATATTTGAGTACCTAAGCATTACGAAGAAACAGACTAATTAGCTCAAAGAAAATTTAATTAAAGACCAATTAAATTAAGACCAATGGAATTAACAAGGAGGTATCATTTACCTTAGAAAACTTGTCCTTGTGTACAGCACCTTTCTTCTGCAGGGTGCTAAGGTTTCCATCAGGCAAGTCTTGACCAAGAGTTAAAACCATAACACCGACAATTATGTGCAGCCATCCCGGGATGAAAAATGCAATCCTCCAGGCAGTGAATGGGGTGGCTCCTGAAACCTTTATTATATGGAAAAGAAATGGCATTAGCAATTGACAGACACCACCGCCCATGTCACCCCAACCAGCAGCAACTCCATTGACAAGCCCAATTATCGAACTGTTAAACATGATGCTAGTCCAGTACTGGCACGATACAAATGTTGCAAGGGAAAATCCAATCATGAACCGGACAGCAATATATCCTTGAGCTGACGATATGAATGCCACCGAGAAAACAACGGGTGCTGTTAATAAGTTAAGAAAGGCACAACCGTATCGTGGTCCAACCAAGTCACAAATTACGCCCATTACAAGCCTAGAGAAGATGCTTCCTGAAACAGAAGCAACCCCAGCATTTCCAATGTCTGTTCTGGTCAAGCCTAGGTTATCCCGAATAACGGGAACTAGAGGAGCAGCAGCAAAAGTTGATATAAAGCATGTGAAAAATGAAATCCAGGCTAGGTGAAAGGATCTCATATGAGGTTGTGTAAAAGAAAAAATTTTGATAGATTTTGCCTTGTGTTCAGAATCAACTGGCAAATCAAATTTTGCTGTAGTATCAGTAGGGATGGTGGGGGTAGTTACAGATAAGGCAAAGGTTTGTTCTTTGCCAGTTAATCCATGCACAGAACTTCCAATGGAACCTTCAATATCAGCCATTCTCTCTCTATAGCTCTCTTTCTCTCTCTGTATATATATGTATCTATTGACACATACAATGCATGTAGTGATGGAATGAGGAACAGAAAATAGAAGATTTTGTGTTTGGATGGTTTGAAGGGGTTGAGAGAGCTGGTATTTATAATGTCTTGGCGTTGACATTGTAAAAGGCCCACGTATTCTTGACATTGCCATCACATGCCCTCCTTCAAAGAACTAATCTACTTATAACTTTAATTGTTTTAATTATTTCTTTGGCAATTTAAACACCACAGATGAGTTTAATTTTGTTCGAAAGGTAGGCTGTCATTAGGCCTATAAATACCAGCCAGGTATTAATTTATGAATACATGACTATGATTATTGAATTTCAATTGTAATCCCAATATATTTTTATTGAATCTAATATATAGGTCGAGTTAGACGAATGCTTCTTGTGACTACCTGTATGTTGGTGCCGAATTTTTGGTGAATAATGTAGAGTGCTCTTTCACAATCTTGAAAAATGCCATGATTAATTTGTTAGACTCCAATGCTCAAATTGAAAAACATTGATAATACTTTTGTATTAGGAATCCGCATCAGTTGGTGAAATAAGGGTCGATGCCAACAATAAGTTAAATTAAAAAAAGTGGGCCCATATGTAATTAATTAACAAACACTGTTGAATATATAAAATTGGAATACAAGGGCAGCCGCTGCCGTACGTAGTTCGTCTGTGCAAGCATTACTAGAGAGAAAGAAATATGAAAAGATAAATAAACTCTAAATATGTGCCAAAATATCAAATCTTTTGTTCTTTCTTAACTTACTTAGGCCTATGCATGAAACCTCATCCGTGTTGGAAATTACAAGAAACGTTTCCCAATTCTGTAAAACGTTACTAGCATATTTCATCAGAGATTATTGTACCTAAGCAGATAGCATAGTTTGCTATACATTAACATGAAGAATTCTCAGATCGTATAGTATTTTCAACGATACTGGCTAATGGCTATCCTCCATGACATCAAACAATTGGGAGGATTTTCACAATTTCTTGCGTGAGTCCGCATATGAGTCTAGATATGAACATTGACTCGCAAAGCTAAAATATTTAAAAAATTTCTTGTCACGAAAGTCTTGTGGATCAGTCACCTAACTCAAAGTGCGCATGCATGGACCAAGGCTAAAGTGAGATTCGGAAATCCAAAAGAGATGATATCACGAATTTAATAATTCCAAGTCAAAGAAAGTACGGCCAATACCGTACCGTACACATCGTTTTCACCTCGTAATAAAAGATAAGCCCACCTTTCATGCCAGGAAATTAATGTTTGCGTACGTCTTCGTTTGCATAATATTTACTACCCACTACTAATATTCCCTGGAAAAAAAAAATCTTTATCCAGCTTTTATGGGATTCAAATGTATGAGCAGACTTTAGGATTGATGCATTAAAAAAAAAATTAGGATGAGCTTGAAAACGTTTCATGTTTTTGCCTTTTTATTGGTGGTTTTCAATTGTAAATTGAAAACCATGGTTTTCAGATTTTATAAGGTAAATTGAATAGTAATGTATAGTATAAAAAAGAAAAAGAAACTAAAACATTGTTCAATGTAGCGTACTTATAATGCATAACAAACATGATTTACAAGCATAAAAAAAAAATATCCGTTCATTTATTTGTTCAAATAGTTTCCATCCTCAATCGAACCAAAAAAATGGTCAAATATTGGTTCATTCATTTGTTCCAATAGTTTTCTCCTTCACGGTTTAGGTGGCTCCTATGTTGCTCATCTTTACAAAGAGAAAACTGAATAATATTGAACTCATAATTTCATAGTTTTTGAAGTACTTTATCAAAGTTCATTCTCTTTAATATTAGACGATCAGGTTGAGGGTGCCTCAACCTGAAAGATTGTGATAAAAGTTCATTCTAGCAACAGTAACCTTAGACTTGTCTATTTTAATTACGTACAGACTTTAAATTTGTGGATATAAGCAGTTTTACTGATTTTAATAAACATGGATAGAACTTTAGAAAGATTATCTTCTTGAGAACTTAATCAGATAGAGCATGAAAATCTACACACATAAGCCCAAAAGATTATCTAGAAAGATTACTTTTTGGGCTTCATTTTAATTGTTAAAGTATTGTACATAAGAGTCGTGGTAAGTTTTCCATCTCAATACTTATGCATCACGTTGAGATTAAAAATGGTGATTTTTTATTTTTCATTTGTCAACTATACTGATGTCATTTTTAACTTCCCTCTTTCTTTTGTCGATTTCCAGCAAATATTTTTTTTATAATAAACAAAGTAAAAGATTTTCTCTTGACAAAGATGAAAAAATATTTAGCTCATTGAGCAACTGAGGGTCAAAGAGATATAAGATAACGATATTAGCTTACACATGACTCGAAGGCTTCTATATATGTTATATATAACAAAAAAAAACTCAAAAGTATAATATGAAGGTCTGCTGAGACTGGTAGCCAATGTAGTGCTTCTGGTTTGTTAAGCTGATAGAGAGCTAGAGTGCTGAACTACTTATTTTTTGACATCCTCCTTAGAGCAATGTAACACATTAGCTTGATTATTAGGTCAAGGATTAATTTTTAAATCGGGGAGAGTTTTTTGTCGCATTAGTTAGTTTGTTGTTCAAAAAGAATATACTAACGCGAATGGAAGTTGAAGATGCGGACTACCGCACCTGGATAGAAAGACCCTATGAAACTTCACTGTTATGTGGGATTGGGTATAACTGTATCTTTGACTGCTAATGAAAAATTATGCATTGCGTAATTCAATTTATGTTTCTTCGCTTGTCTTGAAGCATAGGGTATAACCTTTTGATCCCCATTAAATAACCTTACGTGAAGCATCAAATTAAATTACAAATTCATCACGTGAAGATAGAAGAGTAACTAATCAGTTCTCCTTCAGAATTTTCAAAAGCAAAAATATGATTCTCATTCCATGTTATAAACAAAGGTACAATGGCTTTTATACATAAATGATACACAAAAAATATATTAGCGTTAAGACTACCATATTATTTGAAAGAAAACTCAACTCTTAGTTTGATGATTAGCTTTTCAATGTATTAGGCATCTGTTCCCAAAATATTTATAAAATTGGCATATATTAGCATTAAGACTACAATATCGTTTTAAAGGTAAAATATCATAGGATTTTGAATCTCTCTGACTTGTGGACGGAAGAAGTCATCACAAATATCCCTCATTCTCTTCGCTTTTTCTTGGGACACTATCACGAGTTGCTCTTTTTCATCACCTCGTGAAAGAGGGGTGATTGAGACTTCCTCGTATCTCTCCAAGAGTAAATAGCATGTCTCATGATCTTTGACTACCTAGAGACTCTTCTTAGATCAAAGTTGGAGGAAAATGAAATTAACACTCCGTGTTGGAATATGTAATTGGGAACTTTCAGCCCAAAAAGTAAGCTGTTGTGCTTTGCATGTTATATACAAGAAGACATCAAGAAGAAATTTAAAATGTTGCCTTTGTTCAACATGGAAAAAATACAATACTAGACTTCTACACGACAGAGAATAAGAAAATCTAGCTAAATACACAGCAAAGAATGGAATAAAATCTGATAAATCAAAGTGGAACAAATATACTCACACAACACCGCACAACCATAGAACTTTATGTGTCGTGGCTGCCTTGTATTCTGGACACCCCTTGAAACTAGAGACTAGAGTGTTTGATGTTTTGCCACGACTCCTATCTAGTTTGTCCTTGAAAAATCAAAATTTGAAATGTGATAGTGCAAGACAATCGGCAACTTGATCATGAGATGGAATATATCTAACCTCTATATGTTTCTTAAACTTTTGTCCCTGACAAAATGAAAATCAACTTCTATATGCTTGGTTCTTGTACGATACACTGGATTTGCAGCCAATGCATTTGCACTCATGTTATTGCACCATGTAATATGAGTTGAAGGAAGGGGAAAACATAATTCTTGAAGATACAACTAAATCCAAGCTAGTTCCCACGAGACCTGAGCTAGAGCCCTATATTCTAACCCTGTGCTTGATATTGCAACAACCTGTTTCATTTTAGAAGACCACACCAAAATATACACAATCGCCTCCCCCATTGAACTCCTGTGAAAAGTGTAGTTTCTACACTTATTCGAGATCCTAAATAATAACTTTTATTGTCATTTGGATAAAATTCTACATAATTTATATTATATTGCATTCTGTAGATAAAATTTCATGTTTGATGAAGAATTGGAAAAAAGAATGCAAAATAGCGAAAAATGGCAAAATCCAAAGTATGAGGATTAAATTGGCTATTGGATCCGTTGGAGATCAAATTTCATACTTTGAAAAGTGAAGGACTTGAAGGATAATATAGCATTAATGGCTTTGAATTGGAGGCCCATAATTAAAAAGCCTATATATATTATATACATGAGAGATGCTGGAGTTACAGCTTTGTTTGACAGTTTTTTTTACAGTCCACCTACCCTCATGTGAGGGAGCTGTGAAAAAAGCTGTCAAATAAAGTTGTACATTCAGCTTTACACGGAAGAGAGAATACACATACAATTGGAGTTTTTTTTTTTTTTTTTTTTTTTTGAAGTCAAAAATTGTGACTGAGAATATATATACACAAAAAAGGGGCGGTTACAAAGAGAAATATATACATGCATACACAGAGAAAAGAAGAGAGAAAAAGGGAATTGGGCGACTACATAAAAGAGATTATATATATATATGTTCTTCTATACTATTCTTATCAAAATCCTCTATTGATATAATACTATATACTGATTCTTTATCAGAAATATATTCATCTATTTCTAATAAATCTTCATTTGTACATTCTATAACTTTGTTTAACTTGTTGCTGAAGTTCTTCAATCTTTTCAAACATTTCTTGAATCCTTTTTATATCTGTCTCGGAAAATTGATCTGGATCTTGTGAGAATTGAGATGAGTCTGAAAAATTAATTGGACTCTTTTGTTTAAGGTCTATTGGACTGATTAATCTAGTGGCAGAATTATCAGTCTGCTGAGTCTGATCTTCAATAATATTATTTTTTGTAACAAGTTTTTCAGCCTGTTGAGTCTGATTCTGATTAGAAGTAAGAGGATCAACAGCCTCTTGAGTCTGTTGAGCTTTTGGTAAGCCCAGAACCATAAACGGATTTGATAAGTCTTTACCAGCTTCCGTTTGAGCTGGACTAGCTATAGATTTATTGGGCTCTATAGTACCTGCTTGTTTATGCACATTTGAAATTTTATATTAACAAGTAAAATTTTAAATATCATACAACAAGTCTAATATTAAAATTCTAAACTAAAAATTCTTATTTAAAGAATTATACCTTTGTAGCGTAATCTATTGATCTAAATCTTGAAACACCAAAATCGGAACTCACGCTCTGATACCAAAGAGAGGGGGGGGGGGGTCCTGGAGTTATCTCCTTAAAATTCTTTCTATTATATTTGTACTTATACTAGAAGTACTATGTCTACTATTATCAAAAGGTTCTGAAGATGGTCCTTGTTCTCTAATAGTTCTTGATCTACCAGGAAAATTAGGAAAATTATTCAAATTATTCATTTTTTATAAAATGTAGTAGATAATTTTCTAGTTATTTTTTCTTTTCCTGTATTTTTTAAACTTAATTTATCTAGACTATTTGTAATACTAATTAAATCTTGAATTGGTTTATTTTCTATATTACTTAATTTTTTATTTAGGGGGGGTCCTGGAAATAGGGTTAGTATTTCAAGGATTGGAGGCGGTTATAAAACAACTGTTAAAAAATCCTACTCAGTACTCTTCTTAATTGAGGTTTTCTTCTTCTTTTGATATCCTAATATCCCCCCCCCCCACCCCCTTTTTTTTTTTTAAACTCATTCAAAGAAATCAAAAGAAAACTTTGAAATGATTAAAGTATGCCATCTGAGATATATGAACTTGGGCCTAACTCCATTCTTTTAAGTACACCAATGGCACTCCCTTAAAAAGAATTCTTAAAACATTAATCTCTTTCTTCCCTCTTTGCGTCTCACAGCCTCTCCACTGTGCCTTTACGCTTTGGGGAGTCACTCAGGATTTATTTTTTAAAAAACAGTTTTAAACTTTAAACTTGGAGTTAAGACATGCTCTTATCATATACTCAGCATGAAACATAAAACTTTACAAAATAATATACAAAATCATAAAATTTATGAACAAAGATTTGTTCTTATAAGATTTGGAACTAATATTATCTATTAGCACCATATCTTTAGAACTGTAAAAACATACCTACCGGAATGATCCATCGGTAGTCTAAGAAAGAAATATATTTTTGTGGGATATTATTATATCTAAGAACAAGAACAATTAAGAATTTCCCTTTCGGGAGAGAAAGGAAATTAAAATATTTTTGAGAGAAACTTTGCCTCTGTATTTCTTTTCTTCAATTTGTTTTTTTTTTTCAAATGAATGAATGTTCTCCTTATATAGGAGATAAAAACGCGTTTTTCCAAAAGCAAGGAATATTTTCTTTTTTTCAAAACGTCAAAAAGAGAATAGTAAAAAGCTATTCAGATCTTACTTTATAATACAGTAAGATTCTTTACAATTTTTTCAAAAAGTAAATAATAAAGATTCTTCTTTTTACAAAAGTTATTTGGCCTTTTCTAAAAATCTCTTGTCGGCAAAAAAGGATCTTCTGACAAGTGTCTTGATCTTCAATCTTGATAAAAATCTCTTGTCGGCAATAGAGATCTCCTGACAAGTGTCTTGATCTTGGGAAAATCTTATCTGGTCTCATAATTATGTCTGCCAATACTGTCTAAGGATTCTCCTCCATCAGTCCCTTCATCTAGATTATTGTATTCTGAATTATTGTCTTCAATCTCTTTATCTTTCTCGACTTTCTTCTTTCCTTTATTCTTTTTAATTTGAATTTTTTTTCTTTGTAGAACTTTGTTTAACTTGTTGCTGAAGTTCTTCAATCTTTTCAAACATTTCTTGAATCCTTTTTATATCTGTCTCGGAAAATTGATCTGGATCTTGTGAGAATTGAGATGAGTCTGAAAAATTAATTGGACTCTTTTGTTTAAGGTCTATTGGACTGATTAATCTAGTAGCAGAATTATCAGTCTGCTGAGTCTGATCTTCAATAATATTATTTTTTGTAACAAGTTTTTCAGCCTGTTGAGTCTGATTCTGATTAGAAGTAAGAGGATCAACAGCCTCTTGAGTCTGTTGAGCTTTTGGTAAGCCCAGAACCATAAACGGATTTGATAAGTCTTTACCAGCTTCCGTTTGAGCTGGACTAGCTATAGATTTATTGGGCTCTATAGTACCTGCTTGTTTATGCACATTTGAAATTTTTAAATTAATAATTTCTTTTTCTAAATCTGAAATTTTCTTTTGTAAAGATAACTTTTCTTGTTGTAAAATCTGATTAGATTCATTTAAAATCTTAAAATTCTTTGTCATGCACTCACAGTGCTCACAAAATTTTGAAATATAATCTAATGGCTGATCTGAAACATTCTTTAAAGAGGGTGAAATAAAATAATTTATTCCTATATATTTTCTACATTCTTCTAACGTTTCTGAGATTGAATAAAAACATTTATAAAGGGGATTTGGAAAATTTTTAATACAATCTGAATCTTCTACCAGGTATGATAAACTCCTGGTAATCTACCTTGTAAAACAACATAACATTTAAACTTTTTATGATCTTGACTAAAATGTTCTGAAAGAGCATTTAAACATGCTAGAAAATATTTTTGATCTTTTGGATTTTTATTATAAGAAATCCATAAGTTATCTAAAATACATTTCTCTGCTTTTGTAGTAGAAATATGAGGTAAAGTCTTAAAGCTAATATTACTATTTGGAAAACAAATTAATTCTATATTACCAAATCTTAACTTATCTTGAGTCTGTAGTAAATTAGTCTGAGAACTTGAACTGCCAGTATTTGGCAATCCTGGTCTGGGACCTCTTGGCCTTTGCATCTGCAATAAATCAGTCATAAGTTTTATTTTTAATTATTCTACTTAAAATATCTGCTACCTGATTATCACTACCTTTAATATGCTCAAAATTTACTAATAATCCAGTATTAGTAATTCTATCAATAAAATTTAACCATCTTCTTCTATTACTTCTCTTATTTTCTAATTTCATTTTATTGACAAAGCTTACAATTGCTTCACAATCTGTTCTTAAAGTAATTTCTTTTTTAGAAATAATAAATAATTCAAAAGAATCTAATGCATAATTAACTGCTAAAAGTTCTAAATCTATGCTACTAATATTACATTTTTCTTTGTAATTTCCACTATTATATCTAACAATTTTTTCTGTATATTTACTTGCATACTTATTAGGTTTTGCAATTAAAATTGCTCTCCATCCTGTTATACTTCCATCTGTTTCTATAATTAAATAATCTGTATCTAAAGGCATATCTAATTAAATTTTTTAATTTTTCTTTTATATTTTGTACTAATTTTATATCTTCAATATTAAAATATCTCTATCATTTAGGAGAAGTCTTTCCATATAGTGGTCCTGCTATCTTTCCTAAATCCTTAATAAAAGGTCTAGCATAATTTATTAATCCTAAAAAATTTTGTAATTGTTTAAGATCTTCTAGTTTATCTGGAAATTCTAGAGCCTTTTGAGCTATATGTGGCTGTAATTCTATTTTTCCTTATCCTATATTTACTCCTAAAAATTCTATATATTCTTTAAACAAATGCATTTTTTTCTTATTTATTATCAAACCATGTTTTATAAATTCTGAAAAGAGGATTTGTAGATGTCCTCTGTGTTCTCTTTTATTCTTACTAAAGACTAATATATCATCAATATAAACTATAATAAATTTACTATGTTTATTAAAAATACTCTCCATTTTTCTTTGGAATATACTAGGGGCATTCTTTATTCCAAAAGGCATTACTAACCATTCAAAATGTCCTTCGGAGAAGTAAAGGTTGTCCATTCTATAGAATCATGATGCATTTTTACTTGACAAAATCCTGATTTTAAATCAAATTTACTAAAAATATTACAATCTTGAATTTTATTTATCAAAACATTCTTATCTGGAATATTATATGAATCATCTATGGTATTATCATTAAGTCTTTTATAATTTATGACCATTCTACTTTTTCCTCTAATAATTTCTGAATGTTTTCTAACTATAAATGCTGCTGATCTATGTGGACTAATAGATTTTCTGATTACTCCTAATTTTAATAAATCTGAAATATGCATCTTAAAATCTTCAGCATCTTGATTTGTTGCTTCAATATTTTTAGTCTTAATTATATATTCTGGATTTTTAATTTTTAATTCACATAAAACTTTATCTTTATCCCAATATTTTAAAACATTTTCTCCTAGGATTTCTAATTTTTCTAATTTACTTATCATATTTTCTATATCTTGTTCTGTAACTATAAATCATATATTTTTTCCATTTCTATAAATTCAAATTCTAAATCTTCAAAATATTCTTAATCTATTATTAAGTCTTTTTCTATTAATTGACATGCTTTTTCTTTACTACATTCACATTCTTTAATTCCACCACGCTTCTCAGCAAACTCTGATGGAACATTCTTTATATAATTTGGTGCATAAATTATAAATTTTTGTAATTGCATAAAATCTTTACTAATAATTATGCTTCCATTATCTTTTAATAAAAAACTTAATCCTAGAATTAAATCTGTATTTAAAGATAAATCTCTTACCCATACTGAATCTTTAGGTAAACTATATTCTGTACTTCTCCCACAATTAGTTTCAAAACTAATTCTTGCAGGTCTTAAAATATCTTGATAACTATAAAAATTCTCATCCATTTGTTGGGCTTCTATAGGTTCTTTTGATTTTATAATATATTTTTCTGGTATAATTTTCTTATTAATTATACAATGACTACATCCAGAGTCTATTAATCCTAAGCATATTATTTCATAATTTTCTATTCTAACATAACATTTTACTTTAATACTTTTTAATTTTTCTGAATTACAAAAAACTTGAACTAATTCTGGTTCAGGAATTATTTCTGGATTTTTTCCCTTATTTTTTGATTCTAAAATTTCTAATTTTTGTAATATATATCTTTGCATATCTTCTAAATTTTCTATTCTTTTTCTTAAAATCTTTATTTCTGACAATTCTATATGTATAGAATCAATTTGTTTATCTTCTTCTAATTCTATTAAATCTTTTTGTAATAAACACTTTTTACATGCTTCTAAGAAACAATTTTTACATTTTACTCTTAATTTCTTACTAGGATACCATTTACATATATAACATGGTATATTATCTAAACCTATTTCTTTTAACCAATTATGTTTACATTCTAATTCTATATCCATTAATTCTAATTCTTCATCTGAAATTGAATTTTCTAAATTTGAAAATTCTTGTATAAAATTTTCATAAGCTGACTATTCTTCTATACTATTCTTATCAAAATCCTCTATTGATATAATACTATATACTGATTTTTTATCAGAAATATATTCATCTATTTCTAATAAATCTTCATTTGTACATTCTATAAGATTACTTCTTTTATCATTATTATTTATTTTTCTTGGACAAGTTTTTGCTAAATGATCTGTTTCTCCACAAACATAACAATTTAATCTATTAGGATAATTTCTTTCTGGTCTAAACTTTCTAACATGCCTATTTTCATCTAAATATGGTTTTCTTCTATTAGATTTTCTTAAAAAATATTTTTTCTTAATAGGCTTATATGAATTTTTCCTATCATATTTTCTTTTACTTTTTTCTCTAAATTTGTTTCCATAAGTCTGTGGTGTATAAATATCTTTACAAAATTTATAATCTGTCTGTTTTAATTGATTTTGAATTTGTAATTCAATACATTTCTTTTCTAGACATCCCATTATAAATTGTATTCTATTTCCTATACTCCATAATTCATTTGGTATTTCTTTAACTTGTTCATTTTCATTCCATTTCTTTGTTATTTCTAATCCTAAAGGTCCTGGTAATTTGTGAAATAATTTCTTTCCTAATTCTTGATTAAAAGTATTTCCTGAAATAGCTGCTAAATAATGATATTCATTTAAAAATTGTTTAACTTCTTTACCTTTCGTCCATCTATTTAAACTAAGTTGCTCTAGTTCTCTAATTGCTTTTTGTTGAATTAATAATTGTCCTGTATTAGGATCTGCTCATGTTAATAATTCATGTATTTTACTAAAAAATTATAATGATTATTTCCTAATGAAATTAATATTTCAAATTCTGATTGTTTGTCTTTTTTAAAAGCTTCCCATGTAGCTTTAGCATCTTCTCCTAAAAATGTTTCTAAATATCTATACATTTCTAAAGGTTCCATATTATCTGCTAATCTAATATAATGTCCTATTATAGTATTTTTTTCATACTTCTATTATATTATTCCAACTCTGAGGATCATGTGCTGTGATATTTAATATTTGTGGCTTATGTAATGTTTGAAATTCTATTTTAGGTTCTAAAGGTCTAATTTTTCCTCTAGCTATATATTTTCTATCTTTATCATCATAATCTGTATAAGCAATTCTGGGTGGATATCCTCCTAAATATTGATATCTTTCTGGTTCTGGTTTAGATGGATTTGCTTCATCTGCAAATTCTTTATAATTACTAATTTCTGAAATTTCTGATTTATTATCAATTTCATCTATTCCTACTCTTATATTTTTATTATTATCATAATACAGAAATTCTTGTTCTTTAATTTGTTTATTTAAAAACAAATGATCTTCTAATTTTAATAATTCTGTAGGAGATAATTCCATACATAATTCTTTAGGATAAATTATTCTATCTACTATTTCTGTTTCTACTGTATTAAGAAAAGGTTCTTGCTCTTGTTCTTGCTTTTCCTCATTAGTATTAGATTCTGTTTCAGAATTATCATTTCTATTTATATTACTATAATTACCGAATCTCAAACTAGTTCTTCCATATAAATCTTTATAAGTAATAGCTTCTTGAGGGGTTCAGACTCATCTCAATTCTCACAAGATCCAGATCAATTTTCTCAGACAGATATAAAAAGGATTCAAGAAATGTTTGAAAAGATTGAAGAACTTCAGCAACAAGTTAAACAAAGTTCTACAAAGAAAAAGAAAATTCAAATTAAAAAGAATAAAGGAAAGAAGAAAGTCGAGAAAGATAAAGAGATTGAAGACAATAATTCAGAATACAATAATCCAGATGAAGGGACTGATGGAGGAGAATCCTTAGACAGTATTGGCAGACATAATTATGAGACCAGATAAGATTTTCCCAAGATCAAGACACTTGTCAGGAGATCTCTATTGCCGACAAGAGATTTTTATCAAGATTGAAGATCAAGACACTTGTCAGAAGATCCTTTTTTGCCGACAAGAGATTTTTAGAAAAGGCCAAATAACTTTTGTAAAAAGAAGAATATTTATTATTTACTTTTTGAAAAAATTGTAAAGAATCTTACTATATTATAAAGTAAGATCTGATCATATTTTCTTTTACTTTTTTCTCTAAATTTGTTTCCATAAGTCTGTGGTGTATAAATATCTTTACAAAATTTATAATCTTACTAGGATACCATTTACATATATAACATGGTATATTATCTAAACCTGTTTCTTTTAACCAATTATGTTTACATTGCATACTACAACAAAATCGCATTTTGTAACGGGCGAAAAAAGTTGCAAAAGACCTTTCGCAACATTCGGATGTATGTTGTAGGTTTTGATGTTATAACCGTAGAGTAAAAAGATACAATAACATTCAAATACTGTTGCAAAAAGTTTTCAAAAAACGTTGTCATTAGTTTTTTGCAACGTTCATAGTACATCGTCGTTAATTTTTAAGCAATATTCATTGCACGTTGCCCTTAATATTTTAGCAACATTTCTTACTTATCGACTTGTCGTTAATATTTTAGCAACATTCATTACTCGTATTAATATAGATCTCCAGGTACAAAAACACATATCGAAGAGAATACACCAAAATCACTACTAATGTAACCAAACGGCATTAAGATTTCTTCAATCTTAGGCTCAGTCAATTGTATATGTTTGTTATCAAAGAGGTACCGGAAAACCCGAAACCTTCACCAAACCAGACGCAAATGGAGTTACTTCACAAAGAGATCATATAGATTCATTTTTCACTTAGAAAAAGAGTTCAACTACATAGAAGCAGAAGATGATAGAAAGAGAGGACAAAGAAGAAGGGTTCAACTGAATATTCTAGACGAGGAGGTGCACCGAAGAATAACCTAATCACCCGTAAGGCAACTAGAAATATAACATTTATACTTACAACACCAACCATTGATCTGAAATGAATCCAATAAACCATAGCAACTCACATTCTCTACATTCAAAACAACACTAAAAGTGTGCTTTGAATATGCGAGTTATCGTGCTCGTTTTGGGCTTAGGTTGTGGCCATCTCAATGAGATCATTGGGAAATTGTTAATTTGTCTTGGCCAAAAGGTCATTTCATCATTGCCTAAAGTTGGATTGGACTTGGCATCGCAGCCCAACAACTCGTTATTGTTAATGTACGTTCATTGAACATTGTTGTTAAGATTTTAGCAACATTCAATTCACGTTGCCGTTAAGATTTTCTCACCATTCATTACACATTACCATTTTCAAATTGACTAAATAAATTATAAGTAAATATATAGATTTAATAAATAAATA
Organism: Fraxinus excelsior; assembly: GCA_019097785.1. NCBI lineage: Eukaryota > Viridiplantae > Streptophyta > Magnoliopsida > Lamiales > Oleaceae > Fraxinus > Fraxinus excelsior. Next base: position 6,299,280 of record CM032624.1, read on the forward strand.
ATTTAACTTATAAGTTGTGGTTATTTAAAGTTTTTGTATATCTTATTCAGAAACGATTATTTTAATAACTTTTTCCCTCCGAAATTGTTTATTTTTCGTTCAAAATTTTTAATATGTGTTCAGTATATTATAATTTTCGTTTTTTCATAAATTAAAAGTTTTAAATATTTTTAAGTCAATAAGTAGGGTTGGTTCAAATTAAACTTAGGTCGAATTTTTTTTTATTGTAAGGAGCAATAGATGTTGCAAAATGGGCTTTCAAAGTTCATATCTATTGTTAAAGTTAGTATAACAACATGCAATGAACATTGATAAAAGGACGTTTTGACAACACGAAATGAACGTTGCAAAATACATTACATATTAATAGTTCTAGCAACGATTGTTGCCCATTGTTAAAACTAACATTTAATAACATGCAATGAATGTTGCTAAAAGTTTAATGTCGGATGGTATCCTTCAAAGTAATGTATTAATAGTAGTAGAATGATCACCAACTCATGATGTGTAGGAGTTATTTTAACCACCGAAGACGTGGGCTACAATTCTTAACAATTCAACGTTGAGTTGTCAAAATTTGTGGGCTTGACTTGACCATTGAAATGACTTTACCATGTTAACGATGAGCATGTTTCATCCTATCCATCATGAGTAAGAAATCATTTATATTAATGGTGTTGGAATATAATGCAATTTGTGACATTTATTTCTAACAACTTGGGCAATGATGAAAATGGGCTAAGCCCAACTGTTGGAAATGTTTTTAAGTAAAATGTCCATTGCCCGATAACGCAAAGCAATTGGCCCAAAACCCGGCCCAATCCAATACCCACTTGAGCTGCTCTGGTCCGTTTGATAAATGGGTTGATTTGTTAGCTTTTAGCTTTTGCTTTTATATCTACCAGCTGGAGCATCATTCTTGACAGATTTTTTTCATTCTCTCATTCTCGCATTTTCTAGAAGTCTCTGGAGATTCCTTTGAGCTTCGAGTTCTTTGTGTTCTCTTCTCTTTTTCTTAGTGATTCTTGAAATGAATTTTAACTCCTGATTTTAATTCTTTAATCTTTGTGATTAGTTGCCTTTGTAGTTGATTGTGCAAGGGAGAGGCAATCCAGTTTTGGCCTTATATTTGTCTTCGAGCCATTGAGTAACTGGTGTGGTTTCGATAAGGGATTATGGTGTTTGTGGCTGTTGCTTTGTACAAAAGGGTACAATGATTTGTTCTGAGCCCAAAATACTATAAAGAATTCGTTTCTTGGTTCTCGATATTAGTCTGTAATTCTTGTTCTATTACTTCCATTGTGCATTTGGCTTTACAAGTGGTATCAGAGTGCGTGTAAGGCCTTCTTAAGTCTTCGATAGATGGTTTTATCATTGGGAAATGAATTTCCATATGATGCCCTAAAATCGATTGAATTACAAAAACCCTAATTCCCCCCCCCCCCTCCCCCCCCCCCCTTCATTTTGGTCACTAATTCTCTATGTTTTGTGTTTCTTGTGAGGAATATTAATTCTTGGTAAACCTGGTTGGAGTTGTTAACTTTGAGTTGTTTATTACTGACTGCTGGAACCTGTTTGGTGCTTGGTTCTTCGAACCAATGTGATGAAACATTCCTAAACCCCATGCCTTCCTGTTTTTTCTTATTGTATTATTACCGCATCTTCGAATATTGTCATTCCCTTTTTTTAATTTCCCATGAAGTTGTGTTCCCTGGAGTTTTAGAATTGAGCCTTGACCTGGGGTCTTGAACCTCACGGAATCCTAGTGAATTCTAACGCCTGAAATTGTTATAATTCTGATTATTAGTCTGTTTGATTTCAGTTGCATTATTCTATGTGAATTCTTGTGATTGTTGGCTGTTTAAACGTACTCAGTATAATCTTTAAACTGCTTAACATCATTGTTAGTTTGTTTTTTCATGGAGTTGATAGTCTGTTTTTCAGTTTTGATATTTCTTCATTCCTATTTTCTTTTACACAGTGATTTGTGTGATTTTAAGTTGGTTGTTTGAAATATCTGTTTCATGTTCTTTCTGTGGAACTGTGACTTCAAAATATTTTGTGTTGATTAAAAACTTCAAATAACAATGGAAACATTTGAACTTGGAGTTTTCAATGGAAAATAGGATTTTCCCATTTGGCAGCAAAAAATGAAAGGGGTCTTAGTTCAACAGAAAGTAGCTAAGGCTATATAACTAGTGATTTCCCCGCTATTATGACTGATGATCAAAAGCATGAATCTGATGAACTTGCATATACTTCTATAATCCTTCATTTATCTAATCAAGTATTAAGAAAGATAGGAAAGCAAGATAATGTTAAGACTTTGTGGGATAAATTAGAAGAATTGTATATGTTTAAGAGTCTGTCTAATAAAAGCCTCCTTTTAGAGACATTCTTTAGCTTTAAGATAGATATGCCTAAGGACTTAGATGACAATCTTGATACTTTTAATAAATTAGTTCAAGATATCACTAACACTGTGGATAAAGTTTCTAATGAATATAAGGTTGTTATCCTTTTGAATACTATATCTGAAGTCTATAAAGATGTTAAGTCTGCTATTATGTATAACAAAAATGCATTACACACCTAACATAGTGATCAGTTCTTTAAGAAGTAAAGAGTTAGAGCTTAAAGTTGATAGAACTGGGAAGGACTTTGCGAGTTTGTCTGTGAAAGGTAGACCTATGGCTAGGTAAATTAATGGTCAGAATCATCAAGGGAGCAATCATAACAATTTTAAGAAGAAAGGGAATGGGAGATCTAGATCTAAGTCTAGAAGTGGAAATAAAAAGTGTTATAGATGTGGTAAGACATGACATTTTATAAAGGATTGTTATAAGAAGAAGAATTAACAGAGAGAGACGAGAGTGGATGAGGGAAATGTTGTTGAACCCCTAGGTGAGATCATTGTTGATGTGTATATGGTGACAGAACCCACTTCTGATTTGAATAGTGTCAATTGTGTAGATGACAGTGATCAAGATAGTGAACGAATTATGGATTCAGGGTGTACATTCCATATGACCTCTAGAAGACATTGGTTAGAGAACTTTAAGGACTTGATGGTGAAGAGGTGGTTATGGGTAACAATGTAGCTTGTAGCATTAAAGGAATTGGCAGTGTGATTTTGAAGTTTGACAATGGATATACCTTTACCTTGGAAAGAGTAAGGTATGTTCCTGATTTGAATATGAACTTAGTTTCTATGGGTAATCTAGATGACATAGGCTTTCAAGGTCGGATTGGTGATGGTTCTTTGAAAATAATTAAGGGTTCTTTAGTAATTTTCAAAGGTACCAAGAGAAATGGTATATATGTCATTAGAGCCAGTGTAGTTCAAAGTCACATTGCTGAGTCTTCAAGTGTTGAGATTCATGCTACCCTGAAGTGACATAATAGGTTAGCTAATGTGAGTGAAAATGGCTTGCATATCTTGAATAAGAGAGAGACATTTGGTAAGGATGTGATTTCTAAGGTTCTATTCTACGAGGTGCCTAAGACCCAGCTTGTTGTTGCATTTGCATTAGCAGTTGTTGTATAGCAGTGTTTTGTTGGGCCATATTTCTCATATTGGCGGCCATTTCTCCGACCTCTCGTGCCAAGCGTGCAGTTGTACCGCCTCTTCTATGGCGATGATGGGGACGACGCATGTTCACATTTGTACGAAAAACCTTTTCTTCAGAAGTACCTTGCTGCCCATCTCCACCATGCGTTCCTTGGTGACTTGAACTTATCAAGTTTCTTGGATCGTTTCTTCAAGACGGTTCTTTCTTCAAGAATCAGAACCTTTCTTCAAGGCCCTTTACCAATAGCTTTTACCACTAGGGTGTACGTGGTTATGGTATCAAAGTTTTTCACAGACGACGTCAATATGTTGACCCCAAAAAATGGACCAATGACGTAGCCAACAGAAAATTAGAAGTTCACGTCTCTATAAGCCAAATTGCCCTATACTCAGATCACATTACTAATTATATTGATGAGTTGGTGAAGAGAATGATTCGAAGTGTATAACCAGTTGTAATATGATTATTTAGTTGATAAAAAGGAAGCCGACCAGTTGAATAGAGTGGAATGAACCAAGATTTACTTTCATGTCCAAATTTTCATTACCCCTCAAATGAAGTTAAGTGTGGCTTTTTATACTCAATACAAGGCGAATGTGGTCCGTCGGATGGCTAAGTACGTGGGCATCCTAGATCCATTGGTCCCTGTTAATATCAATCAATCAATCAAGTCATTTAATGTTGAGATCTCCATATCTCTACTTATGGACTAAAGATCTAACTGCGTAGGTATGCAGAGGCGGTGCGGCAATGTGTTGTCTTGTCAATCACTTCATAGGGCCTGCTGTCGGCTTGAGCGCCTCGCCAGGGACAAGCTTGTATTGGGGACCTCTATTATAGAGGATCTGATGAGTAGTTATTAGACTGGGTTCACCTCAGCGTGCATAAAGTCGGGTCGCCCACACCTTTATGCTATATGTGAGCTTGTCAGTTTGCCACGTGGTGCGTTTATTTTATGATTATTTTATATGAGTAACAGCTTTGTTGAGACCAAAGGTCTTGCAGGTAGCATGTGGACGCCCGGTAGTAGACCATTGAGATAAAATCCCAAATTTGAAAGTTCCATCCCATGTCTCTGAGATGGGATCCTTACCACTGTTCCCATTCACTGGCATTAGATTAGTTTGCATGGCACTATAGCTCGGCTCCAATTCTTAAATTTTGTGGATTAATCACAAGGTTTACCTGCAAAAGTAAAAAGGGAAAACTTTAACTAGTAAAAATTAGTAGTAAATTAAGAAAGCAAAAATCTGTTTTAAAGATAAAGTTGTATAGGACTAAACCTTGAAAGGAAGTGTAAGATTGACAACAGAAAGCCTTACCCAAGCCTAAATATATACACTTAACCAACCGTTAAAACTAATTGCCATTTAACTCACTTTTGTATCACTATACATTATTTACTTATTAATTTTGTAACATTGATTTACTGTTCAAATGCAAGCAATTTTTGAAAAGTTTTGTTAGTTTTATATTTTGTATTGGTGATTCTGTGAACAAAAGAACCAACTTGAACAATTATAATAGTTTATGGACTAAATTGTAAAGTTTCATAGCAGGTAGAATAGCGTTGGGTTCGGGGTCCAATGTTTGGAACGAGAAGGATTCACGTCGATTTTTTCACTAGCTGCTCGCTGGAGTGTTGCTTGAGCGGAGGAATCAAAAACTGACTCGTTCGACCTTCGCCCCACTGTTGCTTGAGCGACATACTTCGCTCGAGCGACGCTTTTACAATCAGACCTAATTTCCTTTTTTCGAGAATTTTACTTGGCCTATACAACCCGTTTCGTCCAACACATAAATACTGGCGTCGCATTTTCTACTGTTGAGAGGTTGACACATTATATTCTTGAGAGAATTCATGCTTCATAATATCCAAAGTTCAAACCCTCTATTGTGCATGCGCCATTCATTGTGAAAATATCAAAGAACCAAATCAAACACTGAATTGTGTTCTTCGCTTTAGGGCTGTAAACAAAAACCACTAAATCGAAAAATCGAACCGAAACTGTATTTTAGAAACCGTCAGTTTGGTGCCACGTGGACCCGTCAACGAAATGGTTTTGAACCAAACCAAACTGATCAAAAACTGTTTGGTTTAGGTTTGAGAATTTTAATTGCGGTTTAAAACCAAATCGGACCGGCGAAAAAATATTTAAAAAGAAAAAAAATAAAAATAATAAATTTTTTTTAAAATTCATCCAAATATGTAAAAGTCAATAGTTTTGTCATTTGTGTGTATTTTTGTCAATTTATAATTTTCTATTACATATGTATTATTATTACCAAATAATCCTAATTTATATCTAATAATCTCAAAACTAACATAATCTATCTAAAACTCTTTTCCTTTTCAGAATTTAAATTTGTATAGTTGCTTCTAAGTCTGCATTCTCAACTGGAGGTCGGATACTTGATTTCTTTATTATTTATTAGGTGCAAGATGGTTGATGCTTGTATATGCTGAAAGAATTGGTTGCAAATTAAGAATGAATATATAATGTTATGCCAATATTTAGATAAAGTGGAAGCATTTGATGATTCAATGAAAGTTGTGGCAAGTGGTTTATATTTTCTATTACCATATTTTTAAATATTCTCTTATCTATCTAGTATACAATACTATGATGATGTAACGAATACATTTGTTTGACAATAGAGACTATAAATCATGTGTGACAACAACTGATGTTTGAGTATATGTGAGAAACTTAATTCGTAACAATATACAACGGTAAGCTTGTGTAATTATTATGTTTAGATATTATAAATAATTGATTTATTATTATGGTTGGTTATTTTCCCTGTCTACTCAGTAGTTTTGTTTTTCAGATATGATGATCACGAGGTCTTGTTGAACATCATTATATTTTTTGGGCTTTATATGTAATTTAGTAGACTTATATTATCACGTCTTAGCCTAAAATGGCAAACAAAAAATTATATTTTAGTTTATTATGATTTCACTTTGATTTGGTTGGCATTTAAATTTGTAGTAGATATATTTAGTTTGTTTTAGATTTATTACTAGTAAGATATAAAAATATATTGAATTCAATGAATGAATGTCATAAAAGTAGACAGACAAAAAAATATACGACGAAACCAACGGTTTAAAATTGGACCAAACCGTTAGGTTTAGGTTTGAATTTTTTTCAAACCGTTCAAAATGGTTTGGTTTAGGTTTGAGTTTTTCTCAAACAGGTTTAAACGGTTTGGTTTGAAAATTTGTCAAAAATCGGTAAAATCGGACCGTTTACACCCCTACTTCACTTGGGTCTGCTTCAAGATTGTTTCGTTAATTGTGTTGCATTAAGAATCAAAGAAGAACGGAAGAACAAGGAGTTCCTTAGAAAGATCTACAGGAGATAAATTACAGAAAGAGTCGGGATTGGAGTTCGTGTGCTCATTCCAAGAGGACTGCTTTACAAAGAAGAGTCGAGATAGATGTTCGTGTGCACATTCCAGGAGGGCTGCTTCGCACTTCAGACGAGATCAAAAAGCTTGTGTTGTCAACTTTGCTGGTGGTCTGTAAATTAATTGACAGTTTATAGTGGATCTTTGACTGACAAAGCGTTCGGAGTTTTTTCCACGTTGGGTTTCTCCATAAACAATTCTGATGTTGTTTACTGCATTTTTATTGCTTTGATTTAATTGCGGTATTCAAAGATATGCTAAATTGATTTGTATGAATAATCACCTAGACATAATTAACTTGTGACTTGTTTGTTAATTAATTTGATAATTTCGCATTTACACCTAATCACCTTCTCTCTAGATATAGTTGGATCGAACCTTGCGTTTCTCAAGTTTCCTGAAATTTCCTTTAGATTCCAGCCATGCAACAGTATACGTTTAGTACCTGACCAACTGAATGCGGTCAAATTTGTCATATTAACCCAAGCCTATCTCTAACAACACATCATCAGTATTAATTAATAGAAAAATACATAATGACAAAAAAGCTGTCATTAATGTCCAATAGAGAAGATATACACCAGAAAAATGCCTTCAGATTTAAATTTCAAATTTACTTAAATTGAATTTTAAAATGCAGAAAAACAAGGGAGAAAAAATATAACTAAGATTTTCAAAGGACAAAAGAATAATTACAACTTATACAAAGGTGAAACTGAAAAATAAGGAAACAAGATTTTAAAGTAAGCTAATTATTTGTTTAAATACCAGTAAAATAATTTATCATTATCATAATATAAATAACTGACTATATATAATAATTCTAACAAGGTAAATATAGAATAATTGATCGTTGAATTGCATGATGTGATAAACCACGATAACATGATTGGGCTAGTGTGGAACTCTTGTGCTTCCAAGCTTTTTGTAAGATTGTTTAGCCCCGCTTCGCCACATCAAGAAGCGGGCCTCGCTTGAATTTCTTATAAATATTAGTGTTGAAAATTTTCACAAAAAAACTAATCGTTGAATTGCATGAAACGATAAACCAGGTCCATGTGTTTGGGGTAGTGCAGAACCTTTGTTGTGCTTCCAAACTTTTGGAAAATTGACTAGCCATGCGTCACCACATCAACAGGTGGACCTCATGACTGGAATTTTCTGTAAATAGGGTTTTCATTTTCAACAAAATCTTAGAATTTCAAAAAGTTCTGCTAGATAATTTTTTTTTTTTTTTAGATAAACTCAACTATAGAGGTATCAAACAAGGCATGGGAATCGAAGAACTTGCTGCCATGGGATGCACAGAATAATTACTGTTCATAATTCATGGAAGTATTTCTCCTCGAGCCTAAAAGGTTGTTGCATCCCAATTTAAATATCATATGTACACGTTTAACAAGAAAATACTGTTTTTATTTTTCTAGCAGTTGTACGTTTTCCTAATAATAATATGATGCAACACTAAATGCCATATTAATACATCCACAGTAATCCAAATTTTAATAATTTCCTCCATGCATGGAACGTTGTGTTAAATTAAAAGATAGAAATGTATTCACGTTGGAAAAGATGGAAACAAAATTTATACACATTTGATGCTTAAATTGGCACATGTTTTTTCAAGTGAAAATTGATTATTCTGGAGAATTTGTGGTTGATAATTACTTTGGAAAGATGATTTTAGAGAAATATGTGTCAAATAAGATTTTAGTATTATAATCAATACAATGCCATAAGCTAACTTGGTTGGGCACAAATGCACGGGTATGCGATTGCAATCTTGATTGCACCAAGCTCAACTCAGCTTTCTTGCGCACATCACGAAGGTATGTTATAGAGAACACATTACACTTTGTACACACGTCATCATGACGATCAAACTAAGGGTTTTTTAAGTTTCTGGAATTAAAATTGGGAACAATAACGTGGAGACATACATAATTGGGCAGGAAATCCTGATTGCGTCGAGCTCAACTCGGCTTCACACATCACAAATGGCACATTGGTGTATTAGAGAAACACTAGACATGCACATCACCATTGACCAGCTAAGGGTCTTTAAAAATTTTGGAATTAAAAATTGGCAACAATGACATGGAGACAAATATATGGCATCTGTGCTTGTTTGGCGCCGATGACTAGGTAGAGCAGTCCAAGATGGTGGCGATGTGTACACACCATGTTTAATAAATCATGTAAGGGACATGATTGGGTTCAGAGAAAAATATGAATATTTCAAAACAGGTTCTTTCTCACGCATTGATATGAAACACTGAAGGAAGGTTTTTAAATGACAATAAAATTAAATTACAACATGCACGACCCATAAACTACTCAGTCCTCAACATAGAAACTGTAATTAGAGATAGCAGATGCAGAGTCTGATGTTATAGACTACAAAGCATAAAATAACAAGAATATGGAGAAGGGATCCACAAAGTATAGAAATCGTTCAAAATATCATTAATTTAGGTCCTTAGATGGATCAGCATTCAGTGCATCAAAATTTAGATATTGATCAGTGTCTGCCTGCTCTATGTTCAATTCTGATGTGGATTGCTGGCAAGATCCATTAATATTGGAGCTCCATAGATAATTTGTGCCTGATGGTGCAGCACTATATCCTTGCAAGTTTGTATGGCTAGATTGAACATGTCCAGAAGTGCTCGGGCATTGCTGCTGGTATAACGGATCAAATGGTAGTTGTTGCACATTTCCATATTGACAGAAGCCAAGCTGCATGTTTTTCGATATTTCTTTGAGATGTTGTAGTTCGTGTTTCATTGCTTCATGTTCAACTACAATAAATATGAAAAGAAAGACGTCACAGATGATATATGTAAATACAGAAAATTAGAAACTTAGCTAATTAAACAAAATTAGACATATTAATTTCTTGGTTACCCTGGCCCCGCTTAGACTCATTTTCAAAAAATTGGAATTGTTGTTGCAGATTTTCCTTGTGCATCACCAACATTTTGTTCCCATTTTTGCAACTTTCTACTTGCCGTTTGAGATGAGATATCATCGCCTGCGCAAAATCATGATGATTTATAGTATATAAATTGATATTTCCATTTATGGAGAAGTTGCTAAAGGATTTACCTGATTACGATTTACCATTTCCTCCAAAGCTTGAGTGTATTCAAGTATTCTCATTCTGGTTCTCTGGGCAGAAAGTTTGTTGGATATAATCCTGCAAAATAATTAAAAATGAAAAGTTAAAATTACAATTCACAAGACCCTAATCTTTATGTTCTCCTTTTCTCATTCTGGAATCAGTTTCCATTAAAGTGCTTCATACACTGACAAAGCAGTTACAGAATGCCTCTCAAGTAATAGGGCTTTCTTTTATTATCATCTACATCTAATCATGAGTTCATTGACGGGCGTTGCCCAAGTATTGAGGTGGGCACTTGGAGCTACTTTGATGGTACACTTGGAGAATATACGAAGCAAGAGGTTCAACTGATTGAAGAAGATAATCGATCAACTTGTTTCTACAAGTGGAAGATAAAAGGTCAACAGTTGAGGGTATGCGCAAAAATAAGGGAGATAAAGATAACAAGGCACCGAAAACTGAACTAGTGCACAGCACCACTGAATTTGACCATGAGCATTTCTGCCACCCGTGATAGATCTGCTTGTGAAATCTAAGAGATCAATTTTGTAATTGATATAAGGGCTTCAATAGATTGTAATGACTGCAACTACTTCAAAGATTTAGAAAGAAAGTTATTGGAAAAGTGATATCTATTATGATATCTGCCGTACCCATCCAAAAAAAATGTAAAAATGAAAAGAGTAGAATGGATACTTATTATTGCAGAAGGCCAAATCAAAAATAAAGCATCGGTTGAAAGAGGGGCAGATCTGACCTAGTTAGAAATGTAAAGATGAAAAGAGTATATTATCAAAATTGATATCACCATGTGTTTATTCTTTTATTCACCTTCTAAGCTTCATGGGATCCATGTCACGGTCTATTTTACGGCCCCTTTTGAGTTCGTTTTCAATTGCTTCGTCAAGACTAAAGGTCTTGCGGGTGGCACGTGGACGCCCAGGAGTAGACCATTGAGATAAAATCCCAAATTTGAATGTTCCATCCCAAGTCTCTGAGATTGGATCCTTACCATTGTTTCCCCTCACTGGCATTGAACTAGGTTGCAGGGTACTGTACCTTGGCTTCATTCTTAAATTTTATGGATTACCTGCAAAAGAAAAATGGGCAAACTTTTAGTAGTAAATTAAGAAAGCAAAAAATCTGTTTTAAGGGAAAAGATGTATAGATGGACTGAACCTTGAAAGAAGGTGTAAGATTGACTACAGAAAGACTACCCAAGCCTAAATATATGCACTTAAACAACTATTCAAATTAATTTCCATTTATCTTAATTTTGTATTAATGTGCATTATTTACTTACTAATTAATTTTCTAAAATTGCTTTATTGTTCAAATGCAGGCAAATTTAGATAAGCTTCCTGAAATTTCCTTTCGATTCCAGCCTTGCAACAGTATAGGTTCATCAACTAACCAATAGAATGGCGAAGTCAATTTTGTCATATTACCCAAGCTTATCTCTAACAACAACATCATCAGTACTAATTAATAGAGAAAAATACATAAAGACAACGAACTGCTGTCACTTAATGTACAGCAGAGAAGATATACACGAGAAAAATGCATTCGAATTTAAATTTTAAATTTAATTAAATCAATTTTAAAATGCAGGAAAACAAGAGAGAAAAATATAACTATAAATTTTTCAAAGGATAAAATAATAATTTGAAAGTAAAAAATAATGAAACTAAATTTTAAAGTGAACTAATTATTATTTGTTTAGATGCCAATAGAATAATTTTGACACTGATAAATATGTATAATTCACAATAGATTTATTCCAACAAAGATAAATATAGAAAAGTTGAGTTGCATGGCATTACATGATAAACTATGAGAACATGATTGGGGGTGGTATGAAATCCTTGTAGCGCTTCAAAACTTTATGTAAGATTGCCTAACCACGCTTCGTCACATCAACAGATAGGACCTCACTTGAGTTTTTTTTATAAATAGGGTTAAAGAAAAATAAAAAATAAAAACTAACCTTTGAATTACATGATGCTGATGCGATAAACCAGGTCCACTTGTTCGGGGTGGTGTGGCATCTTTGTCATGCTTCCAACCTTTTGGAAATTGACTAAGCCATGCATCACCACATCAACAGGTGGACCTCGCTGGAATTTTCTATAAATAGGGTTTTCATTTTGAACAAAATCTGAGAAATTTCAGAAAGTTTTTCTAGATAAAAAGTTTTTTATGGATAAACTCAACTATAGATGTGTCAAACAAGGCATGAGAATTGAAGACCTAGGCACGCGGGGATGCACAGAACAAATACTCTACATAATTCTTGAAGTATTTCTACTCGAGCCTAAGGTTTCAATATATAATCTAGATTCAAATAGCTAAACAAGGTAAATATTTCATATTCAAGATACACTATAAAGAATGTATGTTTGAGCGCGTAAACCATAGATTTATGGCTACTAGATATTTATGGCATGTAGCCTAATGAAATTGTATGTTTGAGCGCGTAAACCATAGATTTCAGCTACAGTCAGCTAAGTTAGTTGAAGGAAATACTATTTCATTGAGGCTAGCGTGTGGTAGTTCATTAGTTAAAACATTCCCCTATATAAACCTAAAAGAGACAACGGGTAAATATTATCCATTAAAATAGTGTCAATCTAAGAATTGAAGACTTCAAGGATTATCTCCAGAAAAGGGTTGGGCATTGAACTGTGAAAATTAGGCTGAGTAGATTAAAATCAACTAATCCTCTTGTACACTTTTAGATTCCCAAACTGACGGACAGTTGAAAAGGACTATTCAAACATTCAAAGACGTGCTTTGAGCCTGCATGTTTTGACTTCAAGGAAAATAGAGGAAATATCTACCATTGGCCGAATTTGCCTATAACAGTAGCTACCCGGCTTCAATGGGAATGGCTCCATTTGAATCTTTATATGGTAGTAACTGTAGGTCGTGATATATTGGATGTAACTGGAGAGAAAAGAATTGTGGAACCGAACTGATTCAATATATACTTCAACCAATTAAGGATATTTTGCAAATGAATAATTACATCCCAAGATCGCCACATGAAATATGCTTATCAACGAAGAAGGACATTGGAGTTTGCAATCGGGGTTAAATTATTTTCGAAGGTTGCCCCATTGAAGAGGTTTCTAAAGTTTGGTAAGAAAGGGAAGCTTAAGTGCTTAACCCATATGTATTGGTCCTTTTGAAATGGTGGAAGGAATAGAGCAATAGCTAATCGACTTAACCTACCTGCTTCTATGGATATGATACATGATGTATCCCATATATCTTCTCTATGAAAATATGCTCATGACGCTTCGACTACCAAATCCTCCACAGACTTGGAAGCTAATTTGATATACGAAGAACACGCAAAACGTCTGAGGAAGCCACATAGGAGCATAAAGATGATATAAAGATGAGATATCCGGAATTATTTGGCAAGTTTTAAATTTTCAGAATGAAATTTATTAAAACGGAAGATAATATAACTTTCTTGAGTATTTCTATGATTTTTAGGATTTTTTCTAATGTTTTATTGATTTTTATTATTAAATTATAATAATAGGAGTAATGCAACGTTAATAATATAAATAAGAATTTTTTTAATTGCGCCTCCGGACCCAAAAAGAACTAATAAATTTTATAGGGACTTGAAACTTTCATTTTCTTTCTTCCTTCCTTTTGCAATCTTAATCGTTCAGTTTAGGTAAGTTATCTTTATTTAATATTTTATTTAAATACTTCTAAATTTGTAAAATTTACATACTATATATTGACTTAGGGGCGTGTGTCCGGTCATGTAACATACTTTTTGAGGTAAAAATCTAAGGGCTTGTCTGTTGCTCATTATTTGTTCCAAAAAATCAATTTTGTAGCCGTTTCTTTTCAGCAAATGGGACCCATTTATGAGATACGAAGTCAAATAAGGTGTGATGTCTCCTGTTCCAACGGTCACAAAAGTAATGAAAATTTTGCAAAGAATCGGAAACAGACAAGCACTAAAATTTGAGTGCGAGTCTCGACGCCCGGGCACCATGTGTGTCCACAAAGGGCCAGACCCAATGAAGGCCAAGTGCAGGCTGCCTACACTGAACTTTGGGTCAACCCCATTTAACAATAGAGAACTTAAGTGTGTGTGTGTGTGTGTATTTATCAGCCTGTTTTCCATGATCATTCTATTTTCTAGTTCTGCATCCAGAAGTTGGCAGGGTTTGTTCAGAATTCGGTCCCAAGAAAAATGGTGGCTCTGGTGGTGGTGTTCCAGTGGCAACTAGTGGAGGTAATGGAGCAATACTGGAGTTGAATGGATTCCCAGCTTGCTTGTATGTTACAAACTAAATTTAATGAGCAGATGCATATAACATTACTTATTCAGTGAAATAGAAAATGGATACAACATTATACATCACATAGTTGCTTGGATTCAAATGAAAGATGTAACATAGCCATAGGCTTGCCTGCGTGCCTCCTTTCCATCTCCTTCCCAAACTGGGGAAAGAGAAGGTAAAGCGCTAAAAGGGCTAGGCTAACCTTAACCAAAGTATGTATACATGCAAAAAAAGAGGCATCACATTAAATCAAAAATAAAACACGAGGACTATCTTTTTGCTATTTCTTTTCCAGATGATTGTCTTGATTCTGAATTATCTGGTGATTTTGGGGTACATATTTTTCTATTATTTATTCTTTATTTATCTTGAGATATAAACCCCCAGGTGTTAGAATATCTATAATGCATTGGTGTATGAATTGAATGTAAAATTAATCCCAAATGTGAATAAGTTTTACTATATAACGTCAAATTTACAAATTATTTTTGTGCTTATTTGCATAATTCACGTTCCTTTCAATAACTTAAATTTGAATGCATTGGTAATTGTTTTTATATTTGCGTGTACCGAGCATTTCTTTGCCCACACTGAAAAAAATTTAAGGGTCCGCCCCTGTGTCCACACATAAAGAATGTGTGTTGGCACAGAAGCTGCAATGTTTGTAAACATACACATGCCCGTTTATTCCGTGGATCCCCCTTTTTTATGATTTGACCATAGGAAACCCACTTTCGAGCATTTTAGACAAATTTTAACACATGCTACTTTTGTTGACTTCCAATCATTGATTAATGCAAATTCAAACAATCTATTACACTTGACTAGAGGTACAAAACCCTAGTATTCTTACTCGATATACATTACTTTTTGAAATTATTACGTTATATTTAGCATAGGAATGCTCCTTCAGCATTCATTGTACATTGTCATTCATGTTTGATATTTGTATTATTGATCATCAGTGTGAGTTCATTTTATAGTTGTTCCGTGCTATTAGTATATGCATATATACACTTGTTGAGGTTCTCTGATAGCCAACGATAGAATATTATTGAAGATCTGGAACCAGTATACATGTAATGTCAAGAGCTTATGTGGTTCCCCGAGGACCACAGATAGGAATGTCGAACACCGATTCATTGTGGAATCCAAGTTGTTGTAACAACTAGGATGATCCCACAGGTTCTAGCTATAGAGCACTTATATTTGTTCATGTTTACCTTAAAATCACAATATACACTATAACTATAACGTAGCCCTACATACATATTACATATTTTGTACTATAGATGATACTACGTGAAATGATGTTATATGCAATCCTGCAAGCTGAGAAGACTCCAGACCTTATCATTATACATTTTTCCTACACATGGGATCACTTCACTCATTTTTATACCATGATCAACGAAGAAGAACTTGAAACATTTTAGGAATTTAAAGACTTTGTATTTGTTATTACCGATGTCTATGAGCAAGGGCAGACCCAAACCATTTGTTATGAAGGGTCAAAAATGAGAATTCAAAAATATTTAGGACTACATGTTATTAATGAAAATAAGTCAATACGCTATTACAATTGGGGATATCAAAGTCACTGCCTTATGAGTCATAGTATATTAGTTGAGTTGGGTCAATCAATGAATTATGGATTAATGGATTGGTGTAAAGCGTAATTGGTCTTGGGCTTATAAGTTGTGGATTGAGTTGCTCTTGAGTAAGTGGTAAGTGTTAGAAAAAAAATTGTGGGGTCATTTGACCCAACATAATCCCATATGGTTCTGCCCCTGTCTAGGAGGGATTGTTTTAATCACACAACATATATGCGAGTTGACTAGCTACTATTTTTGTTAGGATGTAAAATAGGATTATTGTACATATGTTGGATGCTTAGATAGTGTGCGGTAGCCAGTCTAGCTCATGCACACTAGGGATGGCAACGGAGCGGGTCGGGGGCGGGGCCCTTGCCCCGTTTAAATTTTTTTTTTTTTATAAAATTTATTTTTCCCCCATTCATTAAATTAACACAAATAATTTTAATTCTCATTTTCTATTAAAACTAATAAAATCTTTCATTTAAAATATTCAATTCTAAAAAAAAAATTAAACGGGACGGGGATGGGGGCGGGGTGCCTGTTACTCGTCCCCGCCCCGGGGCAAAATTCTCCTCCCCGTCCCCACCTCGAATACCCGATTAAGCGGGTAATCCCCGCCCCGTTCGGGGCGGGGCCCCGCAGTATCGGATTTGTCGAGTTTTTTTGTCATTCCTAATGCACACCACCACACTAGCCCAATTTGGTCTGCCCTTGAATACTTCTGTAAAATAGAGCATTTTTACATTATATAAATGTTAAAATTTGGGGTTTCATCTTAAAAAGTCAATATTATTAAGAATAGTAGTTCAAACTCTTATAAATTGATCTATATTTTCATCTTTATTCGATGTGAAATTTTACTCCTTAACATGTCCCCGCAAGAGGTGGCTTGAGCACACCAATCTCGAAATTCATGTGTTCAATTTTTATTTTTATTTTTTGAGTTTTAATCAAATCGAACTGCTCATTGGAGCTAAACAGTCATGTTAAGATTTGAGACTCCGTCTTAAAATGTCAAATTTGTTAAGAGAATTAGTTCAAACTCTTATAAATTGATATATGTTTTCATCTTTATTCAAATCAGAATATTATGTATTATTATACATACAGTTATTAATATTGAGAAAATCTAAATAATAATATTTTAAATAAATAGAGAAATAGTAAAAGGAGTTTCAGGTGTCTCTGGTGGATTATGATGCATTGTTTTTTTATGATGTAGGTAGTTACGTTGCATTAGATAAACGTACAAGTATTGAAAAATAAAAAATAATATAACAATATTTTTGTCATTTATAAGTAATTTATTTTACCTATAGGTGAAATTGCTAAAGTGATCTTTTCACTTATTTGATTTTAATAGTTAAATAATTTTACATATAGGTTAGTTTTACTTATAAGTGAATTCTTACTTATGGATCCATATTATTCATAATATGGTGAATTAATAATTCAATCTAAACTCACCTCATAAGCACATTAATTTTATCTAATTTACTAAAGGAGGATAATCATCGTGAATTAATTCAATTCAGGTATTAATTGCATCAAACATTGAATAGGAATATATTAATCAATATGTGATCTAATACGAGGTGTCAAGACATAAAAGAACAGGTTACCTAGTGGCGGAGTTCGAAGTTGTCTTGAGACACCTTGGTGGTTGATGCTACAATGATTGGCAGCATACAAGAAGATAAAATACAATAGTAATCGACTTTGTGTTAATTGTTGATAAAAATAAAATGGTGAACAAAACTAAAAAGGAAAATTTTTTATTTTAAAAAATCAAGTTTTCATTTGTTGGTCAAAAGGATAGAAGAAATAAATGGAATTCTTGTTTATTCATGCACATAAATACAAAAAGGAGTAAGAAAATAAAGCAAACAAATATAGAAAACTCATTTACAATAAGTGAAAGAAAAACACAATTATGTTCGAGTTTACTAAAAAAAAAATTGAAAAACACATTGTCATGGTTGGTGTCATCTTTTTTGAACATTTTGCACAATTTCATAACAAATAGTTTTGCTTTCAACAAAATTTTGACGAAATTTGGGCATAAAAAAAGGAAATATATATATATATATATATATATATATATATATATATATATATATATATTTTGGAATTGAAAACGAAGGAATCATTTAGGTTTGAAAGATTAGGTTATGTATTTAAATAGTATTTTATCAACTTTGCTCTCCAAAAAATTAACATGTGCGATTTAGTATTATTTGTTTTGAAATCCTAGCATGATTGGCTAATCTTATATGTTATAAGTTGCTTTAAGCATCTTATTTGAACCATTAATTAAAGCTAGCTAGTCGAACATGTAACATATGCTAATACTCTTTTAAACTTACATTTAATAATTTAGTTCAGATCGGCTTAACGTTTTAATTATAGTATATAAAATGGGAAGTCGTTAAAGCTTTTAATTTCCCTATATGAACGGCAACGGGACGAAAAGGCCATCCCCATTCCTGTCCAATTGAATTTTTTTTAGAGGGGGAACGAGTATCCTATTTCACTATGTGAAATTATGCTCATGACAGTTGATCAGTTGTTGATTAAGGAGAAAGTGATGAGAAAGTTGAGCTAAAGGCAAAGGCCTATCTATCACGAGACATTAAAGAGTTTTGGTTGCCGTGCAATGTGGAATAGTCTTCTTCATCGACTTTGTGATGCAGCTTTCAACATGCTCTTCTCGATACTGACTCACCCACGCACACTCTGTACACAGGCAGTATGCAATGTCTCTCTTCTTCACTGTTTCTCATGCATGTTCCCTTCTGGGCTCTGCCTATTAAATAATTTTGTATCTAAACACCCCACCTCCATTGCTGACCTCTTTTGCCCCAGAAGGAAAATAAATATAAATAAATAAAAATAAGAGATATTTCAAGAGAAGAGTAATGCTATTTGCAATAGTTCATTATCGTAGTCGCACTACGCGGCATAAATTTGGAGATTAATTATTTGATGCATGAGGCAATAAAAAATTAGCACATTAGTGCTTCAAATCACTAATCGCCACATATATGCCACGTAGGACAATTACGGTAGTAAGCGACTGCAAATAGTATTATTCTCAAGAGAAACATAGCATTCAGATTCTCTCTCGTATTCATATCTTGTAACTGAAGTGTTGCACTTTGTAGGAGAAGATAATAACCGATATTACTTTTTTGCTGTAAATTCAATCACTGATTTTCATTGGAAAGAAAGGGGGATCATCTTGGCTGACGGCAGTAAAAAGAACATTCAGATCTCCTGTTAAAGACAGTGAAAAGAGGAACAACAGAAACAAAAATGAACAAGAAGAGATTGAAGAAAAGGTACCTTTAGTTACACTATGTACATCTGTAATAGTCAATCCATTGATTTGTTTCCTTCAGTGAGTAAATTGCTTTAATTGGCTTTTTATGCAGAAGAGGGAAACACGTTGGTGGCTTTTCCGGAAGCAAAATCACCAGGAGATTAATGCAACGCCACCTAAATGGAGCAATGCTGCCGGCGCTGCACCTGCAGTGACCAGTTATTGGGAAGTTGCTGCAATTCATGATGAAAGGCATGCCATTGCTGTGGCAATGGCAACCGCAGTAGCTGCTGATGCTGCAGTTGTCACAGCCCAAGCAGTATCTGAAGTTGCAAGGTTTTCGAGGCCTACCACAAATTACACAAAGGAGCATTGTGCTGCCATTGTCATTCAAACAGCTTTCAAAGGATATCTAGTGAGTCAATTATCTATAGATCTAATTGTTATTTCCATAGTTTGAATAGTATTAAAAAAAACTCTTCCAGATATGATGTAGATACATTGGAGTCCACATTTGCTTGAATTGATAGGTAAGAGGAAAACTGCATCATTAATTTTTTCTAAGGCAATCCTCTCTATCTCAGTATCTTGTCAAATATATGAAACTCATAATGTTACATTATTATAGGCATGGCCAAGTTAGGAAGGGGCTAATGTATGGGTTGTTACTTATATATGTGATGCAGTGCGAAACAAACAATTAAAATGAAAACCTTAAGAACCCAAATCGGGAATCCACCCGAGAATGAAAAACAAAATCACGAAGTTTTATTAATTCCAAGATAATAAAAAAACAATGAATTAGCCCTTTATTTACAAGGGTTTAAACAAAAATCTAGTCTAAACGAACTAAAATGGTATAGAAATCGAAATAAACTAAATGACAAAAATAGTGCTAAAGCTTAAAAAGCAGTTTATTCGGATGGCTAAAATCCACCCTACATCAAGGAAAAGCATGAGTTTAGCCCGTCTCATCGTTCTCTTTCCGAAAAGGTATTATGGGCTCGAATATGAGCTCAAATGCCAAATCTACAATTTATTATTTTCCCTTTTCAATTCAATTGTTCATCAATCCATTCGGCCATATGTTCTACATCAATATGTGAACACAAGGAGAGCTCTATGAGCATTAAAAGGGCTCGTAAAACTGCAAGCTTTAGTAAGGGGTCACAATGTCCGGAAGCAAGCGAAGATGACCTTGAGATGCATGCAAGCTCTTGTTCGAGTGTAGGCTCGGGTACTTGACCAACGCACAAGGCAAACTAGCGAAGGAAGCAAAATGTCAACATTTAGCGACACTAATAGTGTGTTGGAATCACGGTTTCTCCAAGAAATGTCTCTCTCTGACAGAAGATCAATGGTAAAAGGGTTAATTTTCCTGTGCATCAATTTTTTATATTTAAATTTTTGTTAGTTTAATTTGATATATAGTCATGTACTTTTTTCGAAGGAAACTGTAAATTCTAGTCGAGGGGTGGAAGCAATATTCTAGATGAATGGGATGAATGTCCGCATACCATAAACGAGGCGAAAGCAATGCTACAGAACAGAAAAGAAGCTGCCCTGAAGCGCGAAAGAAATTTATTACACGCCTTGCCTAAACAGGTACTAGTAAACATTTGTATCTATAATGCCTTTATGTTGTTTATGAATTTGAATCTTATTATCGTTGCCTTGAACCATTTTTGTCCCTCTAAGAGAAATACCATTTGGCATAGCTAATTTTGATCTTATTCCTTAAAATGTATTTAGCATATGTGTAGAGGCGGTAGGGATTCATCATTAGGAAACGAAAATGACCTTGGTGAAAAACACCAGTGGCTAGAGAGATGGATGGCAGCAAAGCCATAGGATAGCAGAGGAAGAGCCTCAACATATCAAAGGTGTTGGGAGTAAAAGAAGTCTCACATCGGTTAGACATGGGAAATATGATGAGTTTATAAGTGTAGGACAATATCTCCATTGGTATGAGACGTTTTGGGATAAAGCCCAAAAACAAATTCATGAGAGCTTAAGCCCAAAGTGGACAATATCATACTATTGTGGAGATATGTGATGTCCATAAACCCAACAAGTGGTATCAGAGCTCAGGGCTCAAAACTTAGCCGGAAGAACGCGGTGAAAAGCGTGGTGGAGGTCCCATAATTAGCCTTACGATCTGGCTAAAAAATCATTCGCGTTTAAGGTGCCTTGTGTCGAAAGTCTTCTTGACATAAAAAATATGGTGGTCAAGTAGCAGGTCCCGTTTAGTCGAGGGTGATGGCAATAACGACGGTACAAGATGATTGGCGGATGGATTATCGTTTGAGGGGAGACCACAATGATGTGGTCCTTCGTTTGAGGGTAGGATTGTTGGGAATAAAAGAAATCTCACATCGACTAAACATGGAAAATATGATAGGTTTATAAGTGTAGGACAATATCTCCATTGGTATAAGGTCTTTTGGGGTAAAGCGCAAAAGCAAATACATGAGAGCTTAGCCCAAAGTGAACAATATTATACTATTGTGGAGATATGTGGTGTCCATAAACCCAACAAAGGGGACTATGTTAAAACTGTTGAAATTGACGACACTCCACAACTATACTCATATTTAGCTCCCAGTTTTTGAATGTCGAGTGCTCAACATCAACAAAGACTGAGTTTCCCTCTTCATAGAGCAAGAGTAACCCACCAAAATCAACTTCTGTATTCCCCTGTTATACCTTCACCATCTTAGAGTCTGTTTGGTGGAGCTAAAAAGTCGATTAAAATTGAAAATATGTCCGTTATTGGGTCTCACTCGTCTAATAAAAGTCAACAATAATGACTAGTTTTTTAATTTTAATTCGATTTTAATCTCTACCAAACACACTCTAAAACACGACCTAAAGTCCGCTCTGCAAGTCCTCATTGTGCAAGAGAAGAAAGAAGCTATCACATGGCTCAAACTACAAGCATAAGGTCAGATTACTTTTATAAGCCAAGGGTACAACATATGCAAAATGGTGCAATGCCTAATTACATGGCGGCAACTAAGTCTGCCAAGTCAAGGATCCAGTCACAGAGCGCACCAAGACAAAGGACATCAACACCAGAGAGGGAAAGAATGGGAGCAAAGAAGCACTTATCGTACCTTGTCCCTATCCCTGTCCCCGACCCCTTCAACTACAATTTAGGGAATGGCTACGGAAGTTACAAGGGGCATAACTTAAGAAGTCCAAGCTTTAACAGCATTACTAGCGGAGTACACCTGGTAGGGATTGAACAACAATCCCAATATTCTTCATGCTATACACAGAGTCTTCCAGGAGAGGTTTCTCCATCTCAACCTGTGACCTTAGGAGATCATGGTTGAGGTGATTAGGCCACAATATGATTATGCACCAATCGTTTCTGCAAGACTGCAACTATTTAGATTTCTTCTCTATTTTTAGGACTTCTAAATCAAAATTCTTATCTTATTATGGTCATCTGAATGAATATGATAATTGTATCACTCAACGTTATGTCTAGTCTTCAACTCTCGGCCATGAGAATATCTGTAATAATTAGTCACGGGTTAGTTTCTAAAATTCTTGTAACTAACACAATATTTTCTGCCAATTTCAATCAAAAGCTAGACATATTTTAAAATTATTTAAGCAAAGAATGATCGATCCGAGTATTAAAATGTTGAAAGTGAGAATTTCTAAAGATCTTGTAAATAACACTATTTTTCCACAACTTTTAGTCAAAAAGCTAGGCGTAGGGATGACAACGGGGCGGGTATGGGACCGGTCGTCCATTCCCACCCCCTTCCAGTTAAGTATTTTTGTTACCTTATCTCTTCCCCATACGGGACGGGGTGGGATCAGGATGGGGCGGGGCAAGTCTCATGACTCATTTATCATCCCATTTATTTGTTTCTTTTTATTTTTATTTATTTTATTTGTTGCTTTTATTTTTTTTTATGTCTTTAATCAGTAAATATTATTACTTTTTTACTAATTTGTTAAAAAGAACTTATGTTCTCTTTAAAAATGATGATAAATTTATTATTTTTGTTCAATAAAATACTTAAATTTGAAATTAACTTTAAACTGGACAGGTAGCGGAACATGGACTATATTTCCCGTACCCGTCACGTACCCATTTCGCGGGTAATGACTCTTGCCTCATCCCCGCACAATTTACGAAGAAATAGTGGAAGATGGTCGGTTGACCCGACCATCTTTCCACAATAGCCTTTGACCAACTATCAAAAAAAAAGTTAATAAACACTTCAAAGGAAGAGAAGCGCTCATTTTACCCTCACCACGTGATAAAGAAAAGAGAAAGGAGAGACCAAACTTAGCCTCAGAAAGCCCGGATGCCTAGGCCCAGATGCCCAGATACTGAGAATTTGGGCTCGGATGGCCATCTAGGCCGCTGCCAGAGGTAGCCTAGAAGGCCTTTTTTCTTTGTTTTTTTTTTTTTTTTTTTTTACTAAATTAGTTATTTAATTGTGTAATTAATATGAACTATTTTATTTAATTAATATGAGCATTTAATTTTAAATATTTAATTAACTATTTAATATTTAATTGAAATAAATAATTAACTTATTTAACAATTAAAATAAAAAAAACTTCAATAAACAATTAATATAAATATTACATAAACAATTAAATTTTTTTTAAACAACTTGAAAAATTCACAATTTTTTTTTTATAAATAATAAACTATTAAATATTCGATTGTTTATTTAATATTCTATTAAATATAATTAATATTATATAAACAATTATAAATTCTTCTTTTACAATGAAATATTAAGCAAATAATTAAAATATATATTTTTAAATTGCTTATTTAATTTGTTTATAAATCATTAAATAAACGATGTAAAATATTTATTTAAAATTACTTATTTCAATTGTTTATGAAGTATTAAATAAACAATTAAAATAAATTATTTCATTTAATTGTTTATTTAATTTGTTTATTTTAATAATTTTTTAAAATATTTAGTTACAAACAAGAGTTTATTTAAAAATAAATATTATTTAGTTATAAATAATAAACAATTAAATAAATATTTTCTTTTAATTGTTTATTTAAATTTTATATTTCGACAATTTATTTAATATTGCATTAATTATAATTAAATATTATATAAACAATTAAAATAAGGAATTTAATTATAAGTTCTTCTTTTACAATGAAATTTTAAGTAAAGAATTAAAATATATATTTTTAAAATACTTATTTAATTTGTTTATAAGGCATTAAATAAACGATTTAAAATATTTATTTAAAATTCCTTATTTAAATTGTTTATAAAGTATTAAATAAACAATTAAAATAAATTATTTCATTTAATTTTTTATTTAATTTTTTTATTTTAATAATTTGTGTAATATTTAGTTACAAAAAAGAGTTTATTTAAAAATAAAATATTATTTAGTTATAAATAATAAACTATAAAAAATAAATAAAATAAATTGTTTCTTTGAATTGTTTGTTTAATATTCCATCAATTATAATTCAATATTATAAAACCAATTAAAATAAGGAATTTAATTATAAAATCTTCGTTTACAATGAAATATTAAGTTAACAATTAAAACATTTATTTTTAAATTGTTTATAAAGCATTAAATAAACAATTTAAAATGTTTATTTAAAATTGCTTATTTAAATTGTGTATAAAGTATTAAATAAACAATTAAAATAAATTATTTCATATAATTGTTTATTTAATTTGTTTATTTTAATTGTTGGTTTAATATTAAGTTACAAAAAAGAGTTTATTTAAAAATAAAATATTATTTAGTTATATATAATAAACTATGAAATAAATAAAATAAATTGTTTATTTAATAATCCATTAATTTTAATTACATATTATATAACCAATTAAAATAAGAAATTTAATTATAAACTCTTCTTTTACAATGAAATATTAGGTAAACAATTAAAATATTTATTTTTACATTACTTATTTAATTTGTTTATAAAGCATTAAATAAACGATTTAAAAATGAAAATAATTATTTAAAATCACTTATTCAAATTGTTTATAAAGTATTAAATAAACAATTAAAATAAATTATTTCATTTAATTTTTTATTCAATTTTTTTTTATTTTAATAGTCTGTTTAATATTTGGTTACAAAAAGAGTTTATTTAAAAATAAAATATTATTTAGTTATAAATAATAAACTATTAAATAATTTTTTTTCTTTTAATTGTTTATTTAAATTTTATATTTCGACTATTTATTTGATATTCCATTAATTATAATTAAATACTATATAAACAATTAAAAAAGGAATTTAATTATAAATTCTTCTTTTACAGTGAAATATTAAGCAAATAATTAAAATATATATTTTTAAACTACTTATTTAATTTAATTTTTTTATAAAGCATTAAATAAACGATTTAAAATATTTATTTAAAATTACTTATTTAAATTGTTTATGAAGTATTAAATAAACAATTAAAATAAATTATTTCATTTAATTGTTTATTTAATTTGTTTATTTTAATAGTTGGTTTAACCTTAAGTAACAAAAAAGAGTTTATTTAAAACTAAAATATTATTTAGTTATAAATAATAAACTATGAAATAAATAAAATAAATTGTTTATTTAATATTCCATTAATTTTAATTAAATATTATATAACTAATTAAAATAAGAAATTTAATTATAAACTCTTCGTTTACAATGAAATATTAAGTAAACAATTAAAATATTTATTTTTAAATTACTTATTTAATTTGTTTATAA
The DNA here is from genome assembly GCA_019097785.1 of Fraxinus excelsior. NCBI lineage: Eukaryota > Viridiplantae > Streptophyta > Magnoliopsida > Lamiales > Oleaceae > Fraxinus > Fraxinus excelsior. The sequence goes on from CM032624.1 coordinate 6,325,367, forward strand.
AGTTTTAAATAAACGATTTAAAATATTTATTTTAAATTACTTATTGAAATTGTTTATAAAACATTAAAATAAATTATTTCATTTAATTTTTTTCATTTAATTTGTATATTTTAATATTTTGTTTAATAATAAGTTACCAAAAATATTTTATTTAAAATTAAAATATTATTTAGTTATAAATAATAAAATATTAGATAAACAACATAAATTGTTTCTTTGAATTGTTTATTTAAAATTTATATTTCGATTGTTTATTTAATATTCTATTAACTATATTTAAATATTATATAAACAATTAAAATAAGGAATTTAATTATAAATTCTTCTTTTACAATGAAATATTAAGTGAACAATTAAAATATTTATTGAAATTGTTTATAAAGCATTAAATAAACAATTTAAACTAAATTATTTCATTTAATTATTTATTTAATTTGTTTATTTTAATAGTTTGTTTAATATTTAGTTACAAAAAATAGTTTATTTAAAAATAAAATATTAAATAAACAAAATAAATTGTTTCTTTGAATTTTTTATTTTGATTATTTATTTAATATTCTATTAATTATAATTAAGTATTATGTAAATAATTAAAATAAGGAAATTATTGTAAATTCTTTTTTTACAATGAGATATTAAGTAAACAATTAAAATATTTATTTTAAATTACTTATTTAATTTGTTTATAAAACATTAAATAAACGATTTAAAATTACTTATTTAAATTGTTTATAAAGTATTAAATAAACCATTAAAATAAATTATTTCATTTAATTGTTTTTTAATTCGTTTATTTTAATAGTTTATTTTATATTTAATTAAAAATAGTTTATTTATAAATAAAATATTATTTAGTTGTAAATAATAAACTATTAAATAAATAAAATAAATTGTGTATTTAAATTGTATATTTGGATTGTTTATTTATTATTCTATTAAATATAATTAAATATTATATAAAAAATCAAAATAAAAAATTTAATTATAAACTCTTATTTTACAATGAAATATTAAGTAAACAATTAAATTATTTATTTTTAAATGACTTATTTAATTTGTTTATAAACGATTTAAAATATTTATTTAATAGTACTTATTCAAATTGTTTATAAAGTATTAAATAATCAATTAATAATATATTGATGAGTGCAATCAACTCATTAAACAAATATCTTTAAAAAAATGTTGAACTCCAACTTTGAGGGTCCCCCATCGCACTGCCCCTAGAGCATCGTGGAGGAGGTAAATCGTGGGATGTGCCTCAACAGATCGGGATACAAGAGCTGCCACAAAGAGTCTAATTCCAAACCTTGTTAAAGGAATGAATCGAACTCTCACACTACGGCTGTCAACTCAGCTGAGACTGCCCCACTCTTGTCCTTTACACCACTAAGCTATGCCCCGAAGGACAACAAATACCTCTAAATTGTAGTTTTTGGCCCGTTCTTGAGCACTTTTGAGTATTTCGATGTGTGTGTTCATGTCGTTTTGTAGTTTAAATACATTAGAGAAAATGACTTATTTTGGAGCATTAGATGGAGTTGTGTGTGATCATAAAAATTGGACTTGAAGAGGAGGTGAAACAAAAGAGAAATGAAGTGAAAATGGTGAATTAGCGGAAGTTCGCCAAAATAGGCGGCGATAATAGTGCAATTATCACGTTTTTCATCCACTAATAATTGCATTTTTCATAATTTATTGGCGTCTAAATGTTCTAAGTACACTTTTATTTTGGTTTAGGCTGTAATGGACGAACATGATGGAAATTAGAAGAAAATAGCGAAAATAATCAATATGGAGGAAAGTGATAGTTTAGGGACTAAAGTGAAAATATTCTAAATATGTTTCTAACCTTGTGATGAAGATTCGAGAGTGTTGGAGGTCAATTGGATGAAGAAATGAGTCAAATAGATGAAATATAGCCAAAATATTATAATATATCAACTTTCAAGTTGAAAAGTTTTGCACCGATTTTTAGCTTCATATTGAGACCAAATTTTCACATGGAAAACGATCGAATTCGAATATGGTATTTGAAGTAAAGTTGTAACCATTTGAGTTAGATTTTCAACGCATTTTGAATCATTTCAATCGGATATCAACAGAGAAAATTATGATCCAAAAACGATGTCAAGCGCGCCCGCCCCCAGACGGCCCGAACGTCCGGGCACGGGTTTTTCCATCCTTATGTCTGGGCATTTTACATATCGTAAATTTGTCTGCAATTATACATGCATATAAATGTTTTTCTCGTTTTTGTTAAATGATTATAAATCCATTTAAATTTATAAATTTTTTATATATCTATATCGAAATAAAATTTAAATATTAAAAAAAATGTACTAATTTAACCAAAGCGAATTTAAAAATACGTAAATATATTTATCGATTTCACTAATTGCTGTGAATAGTATTTTCTTATATAGTGTTTGATGAATTTATCTGTTTTCAAGTTTGAAGTAGATGAAAAATGAAACAATTTTTATCTGTGGTGGAGTAAACAGATAAAGAAAGTGATTTTGTTTTAAAATTGTAATTGGGAATGTTTGGAATTCTTTATAAGTTAATAAGAGTATTTTTGTCTTTTAAACAATACAACATTTATGTAATTATATAACATTCTACGGATATTTATCTTTTCCGCCTATTTAGGCTATTGGGGTGAATCTTTATTTTTTTTGGGTCAAAGTGATTAATGACAAGTTGGACTTGCCTAATCTTAAAAGTACCACCAAACAAATAAAGAAAATAATTTTGTTTTAAAATTGTAATTGGGAATGTTTGGAATTCTTTATAAGTTAATAAGAGTATTTTTGTCTTTTAAACAATACAACATTTATGTAATTATATAACATTTTACGGATATTTATCTTTTTCGCCTATTTAGGCTATTGGGGTGAATCTTTATTTTTTTTTGGTCAAAGTGATTAATGACAAGTTGGACTTGCCTAATCTTAAAAGTACCACCCCCCCCCCCCCCCCTCCATTTTCCCTTCTTTTACTCGATTAGACTGATAATCCCTGCCCCCTACGGGAATCGAATTGAACGAATTTTTTTATCATTCATAACTAGATATACTAAAATGAATTAAGAATTAATATATTATGAAACTTTTTTCGCCAAGGATAATGGACGTGAGTATTCAAATGTCAAAAGTGAAGATAGAGACATTTTTGCACCGAGTATCCAAATTTTCAAGATGAGAAATATCTCTAGAAACAATAAAATCATCTATATATATAGAGAATTTTCTGATGACTCATTTCATATAAACCAACTTTTTTTTTTTTTTATCTCCCGTCACCCCCAACAGATTTCGACAACAAATATCTGCATTGTTACAGATGGAACTTTCATAACAATGTAGATGCTTCTATAACATTAATTTTGTGTTTAAATGTAGAAGAAACGGCAAGCACATGCTGGCCAAATTAGGGACACAACAGTGGATGTGAAAGGGCTTCACTCTTTGAGACAGTTCTCACTTAGCCCCAACGAAAAGAAAATTTGGGTATGCAAAGTCTCGCTCAAATTTTCAAACATAGTAACTGCTATAATACGTTTACATAGCTTTTTGTGATTTGCCCTTTAATCATTTGAAAATTATTGAATGTAGGGGTTTTTAAGGATTTATTTGTCATCTGTGTTGCACTTAATTCCTATGTTTGTTTTGAGATATCTTGGCTATGTGCAGATAATTCTGGAATTTCGAATTTTTTTATCTTTTTTTCATTTTGTTAATGCTACATTTTGGTTTTGGGGCCTCTATTTCAGGGTGTATTTCATTTGATTTCATGCTTCTGAATGGTTTAGTTTTGTTTGTCGGGCATTAAAAAAAATAAGAAATAAAAACATTTAACTGTGGTTTGTATATTTGATATAGAATTTTTGGCAAAATTTTGTGCTCCTTTTGAATTTTCTAAATAAGCTCATTTCCCCTCCCCACCCCCTTTTTTTCTGGGAGGCCCCCTTATGCTTTCTGTGGCAATTTCTTTTTTTGGTGGGCTGGGGTGTGACATAAGTAGTTTGTTCTAGGAATCTAGAGGTTTTCTGATCACCAGAGGCCAAAACAAGGTTGATTTTTTTTTAGCTTGGCTTCTCGGAAATAAGGAAAAAGAAATTGGGGAATGGGGTTTCAGAATCAGTTTTGGCTTAAACTGGAATACTGTAAATTTTTTATCTTTTGAAATCTAACCACTACCAGGCGTATTAGTCCAATGATATTTTATTTTACACCTGATCTAGTAATATAACTGGTGCACTGGGAATGCATATCTCAATGCTACAAGCCTAAAAACCAAGAAAAGTGATTATCAAACACTTCAGACCTTTTGGCCATTATTTCTGCACTCTGCAGATGGTTATATAATTTGCTAGCTTCCATAATAATAATGTAAGCATGCAGATTATACCTGTGGAAGGAAGGCTCAAATTGTAGTTAATGTGTGACACAACTTGGATCAGAAAGCAATCATGGGAGAAATCAGTGAAATTGAGGATCGAGTGGATCTTGATGATGACAATTACAGTGAAGAAGATGATGATATTGAAGAACCCATGGAAGATGAAGGAGATGGAGAAGGTGATGAGGAGAATGGTGGAGAAGAGCAGGAGGACATGAGAAACAGCGATAGTAGGAAAGGTCAGTCACCAGGGACAAACAGAAGTAATAGTGGCAGTGAGAGAGTGGAATACGAAGGAAAACCTGGTGCTTCAATTAAAGAAGGTGAAAAGGAGAAGCATGCTGAACTTCTTGCTCTTCCTCCTCGTGGTTCTGAAGTTTTCATCGGTGGACTTTCTCGAGATATTTCAGAAGAAGACTTGAGGGAGCTCTGCAAACCCTTTGGTGAAATTTTTAAGGTCAGTTTTTGTTCTAGGTAGAAAAAAAAGTTTTATAGATAATCATAACAACTAAAGATTGAAGTGCTTTAAATAATATTCAACAATTTTCTATATACATCTGATAACAATAATATTGCAGATAAGAGTAATGAAAAATAGGGATACTGGTGAAAGCAAGGGTTTTGCTTTTGTAGCCTTCAAAACAAAAGACGTTGCACAAAAGGCCATCGAAGAGTTACATAGCAAAGAATTCAAGGTGAAATTTGTAACTTTTGTTTGAAACTTTTTTTAGGTAACATTGGGCCGTGCAAATACCTAGTCTTATACATGTTCTATTGAGCTTTGTAAATGGTTCCAGTTGTTACTTTCTATATGTTTTCTGACTACAGGGCAGAACCTTACGGTGCTCGCTGTCAGATGCTAAATGCACATTGTTCATAGGTAATGTCCCAAAGAATTGGAGTGATGACAACTTTAAAGAAGTCATTGAAGATACTGGTCCTGGAGCAGAAACCATAGAACTCATAAAGGTCTGTTTTTTACCTCTGGTGTTGAAATATTAGCATGCTATCAATTTTATTTTGGCAGATTGATTTTCTTTAATTTGTGGCTTATTTCATTCTTTAATACAGGATCCTCAAAACCCAGGCCGTAATCGTGGATTTTCTTTTGTTGAATACTACAACAATGCTTGTGCTGATTATTCTAGGTTAAAAATGTTGACTGCAGATTTTAGACTCGATGGTAACATGCCGACCGTCACATGGGCTGAACCACAGATGACACCAAATCATTCTTCTGTTGCTGATCAGGTATTGCCTCAAATGGCTGAAATTTGACCACTTTCGTGAGGCCTTATTTAGTGGAGGATTCGATATTTTTCGAAGTGCTTGGTCTGAAGTTTGCAGGAACATCCAATGGGGTTGTCTGCATTTTGTGCATTGTAAAAGTGTTCAGTTAATTAGGAATATCAGTGTGAGAGGTCTTTTATTCCTTAGACACGAAACACACCCTTTGCATTGGGACAAGATAACCTACTAGTACAACTACAGCACATTGTTTAGACGGCAGATTAGAATAGAAGAAAAAAAATCAAACTTGCTGGCGATGAGATATTAGTACAAATTTGACTACAGCTAGGTGTGGGGAAAGGTAATATCACATTGTCTTCACGTCTGCAATAGCAATATTTGCTTATTGCTGATGTGATCACCATAAGTTGTAATCTGAAGTTCAAGTTTGCATCTATTTATAACAAGCGGTGATGGTGTTGCGAGTTTTATGTGCATGAAAGACCAAGAAAATAGTTCTCTTTTATGCTTATTCCACATGTTTTGGCTTTGTAGATAGTGGCAAAGCCATGATTTTCAACGAGAATGAGCTGTTTTAAATTTGCTAGGTTTATAAAAACCAAGGGTTTGTGGAGCTTAGCATCAGGTGAGGCATGGACGTGTTTAGAGGTACATAATTAGACCAAATATCTATAAATTTACAGGGTCAAGGGAACATGAACAATCCAAGAATTCTTCTTCATCAAGTTGAAATTCACTTCTAATGAATATTAATATGGTCTCAAAATGCTGTCAGTATTTATTTTATTAATAGAAAGTAGCCTGCCTTTGTAGCATGTGTCCATCCTATTGGGCAGTCAACCAAGAAATATTTTTTTTTTACTTAAACAGTTTTCTGAACTCTTTTATTTTATGGATTTACATAATTATTGACGTTCATCCTTCATTACTTATTAGGCAGATCATGTCGAAGTATATTAACCATATAGGATTGTGAGGGAAACCTGGGAAAATGGAAAGAAACGAGGAATATGTACCAAACTTTTGAAATACCTCTGCTATCAAATTAGACGATGTTAAATTTGGTTATCTTTCTCCTTCTAGTTTGTTCTACTAGATAACATCATTCTAATGAGCGTGAACTTCTTTAAGACATGGTCAATTGTATCCACTTGTCCTCTTGTTGATGTCATGTTTCTATATCTTGAAGATTTGACAAAGTTTTATCTTTGGTTGTCTACTTACTGCAACCCTCTTTTATGTGGGCTTGGGACTGTATGTAAAGAAACGTGGGCAGATTTCATATTTATAAACACCATTCAATCTATCTAGCAGTGTTAGCACAAAATTTCTCATATTGTAATTAAGTACCATTCATCCAATGTATTGCATGAGATGCATAACAGGGCAACCTTAATTTCTTAGCATTTTTGTGTATCGCCTTTTAGCTGCATGTGTACATACTCGTGCAATTACTGAGGACACCTGAGTGGAAAAGCTAGGCATTGGAAACAAAAAATAAAAATAAAAATAAAAAAATCTGCTAGTCTGGCACTTGATTCAAATTATTCTTATGATATTAATTTCCTGATGGATATCGTGTTAGACATATTATAAGAAGACTTTCAAATTTTAGACTAGGAAAATTATAGATATTCTAGTATTTTATTAGTTATTTCCTACTTAAATTAGATAAGTTGAAACCTTTTATTCATTGTAGTATTTAGACTTGATTATTGAATAAACTAACATTCCTCTCCCTAATAATTCTTCCTCCTCTCTGAGCCTCAGTTTGTCTGATTCATCTCCCTATCTCCCCCTCTTCTTCTCTTTTTCCCTCTCTTCCCCTTTTTTCCTCCTCTACAAGTCTCGTTCTTTGTTTGATTGTGTTTATGTCATTTACCTTCTCTCCTTGACATGTATGGGCTTGCCTTTTGACCTGCTTTAAGCTTTTGAAAATGTTTTGTCTCGAACTTGTTGATATAAATGATTAGCTGTTTCTCTTGCTAAAATTTATTCTCGCGATAAAGCTTGATTTAATATTTTAAAGAATTTCAGGCAACAGTTATCTTTTGTGGGACACTAGCGGCAAAATTTGAGAATTCCGTTTCTTCTTGTTTTGTTGTAAACAATATTGCATAATACCTATTGCAGGATTACATTTATAACCTTTTTGATGCTTTTACAGGTCAAGGCTCTTTATGTGAAGCATATACCTGAAAATACACCAATTGAGCAAATAAAGTCGCTCTTCCAACGCCATGGGGAAGTCACGAAAGTTGTTATGCCACCATCAAAAGGTGGTGGAAAAAGAGATTTCGGGTTTGTCCACTATGCAGAAAGGTCGAGTGCATTGAAAGCCATCAAAGACACAGAAACTTATGAAATTAATGGTGTGTTCTTGCCTTTTCACTGATATAAATTATCTTAATAAACTTATTATGATATAAAAAGAAAAATCTCACCATGATTATTTTGCATCAGTTCATGGTTCTAGGAACAGGTGCTTTCATGTCATTCATTAACACTAGTAATGGCTGGAGGTGAAGACTTAATATAACTTAACATCTTAAACTCATGAGACAATCATACAGTAAAATCTTAATTTCTTTAAAGAAACTGCCTTTGCCTGCCTTGAACTTTTTCCCCAAAATAATACTTCATACACATGGAATTAAAGAAAATAATACTTTTGTTATGTATGGCCTTTTAAATGCTGTTTCCCTATTTCTTCAAGGGCTTGAATGGGATAGTGGACACTGAGAATTTTTATACAAATAGCTACTTCCGTTTATTGCAACTCGGATCAGTTTCTTTGTTCCAATAATGCACCGCTTGTATCTTGTCACATGGTACATATCCTTTTGTAGCCACTCCAAAAACTGCTTCAAATTTTTATTATGCATTACATGCAACTAGCCACTGAAAGGGGCTGCATACATAAAAAAGCTGATTCCCATCATCAACAGTCTCAACTATTTTCCCCTTATAATCATTATTTTTTACCTCAACTATTACTGTTGCATCTTGTTGTCACCGTTGAAACCAAAGATAACAATTACTTGCAACTTTGGTCAAACAACACTATCACTAGTAGTTCTTCTGGCCATTTTTCTTCGTCCATAGCCACTGAATGCACGATAGGAACATACTTGATTTTACATCCCGCAGTAAATGAAACCATAATTACTTAGCTACACAATCAGCAGTAGATAAAAAGCATTGGTAGAGGATTACATTTTCTGTGATTTGATATTCGGTTATCTCACAACATATACATTTTTCACTTTGAGTTACCAAGAGAGGTTATTTCCGTACTAGCTTTGATTTGTGCTCCTATTTCTGATGCATAGGAACCAATAAATCTTTGTGTTCACTTAGATTTGGTTTCAATTCTTTTTTATCCCAAATTTTATGTATCAATTTTCCGGCCAAATTATATTGGACAGTAAAAATTGCAGGTCAGGTGTTAGCTGTCGTTCTTGCAAAGCCTCAGACGGAGAAGAAGTTTGATGTGGCAAATCCTCACAACTCCACACCAATATCTAATTATAATAATCATCTAGGATATGCTGGAATACCTGTTAATCCTTATGCCTCAGTAGCGGTTGGATATGGTGCAGCTGCCGGATTTCAGCAGGTAGGTAGTTTACATCTTGGTTGTCCATATTTTTTGATAATCATATTTCTCTAAATTATTTTATATTACAAACTTGGACATTTGACAATTCAGCAGCCAATGATTTATGGAAAGGGACCAATGCCAGAAGGGATGCAAATGGTGCCTATGGTTCTACCAGATGGTCGAATTGGCTATGTTCTGTGAGTTTCTCAAATGTTAATGTTTGCGTGTGAAGATGAAACTATTAAAAATAAAGCTATTTGTACAATCTTTGTTGACAACTTTCTTGACGACCCATGTGTTGTCAAGATCTGTGCTATCCATTTAAAAAGCAGTTTTGCTTGACAACTCATGATTGTCAACAGAGTTGCCAACCATGGTTGTACATGTAGCATGGTTCAACTTTTAATTTCTCTAAACAACTTGTGTTTTTTTACAGTCAACAGCCAGGATTGCAAATCCCTCAAGTCAGGCCCTGGATGAATGATAGGGCAAACGGCGCACCAGGAATGCGCAGTAGCGACGATTGCAGTAATCATAGAAGACGCTATCAACCGTACTAGAGGTGGGTAGTAACTGCAAGAAGATGAGATAATTTAGACATTAGATGCTAAGGAAAGTAGACATTGTTCAACAAAATTAATCTATTTTAACTTCAACTCAAGGCAGATTTTCAACAATCCTAAGTAGATAGCTACCTATAATATCTTGCGTGGATTCTCTATTTTGATAGTAGAATTTGAGGCTTCAAGTTCTTGGCATAATGTATTATCTCTTCATCTGAGTTCTATTATCAATTTTACTCTTTAAAAAAAAAATCATTATTAAAAAAGGGTAAAAGTATGTAAATTCAAAAAAATTGGAGGGCTTTCATGAGTCTAAGATGGCCCATAATTGTTAAACGTGACTATAATGGTTGTTGAATGTCTCAATCAGAATTTGAAATTGTCCATGTAGTATTATCTACTTATTTATCATTAATTTTTATTTATTTATAATTTAAATAATTTTAGATTGTGTTTGTCCTCCTTTAAAAATTAAATTTTTTGTTACAATATCATTTTTCCACCGTACATTCACTCAATAAAATATTCTACATACAAACCAATAAAATTTCTTTAAATTTTAACCACACATTCCCCAAAAAATACTATTCAAAACTTCATTCTTTCTTCCATAATGGAAGGCAAACATGGCCTTAATTACCTTCCAATTATGTTCGTCAAAGGACTCATTTGTCAAGGAAAAAACCCCGGTAGAATAAAGACAAAAGTACTGATGACCCAAAGCAAAGAATGAGAAATGTGACTGCAATTTTACTCAATAAGGTTGATTTTGACAAATTGAATGCCTATTCACACTAGATATTCTATCATTGTTATTCTTGGTTAAATTGAACAACAGTTTTGATAACCTACGAATCTGAATGATCCAATTATCAACAGATAACTTGTTACCTCTCCGATTAGGGAATATGCAACAAAATTCATCTTAGCACACCATTCAGGTTTATTACTTTTCCATAAAACATATAAGGATCTCGCAATAATATTTATGGCCAGGCCCGGCCCGGCCAAGGATTCAACAAACAGGGCAGCAAAATGCCGAAGTATGAAGACAAGCCAAAACTAAGGATTATTCTTGTTGAAGACCCTGTTCAAACAGGGGGCGACATGGTGCCCCTCCTAGGGGGGGGGGGGGGGGGGGCTGCATTCTTGTTGAACGGGGTTCCAAGACTAATGGATATGCAACAGAGAATTTTAGAGAAGAAGAAAAGCAATTTTAACGGAAGTCACTATATTTCATCAATTGAAACAACGAGTACTTCTTGTTTTTACATCGGCAAGAAATTGGCAAAATATTAATCCAACCTCCTCAAAATATTAACTTCTTTTTCAATATTTTATAGAGAATTACCTCTTTGTCATGTTTTTATGGTAGTCGGCAAAATGCCGGTTTCTTTGATCAATTTTTCCCTTTTAATAGAATAAATACTACGAGTCCTTTGAAATTATTATATTCGATTTTAATAAAATAATAGAGTTTATATCACATTATGGGTCGCTGTATCATAGGGGTTTATGGTTTATGGAAATCCCATTTTATAATTTTTGATTTATAGAATTAATTATTGAATTGTGAGAAGATTGACGTTATATATAATGGGAATGAATATAGTGTTTTTTTAAAATTTGAAATTGTAATAGGAATAGAAATATATAAAGTGAATGAATTTAATAAGGACGATATTAGAATATGATATAAATAAAAATAGTATTTTTTTTTTAAATTTTAATACGAATAGATATGTAGTGGATATAAATAACGGCTCCCATTTTAATTATTGATCTCGCTAAAAAGTCAAGATTTATATTAGTGCCAAAATTCATTAATTTTTGTCTTTTCATTTTGGCCCCCCCAAATGGTCCATCTTTGTCTGTACGTACCTTGTCAGATCAAAATATTTCCAATTAAACACGTTCAGAATCAAACGAAACGAAGAACAGTGAATTTTATGCATAAATTTACCTGGATGAGCCATTATGCACGAATGAACTCAACAAGTGAACTCTAAACAATTAATATAATGCATTCTCATCTGAATTACTAGTGTAGCTTTATTGTGCTACTTGAGCATTATTTTTCTACTGTTCGACGACTCATATGTTGAAAAATGTAGCGAAATAGATAATAATTCGATAAAAAAATTTATTTCTCCAATCCTGCGACGAGAGCAGTTCTTAATGCATCCTCACTTGTGAGTAATCCATCACCAGGAACCCTAACAACAACATCTTGAAGCATGAGATCGTTAACACTTGACATGCAAGCGTGGTGGACTTGTAACTCAAGATCTCGAATGACATCTATTAATCTAGTAACTGGATAATTAGTATTCTCCGACTGAACCCTGATCATACCATATTCGCCAACAATCTTCACTTCAATTTCTAGTTGCTCCATCTTCATTCTCTTTGACTCCAACTCTTGAGCTTTCTCTTTCATTTCTTTAATGTACAATACAGCAGCTGATAGCAACGATGCTCTGTCCATTGTTGACGCGTATGGAACTACCGATTGGAGTTCACAAAACGCTTTCTTCAGCTTCTCTCTTCTGTGCCTCTCCGCATCCACATGGTTTATTAATGGCACGTTAGGCCGGCCAACACGAGGCTTTCTTCCCCTCTTCTTGCGTGTTTTAATTAGGCAAGTTGAATCTGAAATCTTGGAACTGGGAAGTACTTCAATCATCTTCTGTTGGGCATTTTCTTGAATTTGACTATGTACATCAATATAATCAGGATTGATACCAAGTTTTGAATACTGTTGTGAAACCAGACCTAGACCAAAGAGATCGGACTCAAATAAGCACTTAATTCGTTGAACCAAGCTCCAGTTTTGTGTTATGATAACATTTGATCCGAGTTCAACTACTCCATTTGAAGTTGGAATACAAACCATGGTCTGCATACCATGGCTCTGTGCCTCTTTAGCTCTTTCACAATTTTGGATCCCAAGTTGATTGTCCCCACTCAACCAAACTATGGAGCCTGTACTAAAGGCCTTGCCTGGAACACCATATCCAAGAGGGAAAGATTTAGCAAGTGAATTCAAATAGAAGCTTTCAGCATCAGTCGCAATATTACTATGGTTATCAGAATAATTTTCAACAATCAAACCCTGAATTTCTTTAATGACTGCGGTCCCTTGGGAAAAGCCATCTCCCCATGTTAAAAAGATGCTTCCTTCATCATCCATGGAGGTTTGCCAGAAAATGGCATAAGTCCACCACTCTCTCTGGTTTTCAAGTATGTGCTGAAGCCTTTGTTGGAGGCTTGCTGGCTGATGTTGAGATGCAGAAAGTAGTGAAGATGAAGAAGGGATAAACTCGTCCATTTACGAGTTTTTTTCAGGAGAAAGAAAAAGCGGTGTATTTTGAAAGAGTGAAATTGTCGACTATAGTGGAAAAATTGCAGTATAAAGAAATCAAGGTGGCCGGTGAAAGGAAAACAGCACGTGTATCGCATTTTTCGATCTTTTAATCAGATATTGATACTCCTGCTAGATTTTTTTCATCGATATCCAATGAGAGCTCCACCTAAACAAGCTCTACATCCAGATTTTTCAATGAATTATCTTTAATGTTTTTCATATTTTTACCTAGTGTGATTGAATATGAAAACTTGCAGCAGTACTAGTAGATTATGCCACTGTTTTGATATAAGTTAATGAAATTAAGTTGATAAAAATTATGAGCACGTGAAATTAATTGTTGATTTTGATTTAAATTTTTATCAACTTTACACGATTTGAATTTTGATAAGAGGTAAAAGAAAAAGTTGTTTAGGGCAATCAGAAGCTCGAGTTCAAGTTCACCGTCTTACGGGTTGAATTATTGGTGTTCTAAGATTAGTGGGACATTGCTAAATATAAGACATGTGCTTTCATAACTTTGATGAAACTGGTTAATCCTGCTATAGGTATAAAATCTTTCAATTCAAGGTCAAGAGAATATGTCGATGATGTTTTTGACAATATTAACGAAAAGTACGAAAACGTGACGGACTTCTCAAACATGAAGTACTATTACAAACTTCTTGTAGGAAAGAAATGAAGAGTTAAAGCGAAATTTTACTAACGCGTGCTGGCCTTGGATTGTGTGTAATTATTAAACATTTCATTGCATGTAAGTTTTGTGTATGTCAAATCTACGACTACTTGTGAGGCATCCATTTTGCAATTGTCTTAGTCAAGAAGGTGATATTCTTTTAAATGGAACCCAGTTGTACATATTCAAACAGCTTACATCAATTCATCTTATCAACTTTCTTTCTAATAATATCAGAGTACAGAAGCATCAACGTGTTTAAATTATAACCGTACGATATATGTCTAAATCGGATACTGGTATAGGGTCACTGATGAAGCTGAATATTAACTATGATGGGCGGGGACGTAGCCAGGTTTTTAATCTTGGGGAATGGAGGGGGGCGGGCCCCCCTCCCGGGGGTTCGCCCCCGAATTTTTTTTTTAAATTAAGAGAATTGAAAATGACGATTTTGAGTACCAAAATAGTATTGAAATTCAATGTTCGATTCAATCACTACTGACTATTCTACTACTTAATTCTTAAATTCAAATATTCAATAACTAACACAATTACACAAACTAACAGCAACTACTCTACTTAATTCTTAAATTCAAATATTCAAGAACAAGTAAACATGCATTATGCATAAACCATGTTGGGAATTGAGTTTTAATTAGTTGAGCTTGGGAATTGGGAACTTAGGTTTTGGATTGGATTTGAGCTATTGATTTATTTAAGTAACTATTGAATTTTTTGTTTAGATCTAAGATTTTTGTATGGTTGAATTTTAAAATGTAAGTTATTTACTCAATATTTATTAACGGAAAAAAAATAAAAAATTTCAAAATTTTGGAGCGAGTCAAAATCTTAGGGAAGTAACTATTGAATTTTTTGTTTAGATCTAAGATTTTTGTATGGTTGAATTTTAAAATGTAAGTTATTTACTCAATATCTCTATCTCTGATGATGGGTTCGAATTTGGTCCTTACTTTTAGAGAGAGAAAGTTATCCTTTGATGGGTTTGTTAATGCGGACAAAAAAACACCTCTTTAATGTACTTTTAGGTAGACTCAAATTATTTGCTATGTCTTCTTCTTCTTAAAATAAATAAATAAATAAAAATACACGAGTTTGTGAAAATGTAGGATTGGATATAAAAAAAAAAATCAATTTTTAATATTTGAAAAATGCAAAAACAAGAGAGAAGAAGATAATTTTAAGAGAGCGCTCATATTTATTTTATTTAATTGATTTTTTTTCAACAAATATTTATTGTCATTATGAAAATTGCACTACTTTGCCTATTTAACATGTTTTATTAAGCGTGTCATGATTGTTGCACAAGTAGTAAAATTTTCCTACTTTAACTTTTCTCAACACCTCGTGGGATGTAGATGCTTAGGGTCCGTTTGATTTGGTGGAATTTTTCATGGAAGTAGGAAAATATTTTTCTACTTTCACTTTTTGACTATTTGATATGCTAAATTTTCCACGGAAAATGTTTTCCTCCCTTTTCTAGGTACAAGTATTTGATGCACAAATGATGGAAAATGTTTTTTCACCTAATAGGTGGGAAAACATTTTCTACTTTTTTTTTAGCAATGTCAACCAATTCTATCAACCATTGTAAAAAGAATTTTCATTTTTGTTGACAATTTCTATACAAAACAAAATCAAACGAATATGATAATTTTTTCTAATTGTTTAAATTTTATTTTTTTTAATTTTTTGATAATTGGAACAAATTCTAGACGTATTGGTAGAAAAAATTATCACTTTAATGGACAATTTTTATAAAAAAACGAAGTCAAACGGACACCAAACTTTCAACATTTTCCAGGTAGAAAATTATACCAATCAAACATAATTAATTACAATTCCCAGTAAAACAAATTCTAGGCAATTCAATTCTCAATAAAACATTTTCTTTCCACTCATTTTTCACCTTTGCAATCAAACGGACCCTTAGTTACATGTCTCAATTCCTCCTTCCTAAGGTTGCACGTCGCATGGTATTTATTTATTTTAATTTTTAGCATAACTTGAATGGTGCACTCCACCTACCATAATATAGTTAGACATTAGATGTCATGACGTGTCTTTTTAAAACCTTTTCTCAATCTCGATTATCTCAATGCAAGTACAAATCATTATTGTATATTTTGGATAAATTGTTGACTTAAATTTAATACTGATTATATTTTCATCGTTTTCCTTGGAATATTTGAGTTATTTAATTGATTTCGACATAAGTCATTATTTATTTTATTTTCACTTAAAGTAATAAATAAGAAGAAAAATGCTTCGATCACGTAATTGAAAAATGTGTTTCATAACAAATATAACCTACCTTGAAATAGAGAAAATTTCTAGTACTCCCGGAATACAAAAACTTAGCAATCTTGTCAATATTTATTGACATGTATGTATAACATTAAATAGTTATAGAGAGTATTGTCTGAGAGTACTAAAAAAAATTCTAAACGATGAAAAATTCTACGTAGCCCATGTTCGTTAGTGGTCTCATTGTGCCAGTAAACAGGTTGAAAGGATGCCCACTTTTTGGGCTACGTTGAATCATGTTACATTAAATTTGATCTCATTCTATTATTCCATTATGGTAAATGCCGAACAAGAACCTCACAGGCTTAATTTTCAGTTGTTGGGAACGTGTAATTACAAGGCATTGATGACAACATTCGAGTTAGTCAATTGACTTTTGAATAAAACTATTTGTACCGAATTTTCTTTATCGAAAATGTTTCATTCTCTCACATGTGTGCGGGGCCCGCGTGAATTAAAAAAAACCCAAAAATGTGGTCCCCACACCTTATTATGAGTGTAAGTAAACGATTAGATAAAAAAAAAATTTGTGTACACGTAGCATTGTCCTTAACCTTTTATATAAAAAGAAATGTGACAGACTTAATCTAAAATCAGACGCAAAGTTGTTAGTCATGGAAAATTTAATCAGACGCAAAGTTGCCTGACATTTATTTCTGAGTTCATATGTTAAGATGACTATAATTTTTGTAGTATAAATAAATTATTATCAAACACAAACACGACTTTATTTATATATTTTATTATATACATGTCTGTCTTTCTTCCACTGTCTTATCGTTTATGAGAAAAATGTTGTAGAAAATGGGACATGGTTGTTGACACAAGTTTTTAAGTATTATGATTCAAAATTTAATTGTGATGCCAACCCCCAACCTAACGTGAAGACATAACCTTAATGGAAGTTTCTTGGAAGTTTCTTCATGAGGACGAGCATTCAAAAAAAGTCTCTAAAAAGGAGTTTTGGAGAATTTTAGAAAGTATAGGTTAAACATAGACCATATGTGAATGCTTATAGTCCACTCAGATTAAAATTAAAAGATTAGCCGTTATTGTTGACTTTTATTAGACTAGTAGGACCCAATAACGACTATATTTTCAATTTTAATTGAATTTTAATATCTGCCAAACATGCCTATATATCTATATTTTGGATGAATACTAGTTATTATTTACCGTTAGCAACTATTCGAAAAAATAGTTATAACTCATAGCCGGTTAAGAATTCAAAGGACATCTCAACTAGGGATGGCAAAAAAGCTCGTCGGCTAAAACTCGGCTCGAAAAAAGCTTGAGCCGAGCCTCATTTTTTTGGCCGGGCTTTACTCGGCTCAGGCCCAAAAAAGCTCAAATTAAGCCCGAGCTTTTTTATTTAATTTATAGTACGTATAAACCGTACAAATTTTAAATTCTTTAAGTAAAAAATATAGATTTGATATTTAAAAAAAATCGAGTCGGCTCAGCACGGGCTGGCTTGGTCCGCTAAAGCTCGGGTCGAGCCTCATTTTTTTGGCTCAGCACGACTCAAGCCCAAAAAGCTCGAGCGAGCCCGGCCCTAGCTTTTTTTGGGCTGGTGGCTCAGCTCAACTCGACTCGTTGACATGACTAATCTCAACAAGATAGGGTGCCGGCCCTTGTCTGAGCCCACATTATTTTTTTTATTCTTATTATTTTACTTATTTCTAAATCACACATTTTTCAATAAAATAATATTTTCTATCACATGAATAATTTTTTCCTTCTTTTTCAATCACATATTTACAATCACATTATACAAAAAAATGTCTTCTTGGACTCAAAAATGTGCACCAAACAGGGGATTAATGTAGCATACCTACTGCAGATTTTGTTGTGTTTCGAAAAAAACAACTAAGGGTATGTTTGAGCCACATTATTTTGGAAGAATGTATTCTAAAATAGTAAATTGATGGAGAATGTATGGTTGAAAAAGAAGGAAAAATTATTGATGTGATGTAAAATATAATTTAATTGAAGAATGTGTAGATAAAAATAAGTAGAATAATGAAAATGAAAAATTTTAATGTGTACCAAACAGGGGCTGAATTTTGAAAAATGAAACAAAAAGAGAGGTTTATAGACAATCCATACCACAAATGTATTTCTATTTCTCAGAAAATAATACAGATTCCAATACTACGCGCAGTGCACGTCTTCATACAGCAGGTCAACGTACGAATTACATTAAAGAACATTTAGGGGGAAAAAAAAGTTGAAATTAACCATCTTTTTCGGCTAATTAACAATTGGCCTTTAATTAAAAGTATAGCACGTAATTTGCCATTATCGCATTAATTAACATTCGTTGGCATAAACCGAAAAGTAATTTAGGGGATGTTTGGCTCACATTATTTTGGAGAATGTATTTTGAAATAGTAGATTGATGGAGAATGTATGGTTGAAAAAGAAAAAAAAGTTATTGATGTGACGGAAAATATTATTTTATTGAAGAATGTATGGTTAAAAATAAATAAATAAAAATGAAAATGAAATTTTAACGTGTACCAAACGGGGACTTGAAAAAAAACCTCCAACTCGGGATTTTGAATATCAGCAAAACTGACTTATATAACGGTAAAGCATAAAAGAAAATTTAAAAAAAAAAAATAAGGAGCAGGAAGAGATTTCAAAAACCACTTTTTCTACCATTCAACATTTCAATGGCCAAGAAACTACGCTTTAAATAAACTAAAGTGATACAAATTCTCCAGTCAAATGCTTTTCGAACAAAAGAATTTCCAAGCCGAATCTTCTACAGAATTTCTTTATTTTCAAGTATTTTTTTTTTCCACAGTTAGCTTTGTCTCAAAGCCATCTTCTGTTATACGAATTCCTTGCTTATAAATCCTGGGTTTTGGTTATATTTGCTAAAGATTGAAGCTTTTCCGTTTGAGTTGCATTTTATTGGTAAGTTTTAAATGATATTTTGTTGGCAATTGCAACATTTATTTGCTTTATTTTTTATTTTATTTTTTTTGAATCCATATGCAGAGTTAGTTGGGGGTGGAATAAATAGTGATAAGTTTCATGACGTTATAGAGACAAATAAGTTGGTCACACAAAGTCTAATCTTTCATTTATTCTATGGCGCAGACAATGTATTAGTCTTTGTCAAGGATCAAATTGTAGTGTTGTTTCCAATTGTTGAATATTTGGTTGTATTATGTCATTCTTCTTTTCTTCATCTATTTAATTAGAAATTTGATGGTTACATTTGTTATTCATTATATCTAACTCTTTTGCAGGATTTGAAATTGATTTAGGCTAATACCATAGAAGTCCTTTCTTGTGTGAGAACTCAATTCCTTATGGAAGAAACAATGAATGGGAAATCATTCAAAGCATGGTCATGGCCTGTAGAGCAGTGCTTGAAGGAGTACAAAGTGAAACTTGATAAGGGTCTGAGCAGCTACGAGGTGGAAAAGCAGAGAGAGATATCTGGTTGGAACGAGCTCCAAAAAGAGAAGGGGAAGCCCCTTTGGAGACTTGTTCTGGAACAATTTGATGATATGCTTGTCAAGATCCTTTTATTAGCAGCATTAATATCATTAGTTCTTGCTTACTTGCATGGGAATGAAACTGGAGAGTCAGGGTTTGAAGCCTATGTAGAACCGTTTGTGATAGTTTTAATCTTAATCCTTAATGCAATTGTGGGTGTTTGGCAAGAGAGTAATGCTGAGAGGGCACTTGAAGCTTTGAAGGAGATGCAATGTGATTCTGGAAAAGTGCTAAGAGATGGATATTTAGTGCCGGATCTGCCTGCAAGGGAGCTTGTCCCTGGTGATATTGTAGAATTGCGTGTTGGAGATAAAGTACCAGCGGATATGAGAGTCGCGATTTTAAAAACTTCAACCTTAAGAGTCGAGCAGAGTTCACTGACAGGGGAAGCAATGCCTGTGATGAAAGGCACCAACGTTATTTTTATGGATGATTGTGAATTACAGGCCAAAGAAAATATGGTTTTTGCTGGAACAACAGTTGTGAACGGTAGCTGTGTTTGCATTGTTGTGAACACTGGGATGCACACTGAAATAGGCAAGATACAAACTCAGATACATGAGGCCTCATTGGAAGAGAGTGACACCCCTTTAAAGAAAAAACTTGATGAATTTGGTAATAAGCTTACAACTGCAATTGGCCTTGTTTGCCTCGCCGTATGGATTATCAACTACAAATATTTTCTAACATGGGAGCTTGTAAATGGATGGCCTACAAATTTCCAGTTCTCTTTTGAAAGATGCACGTATTATTTCAAGATAGCAGTTGCCCTTGCAGTTGCTGCAATACCAGAAGGCCTTCCGGCTGTAATAACGACTTGTTTAGCTCTGGGTACAAGGAAAATGGCACAAAAGAATGCAATTGTGAGGAAGCTTCCAAGTGTCGAGACCTTAGGATGTACAACTGTTATTTGTTCAGATAAAACAGGGACCTTGACAACAAACCAGATGTCAGTGACAGAGTTCTTCACCTTGGGGGGTAAGACTTTGGCCTCTAGAATTTTTCATGTCCAGGGCACAACTTATGATCCTAAGGATGGAAGTATAATTGACTGGAATTGCTATAATATGGATGCCAACTTGCAAGCGGTGGCAGAAATATGTGCAATCTGTAATGATGCTGGGATATCTTGTGATGGACGTGTGTTCAAAGCAACAGGACTGCCCACTGAGGCAGCACTAAAGGTCTTGGTAGAAAAGATGGGGGTTCCAGATAGCAAGGTGAGGAACAGAATCCGTGATTCACAGCTTGTGGCGAACTATTTGATTGACCGAAACACGGTTAAGTTAGGTGAGCAATTATTTGTCATAACTTACTTTCAGCAGTTTTTGCAGTTATGCTATGTCAATTTCAGATTAGTGGATTTTTATCTCTCTAGGGTGCTGTGAATGGTGGACAAAACGATCAAAAAAAGTTGCAACCCTTGAATTTGATCGTGTTCGCAAATCAATGAGTGTTATTGTCCGTGAGCCAAATGGACATAATTGCCTTCTTGTCAAGGTAGCTACATTTATTTTGATTGTTTTGATTTTAAATTATCAATTGTTCAGTTGGTAAAAAAATGTGAGGAAATAGTTGTGATTTAGATTTCTGATTTTATTATTTTCATCCACATAGTTACTTGGAAACTTTTAAGAACCAAATTCAATATTCTTAAATGTTCAGAAGAGATTCACAATTGTTCAGTTGATTTTTAGTCATTGTGGTTCATTTTACAGAGAACCCCTCGTGTAGTAGTTCATTTTGAGCTTCCTTAACTAATGTAGTTCCTCTTCACATTGACTAATTGTGCCCATGCAGGGTGCTGTTGAGAATCTTCTGGAACGTAGCTCCCACGTACAACTTGCTGATGGATCAATTGTTCCCCTTGATGAGCCTTGTAGGCAACTATTGCTTCTAAGGCACTTGGACATGAGTTCAAAGGGTTTGCGGTGCTTGGGTTTAGCATATAAAGATGAATTGGGGGATCTTTCAGATTACTATACTGCGAATCATCCTGCCCACAAGAAGTTGCTAGATCCTTCCTGCTATTCCTCGATAGAAAGTGACTTAGTTTTTGTAGGGGTAGTTGGTCTAAGGGTGAGGACGCTAAGTTCATGAACTTTCAGCATTACATGTACTCATTATTAAACATAATTAATTATATTTATTAGTAGTCCTGATCAAGTATATTTGCAGGACCCTCCTCGTGAGGAAGTTCACGAAGCAATAGAGGATTGCAGGGGAGCAGGGATCAAGGTTATGGTGATAACTGGAGATAATAAGTCAACGGCTGAAGCTATCTGTCGAGAAATTGGGTTGTTTTCTGAAGGTGAGAATCTCCAAGGAAGAAGTTTTACCGGTAAAGAGTTCATGGCTCTTTCTTCTTCACAACAAATTGAGATTTTGTCAGAACCTGGGGGAATGGTTTTCTCTCGAGCTGAGCCTAGGCACAAGCAAGATATTGTGAGGATGCTAAAAGAGATGGGGGAAATTGTTGCTATGACTGGTGACGGTGTCAATGATGCACCTGCCCTGAAACTTGCTGATATTGGAATAGCTATGGGTGTCACTGGAACTGAGGTAATGGAACAAACTGTTCCTTAGAATTTGACTACTTCATCTTTACCTCTATTGTAATTAACTTAACTGATTCTCAATTCTTACATGGCATGAAGCTTCTCACAAAATGGGGTTTAGATCAGGTTTTATCAAGGTGTCAGTGAACAATATTGAGATACTTTGATGGATCATAAATTGCAAGTTATATATGTGGCTGAATTTTTCTGGCACTGTGAATAAATTATCTTTACTAGTTCTTCACCTAAGCATTTGTTGTCTAATTAGCCTAATTTAAATCATAGGATCCAGTTTCTTTTATAATTTATAAACTATGTTCTACTTGATCTTTTTGGACTTGTGTTAAGTTTTTCGATTCTGCTGCCTCAAAATCAATATTTTAGGTTGCCAAAGAAGCTTCAGATATGGTCTTGGCCGATGATAATTTCAGAACCATAGTTTCAGCTGTTGCAGAAGGTCGTTCAATCTATAATAACATGAAAGCATTTATCAGGTACAATTTTTTCAGAAAATTTTATTACATAAGACAAGGACACTGTACAAAGTCAAGGTACTTCTGTGGACAAGCTGGCTCATGACGAGAAAACCATCTAACTTAATCACAGGATTATAAGCAAAAAAAGGGGGACTAGTAATTTTTTAATATTCTGACATCCAAGAAGATAGGAATAACCAAAAAAATTCTTCATATGTTGTAGGCTATCACTTTACAGGCATGCACCTTTGGTTCTGTGTTAATTTAGTAATAGTCACTAATTGTTTATGAATTTTTCCATATGCAGATACATGATATCGTCAAACATTGGGGAGGTTATATGCATATTCTTGACTGCGGCTCTAGGGATACCAGAATGTATGATACCTGTGCAGCTGCTGTGGGTAAATTTGGTTACGGATGGCCCACCTGCTACAGCCCTTGGATTTAACCCTGCTGATGTTGATATTATGAGAAAACCACCCCGGAGGAGCAATGATGCTCTCATAAACTCTTGGGTTCTCTTCCGCTATATGGTCAGTTACAATCACCATATCATATATCCCCTAGATTTTAGCGTGGCTTCTTGATTATCCTCTTGCCAGTTACCTCCTTTTGGCTTAGTTTTGTTTCCTTCTTTTGATATTATCCTCTTTTGGTCTCTTATTTTCACCCTTGTTTTTTGTCTTTGATCCAGTACCATAGTTTACTACGTTGAGAATTGTGATTTGTGCCATATGTTTTTACATAGCATACAATTGCGCATGTGTTCAAATGTAGCAGGCTCTCTACTATCTGTACCGTAGAACTTAATCTCAACGTCGGGGAAAAGTTAACTAAACATTTGGTTGCATCTCACTATATGTGGGTATGCTGGCAGGTGATTGGTTCTTATGTTGGCATTGCTACTGTTGGCATCTTTATTTTGTGGTACACACAGCCATCATTCCTCGGTATAAACCTCGTGGGCGATGGGCATACACTGATTGAACTATCTAAGCTTCGCAACTGGGGGGAATGCTCATCATGGTCAAATTTTACTGCAACTCCATTCACAGTTGGAAATGGCCGTTTGATTACGTTCTCCGACCCTTGTGATTATTTTTCTGCTGGTAAAGTGAAGGCAATGACTCTGTCACTTTCTGTTTTGGTTGCGATTGAAATGTTCAATTCTCTCAATGCCCTCTCTGAAGACAACAGCTTGATCCGAATGCCACCTTGGAGAAACCCTTGGCTTCTTGTTGCCGTGTCAGTCTCATTGGGGCTACATTGTCTTATACTTTACGTTCCTTTCCTTGCGGATTTGTTTGGTATCGTTCCATTGAGTTTAAACGAATGGCTCCTGGTCATCTTGGTTTCAGCTCCCGTCATATTCATCGATGAAGTTCTTAAATTTTTGGGAAGAAGAAAATTAAGAACGAAAGTAAAGAAAGCATAATATGTCAGCCATGAAGATCCCTCAAAATTATTTCAGATCCGGATGATGTATGAATGCTCATATGTATGAGGTCGATGAAAAAATATGTGCAGCATATGTTATCAAAAATATCCACTTGTATGATTTTGAACAACAAATTTACAACAGCATAGGCAATGTTAGTTCTTTCATTAATTATGACTATCAAATTATTGCAATTATGCATGGTTCATGTATTTGCATGTGAACTTACATGTTACTTAGAACATCATTTATAGGGCAATTATGTTTATATTTTGAATTACTGAGTTAGTACTAATGGAGTTTTATCCCAATCACTCCATAATCCATGTACACCTACGAGATTAAAGTAGGATTCCAACTTGAATGTTAAAAGTTTTTTGGAGTCTCCCTGCCTAGGAATGACCATTACAATGAGATCTATGCATTCGGGTTGTGTTTGATGCACCAAATTAGACCGTTAAGTATTAAATTAAAGTGTATATACTGTGTAAATGGTATTAGGGTGTATTAAAGTGGATGTTATTTGCACTATCTTTCTTAAGCTAACTTAATAACATGTTACGAAGTGACGAGATGGGGGTTTAAGTCGGATAAGAAAGATGGTGCAAATAGCCTTCTTTTGAATGAAAAATTTGTAAAAAATTATCCACCTTAATTTACCCTAATACCATCTACCTAGTACCATTTCTTCTAATTTTAAGCATAATTTCTCGTACGATCTAATTCAATGTACCAAACATAGCATCAGACCACAACTATGACGCAACGAAAGCTCTTCAGCCTTCACAACATTCTTCATTGAACTTCCTAAGAAAATTTAACATATATTCAAACATAAAAAGAGACGAGAGTATCTAATTGCAGATGCTGTTTATCTATTACAAAGAATTATCAAACTAAAATTCTGGAACGCCTTCCCTACGGGTCTATCAGCAGCAGCTTCATATAATAATGGGATGTGCTTCGTGTATATAATAAATGTACTTAGGGGGTGTGTCCATAACCCTCACATTTTATTATGCACAATTTTATTTACAGATAAGTTGGACGACAACCTCAGTCCTAAAAAATTGGAATTTTGATGCCAGAGAATGGATATCAATTGTTCCTAGTCGACAGTTCTTTCCGAAGTGAGAATGGGATTGGTGTTGCCATCCAGATTAACAAGTCAGATACGCGGTGATAATTCTCCATTTAAAAGTATGAGGACTGATCATGCAGCACATTTAGCTGAGCAAGTATCCTGGCAGCTAAAGGTCTCAAGCTGTTGTTTCCCCTTTGCGTCAAGTCAATCAAAGACATTTGAGCTGAGGGTCCATACGTTTGTTTGATTTCTACCAGTCGAAAAATCCTTTCTAAAGAACTTAAAACCTTCTCCTGCAACCTTGGAGGAGGACTGCTAATTAATTTTACCATCACCGGTAGAGCGTTTGCTTCAACAAGCACCTTGCTACCACACTGCAGCCTTTCACTATCAATTAAAGTCAGGAGTGCATCTAAAGCAGCTTCACAGGCTCCAGGTTCTGGCTGCCCTAGAACTCTTACAAGAGGTACGACTGCACCAGCCTCTAGTAGACAAAATGAGGATTCTACTGTACAAATTCCTCCATGAACGGGGCAATGTGCCTCTGGTATAGCCGAGAAGCACCAAAAACCCTGATGCCTTGGGATTCGCCTACTCAACATAGGAGAACTCGCTGAAAGCTGACCGAGAGAAATTGCAGCTTGTCTTCTTGTCAGACTGGTCCCCACCTCTAACAACTGCACCAACACTGGAATGATCCCAGCTTCAGCTACTTTCTTCTGTGATTGCAGGTTTGCTGGAATGGTTAAATGACATATGGCTCCAACAGCATTCTCGATCAACTGACTTTTTCGGTGAAAGCTATTCTTGCCATCAGGAAGAAAACTAAAAATTACAGGAAGACCATCTGATTCCAACAGCCACCCAGAGATTTGTGTGGGATCAGGAAGGTGAGCAATAATGCCCATTGCATAAGCAATTTCTTCCTCGTCATCAGAAGTCCTCATGACATTGAGTAATACCTCAATTGATGACCGTTCCACATGCTCCAACATTGCATTGTCATCATTATCTTCAGTCACGCAATGTAACAGCTTAACAGCATTTGCCCGTAAGCTCGGATTATCAAGCTCACATAATCGAACCAACACTTGCACGGCTGAGTACTGCGAAGACAATCAAGTAGCCAAAAGTCAGCACTAACATGATTGCATCCAATTGATGGCATAAACTTGGAGACAATAGGAAAGAATGGTCATTTGCATTACAGATGTATAAATTGCTAAAACAAAAATGATGTCAGCACTAACATGATTGCATCCAATTGATGGCATAAACTTGGAGACAATAGGAAAGAGTGGTCATTTGCATTACAGATGTATAAATTGCTAAAACAAAAATGATGTCGCAGATGAAGACGTTGAATGCAGTAACATAAGTAGGGACCAGAAACAAATCAGGAGCAACCATAACTTGTTTTTGATAATTCTCAGTTTCAAAGAGTACAGTTTCAGATAAAAATCACGAGAAGAAAGATGGACATGGCTAGTGTTGGCATTTGTCTTATATAACAAGCTTGTCAGAAGAAAATTCTCAGCATGACTTGAACATGGTAAACTGTTTAAGTCTCTAATTTGCACTAAACTTGAGCAGATTGAGAATTTACCAATCTACCACCTGGTAATTCATCAACATATAACAAAATAAGAACAAAACAAGTTATATAGTCTCTAAGTCAAATACTGATCAATTATTAAAATTCAATTCAAATGAAACTTTCATGTTGATTGATCTTAAGAGCAAGTCTGTCAATGTACACTGACAACGGAAAGGAAACTTATATACTCTAAACCACTTAAACAAAAAATAGTTAAAGGGTGGATTCGATATGGATCAAATCTTTGGCACTTGTAACTGTAGATTCCAGAGATGAACTTTTGGTTGTCAGCCCAACCGTTTAACCATTAGGCAAAGGACTGGGCCCTGCTCCAAGCATCCTTCAGTTCAACGAAATCACAAATTTTACGAATTTGATCATGCTCTATGGGTGGAGAATTATAAGAAGCAGCGAAGCGCTAATATGTACAAATAGGAAATACACCTAATTAGCCTAAGGTTTTCCGTGAAGTAGGATCTCAAGTTCTTATTATGCCACTGCCCTTCACCATTCACTCCTCAACATATTTGAATTAGGCAAAGGTTGCTCATCCTAGACCAGTGTTTTAAAAATTGGCTCAGGCATTGAATGGAAAAGGGTCAAGTGTCAAAAGGTACAACCAGGGTCAAATTAGAAGTCAAAATAAATAAATATTTATTTATATACTAAAAAAATGTTAAAGTAAATGCAGATTCATGATTGTTAACAGAATAATATTTGTAAATTTGCTTGAACGTCTCAAAAATTAATACCAATTTGTCCAAATTATTTGTTTGATCAAAATTAGAATGTTTCAACAAGTAAAAAAAGAGTACTTTTGTACAACTACATGATATGGAAATATGATGAGCAAAGACATAAAAAACAGGATAAGAACTATTGCAATTGGCTGGGGTTTCGTGAATTCCCACATTGAAATTAAAGAATTGGGATGAGAGAGGAAATAGCTATAAAAGGAGCAGCCCATTGAGTAGGAAAATTGACAGCCTTGGGGTGAGCCTATGTTCCGAGTCATTATTCTTCGGAGTTTGAATTCTTTTTCTTATTAAAAGAACCCTAAAACAAGGGAAACCACAGCCTGTTCAGCCAGTTCATGGTGGAACCAACAGAGTGATTGACGTTTTACCAGTTCTTTTGTGAACATTTATTATCTTATAAGGAGACTGGATTTTGGTCCGGTTCATGGTTTTCCCGGTTGAAGCAGCCATTAGGGTCCGGTTTTAATGACATTATCCTAGATTACTCCAAGAATTCGATGCACGCTCTCCTTAGTGCTTACTCTCTTGCTTCTTAGATTTTGTTCAAGTACTAAGTTTGACTTGCAGCCCCTTCCATAGGTTGTTATTCTCCAAACTGGCTCAGTAGCGGTTGCTGAAGCCATTTGGGTTGTAAATTGCACTGTGAGCTTCACTCGTCTTAAAAAGCGTTTGGTTCAAAGATTGTTGATCTGTCTTGAAGAGAGAAATCCACGCTAAAGGCAAAATTATATTCTGAGCAAGCAATTTCAAGGGGGAGATTTGGTAGGGTCGTGTATGCTTTGAAGGTTTATAAGAAAAACTCGTAAAGTGAATGGCTTGAGACTTGACTTGATGGTGTAAGCTCTTTGTTCCTCCACGAGGCCCACAATATTATGCCAAATGTTTCTATGGCTTAACAAAGTTTGATCAAAATCAATGGTTGAGATGGATGTGAGTGAATTTATACCAGGTTGAGTTAGAGATTAGAATTGCTGTTGCACAAAGGATGTCTTATACCAAACTCTTGGGAGGAGAAATTCCCAACATGCATTTATAATAGTCTAATGCATCAATTCTGGAGAAGACAAATCCCGTAACATTCTTCATTCTAATGTCTCTTTTCAACCATAGCTCTTGGTGTCCCTCAAAATTCTTTTTGTTGTTATATATTAGTTAATATATTTATGGTGGCATACTATTATGACATAGTACAAGCAGAACTGAGTACAATATACAGAGAACAGAAAAGTAAAGCACGCCCAAACTTGTGTGGTTCAGCTCAAATAAGCCTACATCCATAGGTGAGGACTAATAAATCCACATGAGAACATTACAAGGATTTCACACTATCGCAGGAAAATCCATAATTCACCCCAACTATCCCTCTCAGTGAGAAAAACCGCTCCTAACTACCTCTTTACCATCTCTTCATATATGGATCAAGTCAGCTATATGGACAATAATAAATAATTCATCTGAGAATGAGAGGCATTTTAAACACACAGCGCCAATGCTCTACAAATCCTAAATTGCACACCAACACATTATTTATTGATTTTCGAAAGCATGCAATTGAATATGCAAGAGCAAAAAGAGGGAGTTTTTACCTGTCTCAGTTTTTCCCTGACTGTAGTACCAGAGGGAGATAGGCACATGGCATATAATGCCTGGAGAATGTTTTCCTGCACAGCTGGTCCTGTTAAGTTAATTAACGAAAATAGTTTATATATGTCCTCATCGGATTCCAACATCAAAACCTGTGATTCTCCCGAATGTTGAAGTGTCGTTGATTGAGAAAGATTCACAAGAACAGCAGCTATAAGTTCCCTCAAACTTTGAGATGATTTGTGACTGAAGAGAATGTCAAGCAATGGACGCATTATACCTTTTCTTATCATCTCCTGGCTATTCTTTCGTAATTTTGACAGGTTCAGCAGGGCTCCAATTGCTACTATTCTCATTTCAATGTTATCATGTGAGATCAAGACAAGAAGTAAATCTAAGACACCCTCTTCAACCAGAGATGATTTATTATGATCAGTTAATTCCATCTCTCCCAAAGTTTTCGCCATTCTGATCTTCACATCCTCATGCCCTGTACAGAAAAAATGTTTAAACTTTTCAGGTTTTATATTGCCAATGGTCATAGACTAAAATAGGCCGGTGTAGCGCTAACTAGTAGTGAGAGCTTGAATACATTTTCAACTAAAATATCCAAATTCAAGTCCCCAAACATGAATTTCAGACAAGACAATTGGTTAACTTTAGCATTCATAACAATTATATATCCTGTCATTTTCTTTTTCATAAACTAATCTTCAACTTTAGCATTCATAACAATTAAATATAATGTCATTCTTTTTCATAAACTAATCTTCAACTAAAAAGATCTATTAACAATTTAGTTGATCCTGGTAGTATCCAAACAATATTTAGGTGGCTTTTGCATCTGGGGTCAATTTTCCATGGCTCAAAAAATTCTCAAGGTCAATGGAAACTTTTGGAACAAGATACCATAATGTACATAGATGGGTTTGAGAAATGTTATGCGTTAAATCTTAACAACAACTATCTGTAGGAAGAACTGTGCTTTAATATTGAGGCAAAAAAAAAAACCACTCTAACCTAATTCTAGCTACTCAAGGGTATGCCTTATTTACATTATATTTTTATTTTTAATACGTAATATTTAAAGAAGATTAAGCAACGTAAAGAAACAATGAAACAATTACTTTCTCAGACTCTCATATAGAAATTAAAACCAACTCCAATGTGCATCATCTCTTGTTGTGCATCTAATTCTCCAGTGCAAATTCTCCATATTAAGCTCTAAAACTGGATGGGTGTTGACAATGCAGTTACTAGATAGGGAGATGTTATTTGTTGGAATATTGAGCAATCATGATCACCAACATTCCCCAATAAATGCTGACCACCAATTTTGAACTAGAAAAATTATTAATAAAAGGGACGACTTCGTATTTGAGCACAACAGTTGAAAGCCACACAAGATTTTTAAAAATGAACCAGAACAAATATCTTATTCTTAATATCTATTCTTGGAAATGATCTCTCAGCGTGCCAAAGCTATTATTCTGGTTAAGTTTTTGAAATCTTAAACTTGCCAACAAGTTTCCAGGTAAACTCTGTCAAGGTCGTTGCATTTCAATGTAATATAGCTATCTACAAATTCCTGATATTCCTGTGGGGAGTAAGACCCAGAAAACATAGAGAACAGTTGTTAAGATTCAATGGTCAAAGGACTGAACCTGAAGAAAGACGCTGCAGGAGGTATTTAAAATAATTATTCTTTGCCATGAGGATAACATTGTCATCGGAGAATGAAAGATTGTCCAAAATGTTTTTTGCATATCTGGCAGCTTGATTGTCAGCACTGCTTAACATGGTGACCAGAAGAAGTATGCAGCCCTGGACATTTCCAATGCAGTCGCGGACAGATTCACTTTTTGAGAGTTCCAAGAGTAATGCAACTGCTAATTTTCCTTCCCCAATGCGACGTCCAAGAGACTTAGCAATAGATTCCATGCCATTGCCAGCTCTAGCAATTCTTTCCTGTAAAATGTATCATCTTAGGACAAGTATAAAAAAAATGTCAACTACCTTAACACTCATAGATGACCTACTGTTCTTGAACTGAAAAGATTTTTTTTTTTTTTTTAATAATATAAAATAAATGTACTGGTAAACCAAAAGTAGGAGTAAAACCCAACATTAATTAGGCAATCTTCCACAAGTTCAACGACTTCATCTGAATAAAATATCAGTTGCTAGCAGCACTCAACCCGACTTAACAAAGCCTTCACACGTACTCATTTGGGCACGTTTAATTGCTACCAAGGCTCAACAATGAATTCAAAAGAATCTGAAATTTATTATTTGCTCAATTCATTTCAGTATAGTTTCACGAATGACAAAATATTATCTACCAGCGTGCAATTTGTTTGAAAGGTACCTACGTAGGACTTTAGACCACAAAGAAGTATAAATTTGCTGAATTGTAATGAATAAAAGAAGTACCTTGGCATCATCATTATCCTTTGCCAGCAAGCAAAGGATGACAAGAGCACGCTTTCTGATATCTCCATTTTTCGCATGAAGGAGCTTAGTAAGACACGGTATGTAATTCTCCAATACAATCCATTCTCGGTGCATTTCTCTTTGTTCGCAAAGATCTTGCAGCTGTTCCAGGCATTGAAGCACTTCCTTTTCTTCTCCCGATGATAGTCTAGATTTCAAGGAAGCGACAATGATTATGGTGTTTCTGTCCTTCCATTCTTCAATAGATTGCCTTAGCATTTTGTTAGACCTCAACATTGAAGTATCTAGTGGAGTCAAGGTCATGGGACACAAGTGACTATCTTGATCTGCCAACCACTTCTCTATGGCACTCCTCTCATATGTATGTCCTGAAGGAGTTTCCACAGGATCAACCATTACTTCTTTAGTGATTGGACAATAAAAGGACTGGAGAGGTTCTAAAGGCTGATTACCTAAAGATGTTCTCTTCATTAAGTACTTCTTTACTCTATCATCCAGAGAAGAAGCTGCATCTGCCCTTTCTAGCAAAGCAATAATTTGATCCATCTGTATGGCTTCAGCCTTGTCTTTCCTCAACCGTAAACTTTCTATTTCGCTCTTAAATTCTTCGAGCTCCTTTTTCAATGCTGCTCGATCAGTTGGAACTCCAACGGCCTCTGCAATAGAGACAAGCAAATTATTGGCATAGGAGCGATCAACATTCCTTTCCTGTATTCCTGATTCTATTTTTCCTAAAATCTCTTCTTCTGCAATGGCAGCCCTAAACTCAGCATTTCTCATGTCATTAACTAGCTGGTCAACATCTTCTCTGGTCCCCAGTGAAATATCTACAGAAGCTAAATGAATGCAACTCAGTGCATGGGTAATCTCTCTGGTAATGTCTTCTATGCGCTTAGCGATTGACCTGGAATTTACAAAAAGATAAAATCGGTTTCTCTTCCTGCAATCGCCAATTAGTTGTTTAGCAACCTTCGTCTCCCGGTAAAGAATCTCCACAAAGTTTTCCAAGCCTTTTGAATCACTAACATCCTTCCCATTCAACTCCCGTAAGAGAGGAATGATGCAATCTAGATGAGATGAGAGTTCTTGAAAACTCTTCTCCTTAATGAGGACATTCTTTGAAGTAATTGATATCTCAATGATGGCCTCAATAGTCTGAGAAAGGAGTTCCATTATCGGACCAAGAGACGGATTAGTTACAACATCCATTACCATTTTCTTACCAGCTAATGACTTTTGTGGACCAGTATCATAACCAATCCCATGCTAGGAAATCCACACAACTCAACTGAAGAAGCTGTTCGATCCCATTTACTATACCTCAAATTGCCTACATTGGGAAGATACCCAAAAACCACATGACAAGAAAAAAAAAAAAAAAAAAAAAAAAAAAAAAAGGCAATCAGAAAATAATACCCCTACTTCCAAAAAAAAAAAAGGGGGGGGGGGGGGGGGGGGGGGGGGGGGGGCGCTCCACTCCTGTATGCCAGAATTTTAATTAATCGATCAACAAGCCAAGCAATTGATTAAGCACATTACATAACAATGTGTGTGTGTGTGTGTGTGAGAGAGAGAGAGAGAGAGAGGACTAAAAGATAAGGGTGCATAATTCTCAGCTTTTCCCATCAACCAAAGGGGTCAGTGAATCCATAAGAGAAGGCGATGATCAAAGTACAATTATATATAATTATGCTAATAAAAATCAAAATTTCCATATATTCTTCTCATCTTCTTCACCACCACAACACGAAGACCAAAAAAGTCAACATAAATAATAGGAACTGACCTGGGCACCCACAACACTGGAAATCTTTCCCAATGAAGTTGTGAGTTGAAAATGATCAATCGTGACTGGAAAAGTGGACACAAGAAACTTTGAGGAAAGAAACATTAGCTCAAGACCGCAGATTTGTGCGAAATTTCAAAGAAAATGTCAAGAAAAAAAGATGTTTTTATTCTAATTCTTTGAAGAAGCAAAAACAGTAAGAATTGGAGGTCCGCCTGTGTTCAGTTCACCAGAGAGAAGTCTGAGTGGTCTGTCTGGGTAAAAGGTTTGCTTATGTATTTATCAATCAAGCTCCATTGTTCATAAATTTTTTTAATTTATCTCGATATTGACTATAAAAAAAAATCTAATAAATACATGTTCTTATTTTTTCTTAAATGGAAAAAATAAAATTACATTGCGTTTTCATTAGTTTTCCTTATTTTGTACATAGATTTTATTTTCGTATCAATATTGTACATGAATTAATAAATTTATACATCATTCATGTAAAAATTAACTTACTCCAGTCAAAATTAATGGTATAACTTAAGTGATTAATGGACACTTAACAAGTTAATTATACAAACGGCACAAGAATTTTACCTCCTATATAAAAATTATAAATAAACTTCACACTATATATAAGTGTTCTAAAATGTACGCATATGTTTGATGCATTTTCGAAACACCTCGCATATGGGATTTGCACGTAATAATGCTATCAACACATTTCGTTGACTGTATATGCACGTTTAAACGTCAAAATGCACAGGTATTTGTATTCAAAATTGTGTCAAAATTAGCTTAGCAAAGTCCAGTCATTTTTTATAACTTAAAAAGACAAGTTAAGTCTAACAAATATCAACTTAATTCAAATCACCCAAACTAATGAATTATATACAACAATCTATATGGTTTTACCGGTAAGTGATGCTAGTAATGAAGAGTCTTGGATTGTTGATTGTTGTAATGATGAAAAATAGGTTAATAATGATATCGTGTCATCTACAAGGGATAATATAATTTCTCGGGCTGAAATACGGGAGCACGATGAAGATGCTTTTATATCGGATGATAACTTAGATTAAGATGAGTTTGAATTGAAATTGGATAAAGGGTTAAATAATATTTAAAATTGTTTTAAGTTGATGTTCGCGTCTAATCTAATTGACTAAATTTATTATCAAATAGTTATGGTATTTATGATCTTGAACATTATATTTTTGTTAAAAATTTGAAAAACATGTATAAAGTTCAAGTGAAGGTAGTATTTATAATTTTGAGCAATATAAAAAAAATGATATGTATAAAATTTAAAAAATGCATTATTTTATTTATTTAGTAATTTAGAATATTCAACATAATATTAAAATTTGGAAAAACATATAACTACGCATATCTTCATATAGGCACGTATATTCTTGTAATATTTGATGCTAAATTAAAACATATTGATACACATTACGCATTTTAGAACATTGCTACCTGTGAACTCACAAAGTTGTAAATCATTTATGAATTAACTTTTATTTATCAAAACTAATGAAACAATCCACATAACAAAGTACTTACGTGGCAAGGAGCGTAAAGCCCATTGTTGTACCAACCCATTTGATTTTTGATGGCACAAACATAAAAGAGAAAATTACACCTATACCTGATTTTAAAATACCATTTTCATAAATTCTAAACCAAGTTTCATATTATAAAAATTAGGTTTTAATTAATAATTTAAAAATATTTTTTTATTTTTATTTTTATATCTATATACAATAAAATCATTTGCACCTAATCAAACCCTAGAATCATTTGAACCAATCTCCTCTCCTCTCTCATCTCCTCTCCTTTATCGTCGCCGCTCTCTCTCTCTCTCTCTCCGGCCGTCGCACTCCACTTCATCCCTTCTTCCCAATCAATCATAAATACAGATCAAAAACAAGAAACCACCGCTGCAGATCATCCTTCGTCGTCGCTGTCGTGACAGATCTCCGTTTAATTATGTTATTGTTCTCTACAACCCGTCGGTAAACGAAGCCGGTAATGAAGATCCAGTGGTCTCGCCGCCTCAAACCTCGTCCGCCACCGTCCGCCTCAACACTGTCAAACCAGGTAGACTGAGAAGCCCTAAAATCAATTGTCCCAGTCCCTCTTCGACGCTAATTCATTCCTGCCCATCCAATTTCTATGGGTACGGCAACGATGCAGTTTGGTGTGTGTGGGCACGGCAGTTGGGTGTAAGCTGCGTGAGGTGACCGCCGTGGTTCTGTGGTGTTGAGATCGTGTGGTGTTGGAGTGGTACTGGTAGTGGCGGCCGTGGTTATGTGTTTTTGGTGTTCTTGGGGGTTTTGGGGTGGTGAGTTGGAGCTCATAAACGGTTGTGTTGGTGTTGGTGGCATCGTCATTGTTGTCGGCTCGATGATAGTGAAGTAGTAGTGGTTTGTTGTGTGGATGCGGTTTTGGGAATAGTGATAGTGGTGGTGGGAAGGTGTGGCGTTTGATTTGTTTGAGATGTTGATGTTGCTATGGGGCGGTGACGGTGGTGGTGCCGTTGGTGGAGGCAATGGCGAAGTGGTCACAAATGATTTGGTGGTGGTCACAAATGAGTAGATGGTTTGTGACCAATGATGTGATTGGTTTGTGACCAATAAACAATATGCGATCAATAAATTAGATAAATTGTGATCAATACATGTTGTGTAACCTAAAAATAATTAAGTTGTGACCAATACATGTTGTGTGACCTAAAAATAATTAATTTGTGACCAATAATTTGATAAATTGTGACTTAAATATAATTTATATTCAATTAATGTGATGATTCATGATTGTGACCATAAAATAAGTAGTGTGACTTATAAATTTTATGAGTTGTGACCGATTTCCAAATTGTGACCTATGAAAATTTTGAATTGTGACCAAATTGCATAGATATGTGACCTTAATATATTCGTCGGAATTAGAACACTTGCTGGAATCGGAGCAATCGTCGGAATCGGAGCAGTCCCCGAAATGGTTGCCGGAACAATTGCCGAAGAAGGGTTGTGACCGGAACGGTAGCCGGAATAGTTCCCGAAATGGTAGGGGTGGTGGAGGTGGGGTGAGGTAATTATGTTATATTAGAATTAAATATGTAATAATAAATTGATTTAATAATATATTATTTCATAAATAAAAATTTAAAAAAACCTAATTTTTGAAAGTTGAAACTTGTTTTTGTACTTTTGAAATGATGTAAAATAAATACCTTATATATGTATTGTTCCCAACATAAAATTGAATTTTAATTTTTTTTATGTATCAACCCAATATCCACAATGAGTGACGAACGTGTAAAAGAAATGAGCGAATGCTTTCTTCTATTTCATTTAACAACGTTTCATATCAATTTACAAGCATATCCTTAAACGGGACACCAAAACAACATTCAAGTGCTCGAATTAATCTTTTTAATCATGGTGGTCGACAATGAATTCTAGTTATTTAAAATAATGTAATACGATTCAAAATAGAGATGTAATCGAACTTGCATCTTTCTTTGGGTTAACTTCTTCATCCATATGGGCGAATGACCATGACCGTGACCGTGACAACAAACTAGATTGGGACATCACTTTTTGACTCCTATAATTCAATTCAAGCTTGCTTTTGGGTTGACAAGACTCATTCATAGTTGAATATCAAGTTGTACATGTATGTAGACTTTTGCCTTCTGGGGTAAAAGAAACGCATACCCCCATGTCAACTTTGGAACGGATCAACCATAAATATGATATACGTCACATTTTCATACTTATTTTCACCCACACATATTTTCTGTAAACACAAAAAAAATTTTCTCACATATTAACCACACATTCTACAAAAAATTACTATTCAAAACGTCCCTTTCGGAATAATGGCCATCAAACAGGGTGTTATTTTCATGAACAGGAAGGCAGGCCAGCCGGCATAGACTAACTAGAAAATTGATTAGGAAGTGGTCACGGATAGAAAGAAAGATATTGTGAATTAAACACATCAGAACAACTTCGAAACAATCTAATGACTAAAGCAACAAGTTTAGAGCCTCATCCAAAGATGCCAGCCAGACTGAAGCCTGCCTATGACAGCCTATCAACAAATATCAATAGTGTCGACCCTGACTATAGGCAAGGCAGGTGAACGTGTAAGGCTACACCTTGGTGAGGGTCCAAAGAAAAATTATTATATATAAATAAAGAAAAGTTTTCACAGTAGCAACCTATCTACAAATACCAAGTGGCAAAATGACAGTGAATCTTGTGGTAATTGCTTATCTGCTAATTATTTATATTCTGGACAATCGTGGATATGGTACCTCCTCACTTCTGTGCATTTTTATCTCCATTGGATTCATTAGCTTTTGCCAACCTCTCTGAACATTCATCAATACCTTCAATGGCCCCTAAACCACCTCTCCTTACATATATTTGAAACTCCATTTGAAGGAATATGAACTCCATAAACATGGGCCAAAATTTATTAGAACGATTTGCAGTCAGATTTTAATCCATCAGGAAGTGAAATTTAATTTGACAAAAGAATAGAGACTTGCCTTACCAACTTGGACAAGATCTATTGACCAAATTACAAGTGTTTATCGGTTCCCATTTTTAATCAAAGATCAGACAGCAAAATTAAAATATAAATCATCACAAAACTACCATGAAATGAACCTGAAAATATCACATTTTCCACCTCACATCATAACTAAAGAAAATGAAAAATAAAACTGCAAGATATAGGAACATACACAGATACAAACACTCAGTGTGCAGAAGCTCGTGCTCAAAACTCGAACAAAAATGAAAAACCTAGAAAAAAAAAAATCACGCATCCACAAAGAACCATGAAACAACTCAAAAATGCATACCACCGGTAAGAAACCCATTTGTTAAATTAGAAGGCTTAAGCAAATCCACAAGAAATTGTCAAAAAATCATGTTCCCAAACACCAACATAACAAATTAGGGCCAAGAAAAGAACCACAAAAACTTACAAAGTCGCACCAGAAAATAAAAATAAAAAAGCCTGAAAACCCCACAATAAAGGCAGAAATCAAAACCCTAAAAGAAGTCTAAAAAATTCTAAACGATTCCACGATTCCAGTCAAAGGAAAGATCCACAAAAGTAAAATACAAAGAAACACTGCGAAGGACCCACAAAGAGGAAGAATGGTGCAGAGGAATGGGAATGAGGAAGAAATGCGGAAAGAGAAACAAGGGCCATATATGATGAGCTAAAAGTGAAATTTTCTCATTCATAAATCAAACCCTCAAGCCCCATTCTCTTCTCATCTTCTAGAGAGAAAAATAGGAGAAATCAGGTGACATGGGTCGCACAAGCGATAAATCGTTTTGGGTCCAATGTGGGGTGAAATTTAAAAAAAAAAAAACTAAACTAAACCAGTTAGGTGTGAATGTGAGGTACAAAATTGTGAACAGTGCATTTTCTGAATAAGAAAGACATCGATGTTATTCAAGCAAAGATACAAAGAAGAGGAGCATAAAATCACCATTCTCTTACTTCATACCGTGCAACTGTGCAAGTACTGAAAATCACAAGGATGAAGAGGCAAGAATGTAACAGAAACAATCTCAGAGGACACCATTAAAAACGTCTATAAGTATTTGAGATTCACAAACCAGATTTAGTTCATTGCCTTGTACTCCAATCCAAAGTGCCTGAGAACAGATTTCAGTGTAATCTGATTTGTCTGAATATAGTTTTCACTTAGTTCATTGCACCGGAATTAAGAATTGAAGGCCATATGAAAATAGAACTATCTTTTTCGAATCTCACTTACATTACACTGTAGATATGAAACCAAGTAACTACAAGATTTTTGTGCTTATTCTAATCTAGTCAGATACAGGCAACATCATTTCAAGAAATAATTCAGGGAATAGTTTACTAAGGGAGAAATAAATTTTACACTGACCTGAAAAGATTAGATGCCAGGAAAGCAAGGTATTCACTAGACCTTACCATCTTTACACTGTAGATGTGGATTTGCAACACCTGTCATCTTAATTCTATATTACATGTTCAGCTTAAGAGCCCCAAGTTTGGGCCCAATTTTCGAATTCTGCAGCCTTGGGTGCAGAGTGCGAATACATATTATTTCTTAACCACAGAGGCGACAGAATATGCAGAACTTGATTTTCAGTTTGATAAATGTCCAAGACATATTGTTTCACTTCTAATCTAATCCATAGATGCTCTTGTGCAACCTGTAAGTACCAGAACATATTAGCAGCCCCAAGCCAATGAGTGGAACTATCATGGTCAGCAAGGATCCCACGTAATCTCTGAGCCACAGCTCTACTATTGACCTTATATTCTGCCATACTCAACTCTACTATGGACACTTCCTTTGAAAAGGCAATTCCAATGAAATGGGCATTGTTGATCAATTATGTTCTCTTGTTGGACCATTGAATATTTCTGCTCAATCCTAGGGGAGGACCTACGACAGCAATATTAACAGCACTTCAAACAACTTCTACGTAGCATTCTGTAGCAGTATTTCTTCTAAAAGAACCCTTCCCTTATCAAGATTGGAAACTAAATTGGTCAATAGAATTCCCCAAGAATCACCATCAATCCTCTGATTACTAGAAGCAGCCACAGAAAGCACCCTGCAAACTTCAGGTTCGCATTTTGAATTGCAGAGCCCTTCAATCAAGATAGAGTAAGTGGACTTGTCCAGAAATAAGCCTTTGTCCAACATCTCCTCCAAGACTTCAATCCCTTCCTTTGCATTACCTACCTTACAAAACCCCTTGATCATCATGTTATAAGTAAAAGCATTAGGGGTGCATTTCTTCTCCACCATATCATCCCACAACCTCCCTGCCTCACACAACTCCCCTCTCTCGCACATCCCGGCAATAAGTGTATTATACGTCAACAAACTAGGTATTGTACTTCTCTCAAACTCATCAAACAACTTCCGCGCTTCCCAAACCTTCCCTTCCTTACAAAGCCAATGGATAAGCGTGCTCGATACTGCATTATCTGGAGTACAATTCTTTATCAACAACTTCTTCCACAACTCACATGCGTCCTCAACCTTCCCTTTCTCACACAAGACATCAATCACCCTACAACATAATGCTGAGCTTGGTATATACTGTTTATCAAGCATATCATTAACCAAATTAACAGCTTCCCCAGACTTCTTTTCCTTACACAAAGCCTCAATCATGACACTATAAGTAACATCATTTGGCTCAACCCCATTCTCCTCCATCTCATCCATCACTTTCGTTGCTTCAACAAACCTTCCTAGCTTACAAAACCCATCCATCAAAACTGTGTATGTGGTTGCATCAGGCAACCACCCTCTATCCAAAATCTCATCAAACACTCTCTTCGCCCCTGCCATATCACCTCGCGTCACATACCCACCTAAAATAGTCGTATAACTGACAACATTGGGAACCATTCCCATTGCTGGTATTTCATCCATAAGCCTAACAGCACCCTCAACATCATCCTTCTTACACAGCGCCTTCAATAATATGTTACAAGTAAACACATTAGGCACAATGCCAAACTTCCTCTGGCAATTCTTAAACAATATGTAAACAGAATCGTACTTCTTATTCTGAACCAACGAGTTTAAAAGGGTGTTAAAGGATCGAACTGACCTTTGTACACCAAAATCCGTGATATGAATGAAGGTTTTAAGGGCTTCTTGGGGTTTACTAGCAATTCCGTAGTTTCTGATCAATGTGATAAATAAGTTCTCCCCGCACTTGATATTGGAATGAAGGAGATCATTCAAAAGGGCATTTACGGGTTCAAAAGCACGGGCGCGAGAGAGCTTGTGGATGATGGAGTGGTAAGTGTCGTAATTGTTGTGAAAATTGGGGTGATATTTACCGGCGTGTTGGAATATTTGGAGGGCAAGGTCGAGGTTTTGTTGGCGGGTGATAATAGAGACAAGGCGTTTGTGTGACAGTTTTTGGGGCCAGGGCTTAATAGGGGGCGTGACAGTGTAGGATTGGAGGAGTTGGGATTTGGATTTTATGGTGGATAGATGGTGGTGGGATTTGAAGATGTCATCTTCAGCTTTGGCGTTGGCGTTGGCGTTGGCGTTGGAGGTGGCGGTGGCGAATGAGTGGATGATTGAGAATTTTGCGGTGGTGATGGAGCGAAAGGATTGGATTCCCCGGTATGATAACATGGTGGTGGTAGTGGTGGTGAAGATTGAGGAACAATTAGAAGGGTTGGTCATTGGTGCGTGGGGGTTGGGGGTTGGGCCGATCTATCCGCGTGTTAAAGCCTTGTAGAAATGTCTCAAAAATGGGTCCTAATTCTTCCGCTTGTTCAAGACATCTTGGGCCTGCAAATTGGAGTCACAGAACCAAACGACTCGAAAAAGCCCAAACATACAGAGGAGTTAGTCATCATTACCAACACATATATTATCGTTGTCATTTCATTGGTAACGGTTTTTGAGCAAATGGTTCTATTTGTAGACTCCCTAAATGTTGAATCGGTGAAATGTGTCCTTTTCTTCTTTTTTTCCCTTTTCACACACTACGTAGAAATAAGCAGTTGATTTTGTGTAGAAATGGGGTTGCTCGCAAAACCATATTGAAATAATAATCACTACAAAGCGTGTGCAAAATTCGTTGATAGATGCACCGTAACACGTGCTTGGAGATGAGTGGAGCTGACATCTGTGGACGCGTCTCGTTCCAACCAAATTCGGTGTTCAATAGAATTCATT
The DNA here is from genome assembly GCA_019097785.1 of Fraxinus excelsior. Taxonomy (NCBI): domain Eukaryota; kingdom Viridiplantae; phylum Streptophyta; class Magnoliopsida; order Lamiales; family Oleaceae; genus Fraxinus; species Fraxinus excelsior. The sequence goes on from CM032624.1 coordinate 6,367,554, forward strand.
CGTTCATAGATGCCCCATAACGCACGCTTGGAGATGAGTGGAGCCAGCATCCGTGGACGCATCTCGTTCCAACGAAATTCGGTGTTCAATAGAATTCATATGTTCCTTTCTGTTATTTTAATTTTTTGTCCAAGAACTTATGAATTGAATCTTAATTGAACTATTCTATTACAATAACCAGATTCATTATCCAATTACAAGCAAAATCATATGCAAAATAACAATCAAACGTAGTGTACATTACAACCATCAAAATCCAAACTGCAATGCTTCACCTTCACTTTGATAGCCCCACTAAGCTTTAGAGCCCTCTTAGCAATCCCAAAAAGGAGACTTTCCTTGTGCTTCAACTCCATCCTCTTCATTTCAGATGGAACAAATACCAATTGAGTCCCATTCAACTCATCATAAATCCTCTCAAACTCCTGCAAAACTTCACTCACCATTCCCACCTTATTTTTCTTTACCAGCAAATTCACCAACTTCACCAAATGCCTATGAAACCTACCCTTTTCTGCAATCTCCTTCATTACTTGTCCCTTTTCTTTCTCTTCAACACAAGGGTCTCTAAATACAGCTCGGATATGTTCATTACTTAGCCATTTCAAAAGCCTCTTTACATCCCTCTCCATCTCTTCAAGCGAGCTGTTGCACTGAGCAACATCTAAAAGCGCCGTCGCATAGCCGCTGGCAGCTTTCTGGTGGGCTGTTTCTGTTCTTGATGGAGATTGTTTGGGAGATGAGTCTTGAGAGGAAGAATGGAATGGATAAGTAACTAAAGGTGTGACTTTAGTGGAGATGGAATTTGCAGATTTGGCAGTAGAATAACAAAAATAGGGGTTTGGAGGAAGAAAATGATGATGAGATGATTTGGGATTCTTGAAATGATAGAATTCACGAGGTGTTGAATGAAGTGAACTGGAGATTTTCAAGGAAGGTATGGAGCTTGACAGGGTATCCATTGAGAGAAACAGAAGCTGAGCTGCTGAGGAGAAGAAGCCTCTAAATTTTTTATAAATTATTTGGATTCATTTTGAGGTGAGGAATTGATTGCTGCAAGAAGTGCAAAGGATAGGTTTTCGCTTTATCTCAGCCACTAGATGTCCAAATTATTTATTTATTTATTTCGTTAGATGGTAAATAAAAATTCTAATAATTATTAATCCAATCTATTTTTGTTTAGCCTCTATTTGATACACATTAAAAATTTTATTCTCATTTTTCTAGTCATTTTCAACCGCACATTCTTGAATAAAATAATATTTTTCATCACATCAATAACTTTTCCTTCTTTTTCAACCACACATTTTCCATCAATCTACTATTCCAAAATATATTCTTCCAAAATAATGTGGCTCAAATTAATTTTACCTTCCCAAACGAGATCTGAATTCGGTCATGATCTTGGTAAGACTTCACTCTTACTACTTAAGCTAAGTGTTATTCTAACTATTAATCAGGAACTTATTGGTATGGTTGAAATGATGTGTCGTTGAAAGTAAGTTAAAGTAAATAAATAAAAATTTAGAGTCTCATTTTTTCGAAATTTATTCACACTTAATTTCAATAAAATAATTTTACACGTAAATTTAAATTTTTTTCCCCTATTTTTTAACCACGTTCTCTAAAAAATTATTATTCCAAAACAAATTTCCCCCAAGAATAGAGTTCAACTAAGGGCTAAATAATTTGTATCAAACAAGGAATTAATGTAGAGCTTATATTTCGAAATTTAAGATGACAAATCCTATGGCTATGAGTTGAGTTTATCGATGTTTGACATTTCTTCCACCAAAATTATGGAAGCAATAACATTGACCTAGATGAGGGAAGGAAAGAAGAAGACAAAATTTTGGAGAATTTGGGGACTGAAATTTAGACAAAATTAAACAGTAACTAGCATAGGAGAAGTTCTACTCTATAAATCAGCCCATAGAATAGCCCAATCGAAAATGGCTGAAAACTTGATAGTGCCATATCTCAGCCCAAATGAAGTGAGAATAAATAAAGTGGAAAATGAGCTACACACCACCTTTTTTATGAAAAAATAGAATATACTCCCTTCTTAATCTTAGGCCCGTTTGATTCCCTCTATTTTTCTTGAAAGTTGGAAAAAAAAATTCATTTTCCACATTTTGTGGTGTTTGATATCAAAAAAATTTCTCCGAATTCGTTTTCCCTCCCCACCCCTCACGCGCCTCATTTCTTGGTTTTAAAGAAAAATGTTTTCTTTTGTTTTTTGTGGTAATTGATTTTTCAGATTTTTTTTCCTTTTTTCTGTTTTTTTTAATAATTGGAAAAAATTCTATACACAATGGTAAAAAAAATTATCACTTTTATTGACAATTTTCATACAAAACAAAGTCGTTAGAATGGTATTCGGTATAGTAATTTTTTAAAAAAAAAATTTGGCAATTGAAACAAATTATAGACCAATGGTAAAAAAAATTATCACTTTAATGGACAATTTTCATGAAAAACAAAGCTAAACGGACACTAAACTCTCAACATTTTTCAGGTAGAAAATTATACCAATCAAACACAATTAATTACAATTCCTAGTAAAACAATTTATAGACAATTCAATTTCATGTAATTCATTTTCTTTCCACCAAAATTTCACATTTGCAATCAAACGGACCCTTAGTTATATTACTGTTACGCCTCGCTCTTGAGACTCCTAGTGGAGACCACGTCATGTGGAGACATGAGTCAGATCGAACAAAGACGCAATTGGTCAAAATAAAGAAATCAAAGAAGAAGTTGACGTCCTTTATTCCGAAGCTCCCTTTGGTTGAAGGCATCGCTCCATCTGAAGCTCCCTTTGGTTGAAGGTCTTACTGTCTTTTAGAAGGTTTGCAGACAATCTTTAAGAATGATTGATCTAACATTTATAATAATGAACGTTAGAATTGTTAGCCTATGGTATAAAGTGATTAACCCATTGTCAATGTATTAAATGTATAACAAATTGAATGATGTGAGCTTTCAGTCTGGGAGATGAAGCCACGTACTTCTTATCCAACGACTACACTTCGGCCAGAACTCTATGAATAAGCAACTCTTATAACAATTCACTTGAAACTACACTCGATTTTCTCTCTTACTTCTTCCATATTTATTACTTTAGTTTAGTTTGTTTGGACTTTGGTTGAGTTGTTTATGATTGATTGTGTTGGCCCATTTTTTGTAATGATTATGTGGATAACAGATATAGGGCTCACTCACGTCCACGTAAGAAAATCCCAATACATTTTGACTGAAAAATCCAAATGGAAAAAGATGGTGTTTATGGAAGTGGGAAATGCTCTACGACGCGAGACAAAAATGTTCGAATATGACAATATGATAAAAGATTATTGCATATAAGAAAACAATCATAAACAACTCGAGTATGGTTTCAAGTGTAAAGAGTTGATTAGCCACAAATGTTACAAGAGTTGCTTATTTATAGAGGTCTAGCCGAAATGATAGTCGTTGGACAAAAACTACGCGGCCTCATCTTCGAGACCGAAGTCTCACATCACTCATTCTACTATGTATTTAATATATTGACAACAAGTCAGCTACCATATACCCTAGGCTCAATATTTGACATTCATTACTATAAATGTTACATTAATCATTCATAAAGATTGTCTGCAAATCTTTTAAAAGACAGCAAGGCCTTCAGCTAAAAAGAGTTTCAAATGGAACGAGGTAGTGGTGGCAATGAGCTGAGCCAAGCAGGCTCGGCCCATGCTCGGACGAGCTCGACTCGTGGCTCGTCTGCTAGGAGCCGATCGGGCATTTTCGACGAGCTCGGCTCGTACCCGAGCTCGCCCAAGACGAGCCGAGCGGCTCGACTCATCAGCTCGATTTTTTTTTTAAATATATACATAAGAATTTATAACTATTAAATCACTAAACTTAAAAATATATATATACACAAATATTTTCTAATTTTTTTTAAAATATACATTTTTCAAAACAATTTTAATTTTTAAAATCATAAGAACAAAATTTTATTTGTTAAGAAATGAGAACCCAAAGAAAAATATATATAAACACGTTTTGTAAACAATTTTTTAAATATACTTTTTTCAAGACATTTTTATTTTTTACAATTAAAAAAAAGATAAACCCTCATCCTTTATCTGGGTTTGAGACCGACTACTTCAATTTCGAGTAGGTGAAGTTAAAAATTATACACGAACAACTTATTAAGTGTACAATCTTTTTTAAAAAAATTATAAAGGTATGAAAATAAAATAATGTGATGAATGTGGTGAAATTAAATATCACTTACTTGGTTACATGCAATTTCGGCATATTTATCTTGAATTCGATAATTAGAGTCTTCCCAGTCCTTCAAACACATTAACGCCTCTAAAATATCTTCTTTTAGTCGACTTCTGATATCAGAGAGAACCCTTTTCCCTGCACTAAAAGCAGATTCTGAAGCTACAGTGCTAACCGGAGATGTTAATAGATCTTTTGCCATTGCAGAAACTACTGGCCATCGGTGTTCGTTATTTCGCCAGAATTCAATGACATATTTGAACTTTTACTAGTTGTTTTGTTAGTAGGAAAATGTTGACTATAGTAATCAATTAATTCATATGGCAACGCATTTGGATTTTGACTACGGCTAGAAGTTTGAGTACATGCAGTGGAAGTCAAACTACTACTACTACTACTACTAGAGGAACTACATGCATATGCAGTTGCATCAAATCTATACGAGTGCATACTTTCAAATAAATTCAAAATTTCAGCGTCGCTATCTGTTATATTAGCAGGAAGAGTGTGTGCAGGTACACGATTAATATGTGCACTCATTCATGAAACATATAATTCATACATTTCACGGAACGTCGTTTCCAAATTTCTATATGTAATAGGTGTAGTAAAAGTTAAAACATTTGACATTTGATCAATTATAAATTTAGCACCCGATAAATTATATTGGGGGTCCATGACACATGCTAAATGAAATAACATAGGTAATTCTTCCCAATATTTTCTAAATTTCAATTCCATGGAATATATAACAGCATGAAAATTAGGGCCATTTTGAAATCTAGCAAAAGCTCTAACAATTATATAAAGACGTTCAATAACCATACAACTAGTGGGATAAAAATTATCGTAGACTTATAAAAACTTGTCAAAAAAATTTTTATTTTAAAAATTATATTTCAGTCGGATTCACTCAAGATAGTATCGTCTTCGTCTCTAACATGCATATTGTTATAAAATTCAGTAATATATGTTTCATAACCTTCACATGATTTTAGTAATAAGTACATGGAGTTCCATCTATGGCCTACGTCAGTAATAAAGGTTTTTGTATCCGTCATCCAAGATTTTGCACAAATATCCTCAAATCATTGTTTTCTACTAGGTGTACACGTGATTTACATAAGTGTATTTCTAATTCGATTAATTTCATACTTAACATGTTTTAAACCGTCTTGTACTATTAAATTAAAAATATGGCATACACATTGAATATAAAATAAATAGCCACCAAAATTAGGATTAAGAACTCTATGCAATTTATCGATAACAACTTTATTTGCAGTAGCGTTGTCGAACGTAAAAGAACGAATTTTACTATCACATTTATATTCTCGAATTATTAACATAATAGCATTAAATATAGTTTGAGCGTTGTGCGAATACTCAACAATTTTAAAAACAATAATTGTTTTATGCAAGACTCAAAGTAGATCTATATAGTGTGCAGTTGCAACCATATAACCCTTCTTATTAATCACTTCCCACATATCTGAAGTTAAAAATATCACACCCCCATATTTTCCAAGTCCGAAATCAATAGTTGCTTTGCATTAAGAAAATATATAATTGTATTAGAACGAAGGTTGAAGATATCTTCTGACGTAGTTAAGAAATGTTGGTTATCCGCTATTGCTAGTGGCAACTCCACCGCGGCAACGAACTTCACCATTCCCGTTCGAGCTTCCTCCTCCGAAAACATCCATGTAGAAAGTGGCGTAGTAGTAGCACCGACTTTTGGAGTACCAAATTGTAGTTGCGTTTAACCAGCTGGAAAAAGCCCATGTTTGGCCGAATATGATTTGTAGTGACGGTTGAGGTATGTGATTTCAATGTCTTTTTGTCATGCCAGTCGTTGTTGACAGTATTTATTTGACTTCTTTATTTTGATCAATTGGGTCTTTGTTAACTGTCAATCTGACTTGTGTCTCCATGTGATGTGGTCTCTACTAGGAACATCGATGACGAGGTGAAACAATTTGCTTATATGCAATAATAATTAATGCAAGTGAACCCGGCATCTTTAACTACTTTGCAACATATTCCACAACTACAGCTGAAGCTTCCGCCACCAATACCCAGGGGCGGATCCAGCACCCGACCAGCTCCGGCGGCCGCCCAGGCTAGATCTGCCGACATTAAATTTTGTTGTATCAATATATATATAATCTCATTTTGCCTCAAACAACTTTGTAGATCAACTGGTTAGAGAGCCCAAATGGTAATGGGAGGTCTTGAGTTCAACTCTCCATAAGATCAATTATTTATGTTTTTTTATGGTCCGTTTGATTGCAATGGTGAAAAATGGGTAGAAAGAAAATGTTTTACGGGAATTGATTTTCTTAGAAAATGTTTTACTAGGAATTGTAATTAATTGTATTTGATTGGTATCATTTTTCATGGAAAATGTTGAAAATTTGGTGTTCATTTGACTTCGTTTTTTATAGAATTTGTCCATTAAAGTGATAATTTTTTCTGCTATTGAGTCTAAAATTTGTTCTCATCGTCAAACAAAAATTTGAAAAAAAAAATTTATCATACTGAATATCATTCGTTTGACTTTATTTTGCATGAAAGTTGTAGATAAAAGTGATTTTTTTTTACCATTGTGTCTAGAATTTGTTCACATTGCAAAAAAAAAAAAATGTGGAAAATGTTTTCCCACCTATTAGGTGAAAAAATATTTTCCACCATTTGTGCATCAAAGGGTCGTACCTAGAAAAACGGAGAAAAACATTTTCCATGAAAAATTTCGCATATCAAACAGTCAAAAAAGTGAAAGTAGGAAAATATTTTCCTACTTTCATGAAAAACTCCGCCAATCAAACGGACCCTTAATATTTTTCACTATTATAAAAGTTAAAGTTTTATTACAAAAGTGCAACAATGGGGATTCAAACATGTGCATTCCTATGGAATTATTGGAAGCATGACCACTTTGGCAATTAGTTGATAGCGATGCTTAATGTACAAAACAATTATATGATTAGTTTTAGAAAAGTAATTGATATATTCTCTTTATTTTAATTTTTTTACCCTAAAATTTGACATTTCAATGCCTCGGCAGTTAAACTACTAACTCGATGACCTGATAATTTGTCCAAGTCAACGATCGAATCGGATATAATAACTATGTTTTGAAACATGAAAGAATAACGAAGAAAAAAAATTAAATTGATAGTTGTAATTTATTAAAGTCCAAAAATTTATTTGCTTTAATCTTGTCGCTGGAAACTATTTAGTCCCTGTTTGGTGCACATTTTCCCCCCAGAATGCATTTTTTGTTTGATGTGATGACAAATGTGTGGTTGAAAAGATGAAAAAATTATTGATGTGATGAAAAATATTATTTTATTGAAAATGTATGGTTGAAAATTAGTAGAAGAATGATAATGCAAAAAATAATGTAGCTCAAACATGGACTTAATCGATAAAAGAATTTAGCAATACGGACGAGTATTGACAATTTTTTCTTCACATTCAACAACAAATCTTTTGTTGCTAGACTGAGATTATTAACAAATCGAACCGAGAAAGTAAAAAATTTGACAAATGTTTCAAACTTGAAATTCTTACTCGATAAATATTATTAGATTTGTGGATAACGTATATCTACACTTGCAATTCAAACCATGATACAAGTCATTTCAATTTGCGGTATTGATTTTCATTGTTGCTATCGACCGTTCGTGCTCACTCGAAATCCTAGATTCGCCCCTGCCAACACCAACCATTATCATCTTTCTCCACCATTGATCGCCAACATCAAGATGTGAAAATTTTATATTTGAATATGTTTTAAATTTCCATTTTTCTCCCCAATATAGACACAAATATACGTATAAAAAAAATATTTGAACCTAAATTTATTCACGTCTTCTCTTGACGGTATTTAGTTTGTTTTAGTTTCTTATTAACTTTTATTAGTTGATTTATCTAGATCTACGTTTAGATCCAAATCTAGAAGTGTATCAGAACATGTTGATGGTAGTGCGATGTGGGGATGGTGTTGGAGATAGAGGCGACAAAAGTTCTTTGGCATGAAGTTGGAGGCAACAAGTGGCTTTAGGCAGGTAACAAAAATAAGTTACTCGTGTTTTATAGTGGTGGTGATGAGAGTGGTGTGGTGTGGATTCACGCGAGTAACATATGGGTTACTCGTATTTTGTAGTGATTTTGAATAATGGTTTGTGTGGAGTAGGTAAAGGTTCAAATGGGTACACACGAGGTGTTACCCATGTGTGTTGGTAACATACATCGCTAATAATGTTCAGTATATTGGTGGTTTTAAAGGGTGGTGCAGCGGTGGTAGTTGTCATTGGATAGTAGTGTTTTGTAGATAATGCTAAGCAAGAAGAGTAACATAGGGTAAAACTTAATAACATAATCTAAAATCTATCAAGCGTTACAAATTATAGGTATACATGCCTGCAGATTCTTTCCTATCCAGGATCATATAGTCTACCATATTCTTTCCCAGATTATGTTACTGTGGAGATATTTATTCTAATTGTTCCTGAGTAGGTAAGATTTTCATCAACTGGAGCCTCAATATAGAAAAGTGGGACGGGACCCAGTCATTGTTTCTGCTTCCCCTTTATATATTACAGCCTGCACGCAACTATTTTAGTCAAAAGAATAAATGGCAAACAAAGGTCCTCCCAATACACACTGCATGAAGTGTGTGCCTGCCCAAAAGAACCCAAAAAAAGGAGTTTTTGGAAACATACCCTCAACATGTATATCCTCTCCTAAAAGATTTTTTCAAAGATCCAGCTTTTGAAAAAGAAATTTTGGAGTGACCATCCCAACTCTCATAAAGGAAATTCTCATAGAGTCCAATCATTATTATCCGACTTACTTTAAACACGAGCGGGTTAAATGCAACGCTTTCAATTTGGTGCGTACAATCAAATTAGTCAATTTTGATTTGCTTGTAAATCCGATTCAATTTGGTGCAATTAAATCACTAAACTTTAATTTGCTTACTGATCTAATCATATTACACAACAATACACATCATCCATCTTAAAAAAATACACATTTCAAATAACGTATTAACTTAAAGCGCATTTCTAGACGAAAATTATCTAGTAGCTTTTACATCCATGTCAATATATTTATTTTAATCGAACTTACGACAATAGACAACGTGATCATATTTGCAAACTAATCAAAATTGGGTGACAAAATTGAACCAAATTAAAATTGAGTGAGTAGATTTACAAGAATGCATTTCTGCAAAAAGTTTGTCGAACTGTGGTGCATTTAACTCATTTCCTTGCACACGTTACTTTATAGGATTAAGGCAGTCTAATATCTACGTTAAGGTTTCTCTTTTCTCCACTTGTTTGATAGAGATTTTTGAGAAAACACTTGCGCTCAAGTTGTTTCTTATCTGGACCCAAAGCTACAACTTTATAATTATTAAGACTAATGCCTATTCTTAGTCATAAATTAAGTCCCCACAATACAGCACAAATTGGCAGTCAATTAAAGTCTATATCAACCCCCCCCCCCCCCCCCCCTCTCACCCCACGTAAAGTTCGATGCAAGTTCATGCACTTTTTGGAATTTGGACTCACTCTTGACTATTTTATTTAAAAATCTAAATGGTTAATATTCATTTGAATATTATGTTCAACACCACCTTCATGGGCATATCTTATTTAAATTAGTATTAATGACGAGACTTAACTCGAATACTTTGCTTAAGTTCGAGAATAAAGTAATTATCATATCTTAAAAGAGATTATTTAAGTATTATCTTTCAAAAATACCAAACATTCAAGACTGATGAGGTTTTCAACTTGATTCGCAGCTTGTTTTACAGATTTTTTGAAAAGTCACGAGTTGTATTTGAGACTAAGAATCTGTTGTTGAATGCGTTTGAATAATTTTTCGATAATATATTATCTGATTAGAATAGCTTTTAAAGAAAGCCGACATAAGATAACTCTTTTAAGACGCTCTTAAGTAAAAAATATCGACAGATGGACAGAAGATAATTTATGGTCAATACAAGTCTTTGACGGTACCATAAAATATAATTATTGCACATTCATCTGTGCACCCACAATTTCCTCGAAGTCTCAAGCTACTAAAATCTTTGACAAGATTAAACAAGACTAGATATTAATTACGCACCAAACTAGGGGAAGTTTCAGTGAAATTAACAGACTAGAACATTTTCTGTTCGTCTTAAGTCTTATTAAAAATAAAATTAGAATTAATCAACCATAATTGAATACAAAAAAGCTTGCTTCATTTACAAGAAGCTTAGTAGCAAATTCGAAAATACCATAGAATAAAGCCACTTGTCCATGCAAAAAAATATATACATTACAAATAGACTGACTTGGCAGTGTATGTGTGGACATTTTTATTTTTTATTTTTCAAACTGTTCAATTATGTATGGACACATGTCCCTTCGATTTTTGAATCTGTCTTTGAGTCCGTTCATGTAGTATGATTGATTACTATAAATAATTTATGTCGTTTAGTTTATCCATATGATTAGGTGCTGATGATTTTTACAATTGAATTAATGCTGCAATCATTGACTTGAATCATTAACCAACCTAAACTAAAATAAAAATTAGAAAAATGCTTTAAATTTGGTATATCCGAACTACGTGCGAAGGTATAGTTAAAAATGATTGTTTGCTGCTAATCATTGTTAGTTGTTAATTAACATGACAAAGAAAGAAATCAAATCTAACATAAAAGGAGCCAGATGTGCATCTGTTACTTAAATTTATTTCTCTCATCATGTCACACCTTTGAATTAATTGAAAACACAAGGTCAATTAATATTTTTCTTCAGCTAACTTGATGATATTTACACAATGTTGACACATCACAACCTATGTAACTTAATTTTCGACATTAAATAATCTAATTATTTAATTTAAATTAAATTGAAAGACACGTATATAACAAACAATATTCTAAAAAGCGAGTCTAATCACAATGCTCGATATTATTGCATGGACACTTTAAAAAATATGAAAAGAAAATTGAATTTACGTGTTAAATTATTAAAACTCATTGTCTTTATCAACAGGACCTTGTGGAACGAGTTGAACTAGCAGATTGGAGCCAATGCCTATACACCAAAGAGACCGAGCAGGGGGCACGTCACACGCTAAATAAATTGTAAGCATCCTTCCCCACCCCTTCGTGCAACTTTCCTGGAAATGGTTTAAGTGTGGTGATGAAATCTCAAGGGTCTATCATTCTTAGTGTCTAGAACTAGAAATTATAATTAGAACTGTTGACGTATAAAATGAGCCTCTTGTTAAATGGCCCAAAGGATAGAGCCCATTAGAAAATTCGAAGGATAGACCCATATAAGACGATGTAAAAAGCCCAAAGTGCAGTCATGTAGCAGAAGTCATCATCGCCCAAGTATGCAAGACGCCCAAGATCACGGTGACCAGAGTACCTTATTTTTATTCAGAACGATGGCCTCATCATCGTTCAAACCCGTGAGACGCCCAGGAGTTGAGCGAAGGTAATGCCTACTTGTTATTTAAGGCAACATTTATTGACACAGTTAATGAGTAATCCCATCACATTCCACGATCCAAGGATCTCGAAGGCAAGCAGTTACACAATGAAAATAATGGTTGTAGTTAAAGACAGCAGTTTATTGACAAGTCAGCCATTATGGAGAAAGTGGGTAGTTATAAGGCGACGAACAATTGTCAAACGGTTCACAACAAAAATCGTCAAAGGAGTATAAAAGAGAAGAAAAGACATAGAAGCAAGGATCCCGATCAAATCACTATCGAATAAAGAATATGTAATTTTTATTTCCTTTAATTTCTTGTCTTTAAACTTTCGATTGCATTGTGTGCTTGTGCCCTTTTGAGACATTTCGCTTCGTGTAAACTGTAACCTTCATAAATAAAAAATCATTCGTTGAGATTTTGTTTCAAGAGATTTTGTTTCTTACACAATCGTCTAAGTCTTTTTAATTGTTAGCGAGACTCGAATTTTTGTCCAAAACAAGAACATTGGCTTACCAATGCTTACATATCTATTCAAGATAATATATGATTAAAAATAAATTTTTAAAGATAAAACTTGCTGTCATCCCTTAAATTCTTCTTTGGCAAAAGGGCAAAACAAATGGCATTGACCCCAGTCTGGTCCGGTCCTGATATTCCCAAGATCCTCATATTTTTATTTGGATTTTATGAGCACCAGATCAACGGCCAGGGAACTATAAGGGACCCAATCATTGCCATCAATCAACTATAAGGGACCCAAATGACTACTTTATCCATCCCCATCTCCCTAGTAAACGAAGGTCAAGGAGGGGTAGATAAGAGAATTCACTATAGGTTTCAGTACTGTAATTCTTTTTTAAACGTGGAGATTGAGGACGCCAAAAAGTACGGGTAATTGTGCTGTACGAGTAGTCAGATCATGTCTAATGAACCTACGGTTCTGTATACATCGGGTCCGGTCGTACTTAAATTGGGGTCTAAAATCACTGTAATTCAACCAGGGTGGTCAGGTGCACTCTCCACCTTAGCTCCGACACCATCACGCCCCATCACTGTATTTCAATTTCCACGTGTGTAAAATATTAAGACGAAATAATTCAACATAATTTATTTAGCCCATCGCCCCGTCCCTAGAGCATTGTGGAGGAGGTAAATCTCAGGATGTGACTACCAGGGTATAAAAGCTGTCATGCTAGTACTCACAAAGAGTTATATTACAAACCTTGTTAGAAGTAGAAATCAAACTCTCACACTGCGACTGCCAGGTCCATGTCCTTTAATTATACTTTTTTTAATCTAGGGATGAGACCTCAATTAAGGATTAATCATACGCTTGTGGGCCACGGTTAATTAAAATTTACTAATGAAATATAGTTAAATATCCGAACCTGTGGCGGCGTGCCTTTTAATAATTAATAACATGACTAATGACAATTAGTGGTGGTGACATTGCATGACCTCACCAAAGCATAACTTATTTACGTAATTAGCAGTGTTAATTAATGATCCTAAGCAGATCCAAGACGCAATTAGCAGTAATAGGAACGTGATTACACGCTCCAATTATTCTTTCCTGTTTAGTCATCTAATAGTTGGCGGCGCTGCTAAATGCATCACTAAAATAAATTGAAACCTCATGGTCCAAATACCAACTTGATAAATTCAAATTCAAATTTTAATCAAAATCAAAATTAAAGCTAATAATTTAATTTTAACCACTATTTTATAAGATTCAAAAAATTTCTACCGTACATTTAATCAGTTTTTTTCAAAATCTGACAAAAATCTAATTTTAGTTCTCACCAAACATGGATTTAATATTGCAGTAACTCAAAATAAAAGACATTAAGGTTCGTTCTTGAAAAGTTTAAAACGGTTTAAGTTACTTTTGAATATGCTTGGATAAATTTTTGAAATTGCTTAGTTTGACTAGAAGAGATTCAAATGATATTGAATAAGAGTTAGAGCTAAATTTTCTCAAAAAGCTTTTCTAAAACTAGAAGTTGCTTGACTATATAAAAAATAGAAGGATTTATCTACGTATACAGAAAATGTTGCCCATCATGTTTAAAGACGTATTTGTGGCAACAGATAAGTGTGTGTAAGTTTTTTTCCGGTACACAGCTTCGAAATAGAAATACAAGTAAAAGTAATATCAAACGAGCTAAAATGAATTTGTACTCTAATTACAAACGAAAGAATTCAATTTTTTAAAACTAGTCAGTCGCTTGCCTATATAAACCAACCATTTCTCTTCCAATTACAAAGCCTCAAAAGCAAGTTGCCTGCCTGTCTTCAGCCTCGACAATATTATTCTCGTCACTAAACAACAATGAGAACAGATGTGGAGAGCCTGTGGTTTTTTGCTCTAGCTTCTAAATGCAAATCCTCAACTTCCCTAAACTCCATGCTTGTTGCATTTCTCTTTGTAATAGCATGGCTACTCTTGAATTTTATTTTCTGGGCACACCCAGGCGGCCATGCTTGGGGCAAGTATAAATGGAGAAAATCAAAAACCACGTCAAAATCCATACCCGGTCCAAAGGGTGTTCCAATTGTCGGAAGCATGAATATCATGACCGGTTTAGCTCACCGGAAAATTGCAACCACGGCGGAGATTTGCCAAGCCCAGCGTCTAATGGCGTTTAGCCTTGGCGAAACCAGAGTAATCGTTACATGCAAACCAGATGTAGCAAAAGAGATTTTGAACAGTTCAGTTTTTGCTGATCGTCCTGTGAAAGAATCTGCATACAATCTTATGTTCAACAGAGCTATTGGGTTCGCTCCATATGGTGTTTACTGGAGAACCCTCAGAAGAATCGCCAACGCACATCTCTTTTGTCCTAAACAAATCAAAGCCTCGGAATCTCAGAGATTCGAAATTGCTAATCAGATGGTGGCAATGTTCAATTCACAAAAACATGATACTATTCGTGTTAGGGATGCATTGAAATTAGCTTCTCTTAATAACATGATGTGCTCTGTATTTGGACGAAATTACAGGCTCGACTCTTACAATTCCGAAACAGAAGAGTTACGAAAACTTGTTGATGAAGGGTATCAGTTACTGAGTACACTCAATTGGTCGGATCATCTTCCTTGGTTAGCTGATTTCGACATACAAAACATCAGATTCCAGTGCTCCAAGCTCGTGCCTAAAGTAAACTACTTTGTCCGTCCTATTATTGACGAACACAAGGCCGAAACCGGCAAGCCCCAGCGTGACTTTGTCGACGTTTTGCTCAATCTTCATGGGACTGATAAATTATCCGACTCCGATATGATCGCCGTACTCTGGGTAAGCAAAAATTTATATCCTGCACAAGTTCTTTTCACCTCGTATTATTTTTATTAAAACTTGTACGCTAATGTGTTTTTTTCTCGTGGTTAAGGAAATGATATTTAGAGGCACAGATACAGTGGCAGTGCTGATAGAATGGATACTGGCCAGAATGGTGATGCACCCTGATGTACAATCAAAGGTCCATAAAGAGTTAGACAAGGTTGTCGGAAAGTCACGTGCGCTTGTAGAGTCTGATTTAACGGAAATGGTGTTTTTACAAGCGGTGGTGAAGGAAGTACTAAGATTACACCCACCGGGCCCACTTCTCTCCTGGTCCCGTTTAGCAATAACGGACACCACCGTCGACGGCTATCACGTGCCAGCAGGAACTACTGCAATGGTAAACATGTGGGCCATCATGAGGGACCCGAAGGTTTGGGTGGACCCATTCGAATTTAAACCCGAGAGGTTTATTAATGAGGGTGAGAATATGGACGTGTGTGTGTTGGGTTCTGATTTGAGGCTCGCACCATTTGGGTCTGGCCGGAGAGCTTGCCCTGGTAAGACCTTTGGACTAACGACTGTCACGTTTTGGGTTGGCTCGCTTTTGCACCGATTCAAGTTTAGGCAATGCAATGAAAGGAGTGTGGATTTGTCTGAGGTGCTAAAGCTATCTTGTGAAATGGTAAACCCGCTTTCGGTTATGGTCCGACCCAGGCTTCCCCTTTTAAGTTCAGTGTGTAATATGTAGTAATTTCACAAGTCTTTCACCAACTCTCTATTGGATTATATATATTATAAATATAATATACGTTTGGTGGTTATTTTGTAATCCTTGATGTCACTTTTGACAGTTCACAAGGATTTCTTATGTGTTTTTTAATGTACATAAATGTCACTTTTTTTATTTCAAGGGTATATGTGTTCTATCATAATTTGCTTTATAACTATGTATATACGTCATGAAAAGACAAGATATTTGTATTAGGTCGATTTCCAAAACGTTAATAACTAAGAGACGTTTCAAATAGAAATTTTAGATTAGTCATCTATCACCCACGAGGACCGCTTTCGTGTATCTCTTGTTACCTAATGATCAGGGTAAATCTTTTAGTACAAAAGGTGCTTTTTCAATGAATTGTTTACGTCGTTGAAGTCTTAGCATCTCTTTGCAAAGAGTTGAGATATGTCGTCCAAAATTGATTGTCCAACTTGTTGTCCACCAAATGATTCATTGACTCATCATTTTACATTAACATGTTCAACTTTTCTCCCACTCTCAGTTATGCTTAAAAATAAATGTAAAATAATGTGTCAATGAATTATTGGAATACAACAAGTTGGATCCAATTTTAGACAGCAGATCTCAACTCCTTTACAAGCTGGTGAGTTTATTTGAAAGCTCTAATTTTGAAATTCGATCTAACTAAATTAAATGGCTCATTTGAACACAACGAGTCATGATACCTTATCAAGCCTTTAAGTTGTATCTTTTAAGTCAATCTTGTTAAAAGTAGTGATTCAAATTTTTATGTGTAATTTATCCTCAACATATGTGATTATATCTCATGTTTGACTATGCTAAAAGACTTGACAGTTCGAACGGTTGGGTAGCTTAATGATCAACGCAGATTGTTCGCAATCGTTATTTTTCTTGAACTTTTGTCAAGAAGAAGAAGAAGATATTTCGACTACTTGACAAGTGAGAATTGAAATAATATTTACAAGATTGATTATAACTATTTCGATGCCGATGGGTAGTTAAAGAGACATGAAAACAATGTAACGAAAGATATCATCAATCTTTGTCTCTATGAGGACATGAAAATGACATCCCAACTGTCCAATACTAAATTTCTATTCCAGCAAAACCCTCTCTTCCGGGACTCCTGCAAATCGATTGCGACCCAAAACGAAATCTAAACACAAACTTACAATAAGATGACTAATTCACATTTTTTTTTTTATTATTTGGATAAGGAACAACCTTTGCATCATCAAAATTTTTTATCTGCTGCTAAATTTAATATACTGATATCAAGAATGTGTCATTATGCAAACCAAAACATGTCAATAGCTAATTAGACAAATATGCTTAATTTAAGTACTACAAGTGCATCATGCTTTATTAATTTACAAGTAAAGTAAATAGCTTAATGCATATATGTCAATGGTATTTTGGCATATTTCTCTATGAAATTAATTAATAATTTTATTATTGGAGAAAGTGTTGGGTTCGAATCACCCAAGAATGCACACAAACCGAATCAAATAGTCAAGAAATAAGAAAGTGCAGAAACGAAAATAACACAAGAGATGTTCACCCAGTTCAGCAACGCCTAATATGGGGGGCTCAGAGGTAAATCTAGTCCGTCACTATGTTCAAATCGAGAACCTTCAAAGAGAGAGTGAAAGAATCAATACAACCAAGTTCAAATCGCATCAACACACACGGTCATCGATCCTCAAACCGGATCTCCCAAATCAGCCTACACTATACAATAATCATCAACTTCACAGCCAAAAACCAGGTGCAGATTACCGGTTTAATTTGGAGTTCAAATGAAACTCAAATTAAACCTAAACACTGAACACAAAACTAGAAATACTACACCCAAACCCTCAGGCTCAATCACTGATTTACAATATCAATACCAAGATTAATACACCACGAGACTGAAATTAAACCCTCGAAGAATCACCAGAAAAAATCGCCTCACAGAGAGATTATAGAAACCATGTGTGAGAGAGAAGAAGTGACGATACAATAGCTCAAGGGAAATTATATGCATTCAGCCTTAGCCATTGATTAAATCCAACGGTCCAAGAAAGTTCCAAAGAGAGACAAATTCAAGTGTAGTAAAGCGACCCAATAAGATCACGTCAAGTGGACAGACTAAGTAAAAAACGTATTTCCACTTTTTAAAACCACAATTCACAGAAAGATTAAGAAATCTCCATTGGAGAATTAAAGGAATGCGTTCATTGGTAGAGGGTTTATTCACCAATCGCATATCCCAAGAATCTAGGAAATTCAGATGTATTCAAATTAATACAGGAAAATGACTTTCAAGTGTGCATCCACACGATATTCTTTGGAATATGTTTTAGTAACTTTGTCATGAATTAGTTGGTGACTCTTCCATGATTCAAGGGACAAATCAAACTTTGGAAAGGATTACAACCTCTTATAATGGTAAGTGGTATTGCCCTAATAATCGAGCTATAATCACGAGAAGAAGGTGAACCACGGTGAAAGGATAGGGTCAAATAGGAAGGAATTGAGAACAATCTCTTCGTGTATCTTAAATCAAGTTGTGAGAATTTATATCGATGAAAGATGACCAAGAGCGAGTCGTAATGATTGTTAAAAGGTCATGATCAACTTTTTAGGACGATACTCAATCACCACATCATTATAGACTTGTATCGCTGAGATATAAGTTGTCTAATCGTCTCTAAAGTTGACACACGATGTTTAGAGCGATAAGATCAATGTAACCGCCCAACTATCAAATATCCATGCCACTATTTTTTGTCCACAAATCCTAGGAACATATCCTATGTGCTCATAAATTTGTTTTCATGTTATCATCAACAAGACGTCTATAAATAGCAAGCTAAGAACAATTAAAACATACATAATTAATCAAGCCTTTCCATATTGATTAATCTTTTTCTAGAGTTTTTTTCTTTACCAAAGAACGCTTTAACTTTCTCTCACATCGAAGGGCAATCGGGGACGAGGTTCAACCCTTCATTGGAGGTCAACCTCTTATTTGCAGGAAAGCGTGTAGAAGGTCATTTTGGGTATTTGCATGACAGGTAGACGTTCACATTCTACATTTTTCAGATTCGTGGTGGAATTTTCAAATTTTATTGCATAATGGGATCCACACACAAACCGATAAAAGCTGATTCTTTCACAATAGGGGGCTTAAGTTTGAAATAGATTATCAATTGGGATATTTACAAAAATACCCTTAAAATTAGGGATGTTTTGAAAAATCATATGAAAGATTTTTAGGAAGTAAAAAATACTGTGTAAAATGAAAAAGTGACACAATGTCACTTTTTTTTATAAAAATTGTTACTTTTTTTAAAAAAAAAAGTGACACAAACTTAAAAAATGTGACAAAACTAAAAAAAAAAGTGTCACTCTCTCAAAAAGTGATACAAACTCAAAAAAAAAAGTGACAAACTCAAAAAAAGTGACAAACACTTTAAAAAGTGATAGAAATCAAGAAGGTGACTGAAAAAAGTGATAAACAATTAAAAAAAGTGACAAAACTCAAAAAAGTGATACAAATTAAAAGTTATGCAGATTAAAAAAATGACAGGCAATAAAAAAAGTGACACACTCAAAAAGTGACAATTCAAAAAAAAAGTGACGAATTTTTTTTAAAAAAGTAACACAAATAAAAAAAAGTGACAAACGCTCAAAAGTGACGAAATTCAAAAACAATGTTATTGTCTGCACAAAATTCATTGTTTTTCCAAAGACAATAAAATGTGAAGGAAGAGACATTTTTGAAATGGTTACATTTTTGGGTTTTTAATAATGTAATCGATCACTTGCATTATATGTATTTACATGTGCATAAAATTGATGGAAAATCAAGAAAGAGCAATTCATCCTTGTGCAATGTACTCTCTCTTCTCTTCTCCATAAAACTATAAAAAAACTGACATTACACTAAGCTCAAGAATTGGAGCTCCATATAATCTTGGGTGATCATTCTCCATCCCATAATCCATGGTGGACGGTACTCCATTTCTTCTTCCTCTTCATGCACATATTAAGGTATCTCAATATTCTTTTGCCTCAAAGTTTCCCACAAAAATTCCTACCTGTTTACATACCTCACCTTCCAATACCACCTACAAAATTTAACAAATATGAATTAACTAGCATATAGAATTGGATTCCAAAGCAAATCAAAAAATTAATAAAATTTCAAAAAAGTGACAAAAATTCAAAAAAAGTTAAAAAAAACTATAAAATTGACAAATAATATGTAACACCAATTATATTTATCACCATAAAATGAGTTTGGGCTTCCATCTATTCAAATACATTCTCTGCTAAATTATAGCTATGAAAGTTATATCAGCACAAGAAATTAAAAGCTAAGCGCCCTGTAGATTTACCACTATTCAGTAAAACATTCCAACTACAACATTTTCATTTGGATAAGAGTTTGACATTTACGGTTCAATTTTGACATTTGAAAGACAAAAATCTATATTTGATAGTTGTGTGGTAATTTGGATTTCTTTTTGAGTTTCTGAAAGCAACATATAACTTCTTAAACAATATTATTTAGATAACACACAAAAACAGTAACCAAAAAAAAAAAAAAAAACTCCGAATCATTCAAAAGTGAAATTGAAATTAAAGCCATCCACATATTTACAAGGAAATAGAGCTTAACCCCATGTTTGTAAGCCTATGAAGAAAGTTTTCTCTTCATTGAATATCCTCAACCGAATTACTCTTCCTCTTCATCATGGTCGGTTCAGTTTACTGCAATCTCTTTCTTCACCCATGGATTCGAGATCTGTAATGGTGTTGGCACCATTAAATGATGGAGTAGTATGGATCACAAAGTATTTAATAGTGATCATGAACAAAACACTTTTTCTTCGGAGATGAGTGGATTGGAGCATATTTTGAGTTAGGGCTTGGTTGCGGCTGCAAATGATTTCTTTTCAATAGTTTTCAAGTAGAAATTATGGTTAATTTAGATGTTAATGAATAAATTACTAAATTAGGGTATTAATCAATTCTTTTGGTTTTGGGCCGTACTTAGCCTAATTTCCTCTTATCAATTTCGAATACCATTTTCCCAACCAATTACCAAGCCTTCTCCAAACCTAGTAATTGGTCCACTAAAGGTCCACATTCCACAACACAAGCCCATTAGCCCAAATCTCGGACTAAAAACCCAAATTTTCACTCCGACCATATAAACACGAGGAAATGGTTGAAAATACCCGGGCAACCCGACCCATTTTCCAAAATAGCCTTTGACCGGTATTCCCAAAAAAAAAAAAAAAAGAAGACAAACTAATAAAACTTAAAAGTCAAGCATTTTTCAATTTTCACCCTTACACGTGACTTGAAAAAGGAGAAATAAGTATTTTAATAAAATATTTCCGTTTGGGCCCAGATGCCCAAAAGATTCCCCAAATGCCCAGATTATGGGCATCTATATGATTTTTTTTTCATTTTTTAATATGATTTTAAATAAATATTGTATTTAGTTATTTTATTTAATATTTATTTAAAAATTAATTTCTAATTTTATTATTTAATATTAATTATTGTTTAATTTTGTCGTGAATTTTTAATTATTTATTTAACATTTAATTTAAATAAATAATTAACTTATTTAACGATGAAAATAATTTTTTTAAATAAACAATTAAATTTATTTTGTAAACAACTAGAAAAATTCACGAAAAAAGAATTTCTAAAATATAAAATATTATTTAGTTATAAATAATAAACTATTAAATATCCGTTTGTTTATTTAATATTCTATTAATTATAATTAATATTATAAACAATTATAAATTATTTTTTTACAATGAAATATTAAGTAAACAATTAAAAAATTATTTTAAATTACTTATTTAATTTGTTTACAAAGAATAAAAATGAACAATTAAATAAATGATTTCATTTAATTTGTATATTTTAATAGTTTGTCTAATATTTAGTTACAAAAAAAGAGTTTATTTAAAAATGAAATAATATTTAATTACGAATAATAAAATATAAAATAAATTGTTTATTTAAATTTTATATTTCGATTGTTTGTTTAATATTTTATTAATAATAATGAAATATTATATAAACAATTAAAATAAGGAATTTAATTATAAATTTTTCTTTTACAACGAAATATTAAGTGAACAAGTAAAATATTTATTTTAAATTACTTATTGAAATTGTTTATAAAACATTAAATGAACAATTAAAATAAACAATTTAAAATAAATCATTTCATTTAATAGTTTGATTACTATTTAGTTACAATAAGTAATTTATTTCAAAATAAAATATTATTTACTTATAAATAATAAAATATTAAATAAACAAAATAAATTGTTTCTTTGAATTGTTTATTTAAATTTTATATTTCGATTGTTTATTTAAATTTTATATTTCAAGTATTTATTTAATATTCTATTAAGTATAATTAAATTTTATATAAAATATTAAATTAATTAATATTCAATTGACAATTAAAATAATAAATAATGAAATATTCAATTAAAAATTAAAATTAAAATTAAAATAATAAAATATTATATAGTTGTAAATAATAAAATATTAAATTGTTTATTTAATATTATATTAATTATAATTAAACATTATATAAAATATTCAATTAACGATTAAAATAAGAAATAATGAGATAATCAATTAACAATTAAAATAATAAAATATTAATTACTCGATGATTTATTTAATAATCTATTTATTAATTATTTAGTTGGTTTAGTATTTAATAGTTTGTTTAATATTTAGTTAGAAAAAAGAGTGTAGTAGTTCATGTCATTCGGTTGTTTCATTATTGCATTATTTGTTGTTCCAGTATCTATTGATTATTGCGGATAGTAGCAAATGTCGTTCTGTTAGTTTAATTTTCTCATATTATGTTTTATCTATTGTTATATATTGCATAAGATTCTATTTAAAATGTTGCAAGATGGATTACCATTGTGACGATACGGTGAGACAGATCCCAGGCAAAGTTACATCGAACTGTAACTTGTCATCCTTACGGTGGTATTATAGTTGCTCGACGAGGAGCACGCGAGCATACAGAGGCGATCCCGTTTATGGCCATTATGTTCATTGTGCGATGTACAGTTTTCTTTAACTGTTTATTGAACATTTAATTTTACATATTAAATCAATTAACTATTAAACAAATGATAAATATTTTAATATCCAATTAAAAATTAAAATAGGAAATAACGAATTAATCAATTAACAATTAAAATAATAAATAATTAAATATTACTTAGTTATAAACAATAAATTATTAAATATTCGATTGTTTATTTAATACTATATTAAAATCAATTAACTATTACATAAATGATAAATAATTTAATTTTCAATTAAAAATTAAAATAGGAAATTATAATATTAAATAAACAACACAAGTTGTTTTAAATTATTTATTGAAATTATTTATAAAGCATTAAATAAACAATTTAAAATAAATTATTTTATTTAATTGTTTATTTAATTTGTTTATTCTAATAGTTTGTTTAATATTAAGTTACAAAAAAGAGTTTATTTAAAAATAAAATATTATTAATTATAAATAATAAACTATGAAATAAATAAAATAAATTGTTTCTTTTAATTGTTTATTTAGTATTCCATTAATTTTAATTATATATTATATAACCAATTAAAATAAGAAATTTAATTCTAAATTCTTCTTTTACAATGAAATATTAAGTAAACAATTAAAATATTTATTTTTAAATTACTTATTTAATTTGTTTATAAAGCATTAAATCAACGATTTAAAATATTTATTTTAAATTACTTATTGAAATTGTTTATAAAACATTAAAATAAATTATTTCATTTAATTTGTATATTTTAATATTTTGTTTAATAATAAGTTACAAAAAAGAGTTTATTTAAAAATAAAATATTATTTAGTTATAAATAATAAAATATTAAATAAACAACATAAATTGTTTTTTTGAATTGTTTATTTAAAATTTATATTTCGATTGTTTATTTAAAATTCTATTAATTATATTTAAATATTATATAAACAATAAAAATAAGGAATTTAATTATAAATTCTTCTTTTACAATGAAATATTAAGTGAACAATGAAAATATTTATTTTAAATTATTTATTGAAATTGTTTATAAAGCATAAATAAACAATTAAAATAAAATATTTTATGTAATTTGTTTATTTTAATAGCTTGTTTAATATTTAGTTACGAAAAATAGTTTATTTAAAAATAATATATTATTTAGTTATAAATAAATAAAATAAATTGTTTCTTTGAATGGTTTATTTAAATTTTATATTTCGATAGTTTCTTTAATATTCTATTAATTATAATTAAGTATTATATAAATAATTAAAATAACGAAATGAATTGTAAATTCTTTTTTTACAAATGAGATATTAAGTAAACAATTAAAATATTTATTTTAAATTACTTATTTAATTTTTTTATAAAGCATTAAATAAACGATTTAAAATATTTATTTAAAATTACTTATTTAAATGGTTTATAAAGTATTAAATAAACCATTAAAATAAATTATTTTATTTAATAGTTTGTTTAATATTTAGTTAAAAAAGAGAGTTTATTTAAAAATAAAATATTATTTAGTTGCAAATAATAAACTATTAAATAAATAAATAAATTATTTATTTATTATTCCATTAAATATAATTAAATATTAAATAAACAATTAATAATATACTGATGAGTGCAAACAAGTCATTAAAAAAATATCTTTAAAAAAAAAAGGGTTGAACCCCAACTTTGAGAGTCCCTCACCGCACTGTCCCTAGGGAATCATGGATGAGGTAAATCGCGGGATGTGCCTCAACAGGCCAGGATACAAGAGCTGTCATACTGATGCCCACAAAGAGTCAAATTTCAAACCTTGTTAAAGGCATGAATCGAATCCTCACACTGCGGGTGCCAACTCCATTGAGACTACCTCACTCTTGTCATTTACACCACTAGGCTATGCCCCAGGGGGCAACAAATACCTTTAAATCGTAGTTTTTTGCTCGTTCTTGAGCACTTTTAAGCATTTGATATGTGTGTTCAAGTCGTTTTATAGTTTAAATACATTGGAGAAAATGACGCATTTTGGAGCATTAGATGGAGTCGTGCGTGATCATAAAAATTGGACTCGAAGAGGAGGTGAACAAAAAAGAAATGAAGTGAAAAAGGGTGAATTGACGGAAGTTCGCCAAAATAGGCGGTGATAATAATGCAATTATCACGTTCTTCATCCAATAATAATTGTATTTTCATAATTTATTGGTGTCTAAATGTTCTAAGTATACTTGTATTTTGGTTTAGGCTGCAATGGACGAACACGATGGAAATTAGAAGAAAAAGGTGAAAAAGACCAATATGGAGGAAAGTGATAGTTCAGAGGCTAAGTAAAAATATTCTAAACATGTTTCTAACCTTGTGATGAAGATTCGAGAGTGTTAGAGGTCAATTGGATGAAGAAATGAGTCAAATTGATGAAATATAGCCACAAAACATTATCATATATCAACTTTCAAGCTGAAAAGTTTTGCACCAGTTTTCGGTTTCATATTGAGACCAATATTTGACATGGAAAACGATCAAATTCGAAGATGGTATCTGAAGCAAAGTTGCAGCCCTTTGAGTTAGCTTTTCAACGTATTTTGAATCACCTTAATCGGATATCAAGAGAAAAAGTTATGGCCTAAAAACGTTGTCAAGTGCACCCTCCCCAAACAGGCCGGATTTTTGGGCCCGGACGTCTGGGCCATCCGGGCACAGATTTTTCCATCTTTATGTCTGACATTTTACATATTGTAAATTTGTCTGTAATTATAAATGCAGATAAATTTTTTTCTCGTTTTTATTAAAAATGATTATAGATCCATTTAAAATTATAAAATTTGTATATATCTATATCGAAATAAGATTTAAATATTAATTTCTTTTACTAATTTAACCGAAGCGAATTTAAAAATACGTAAACCGATTCCACTAATTGCTGTGAATAATATTTTCTTGTATATCGTTTGATAAATTTATCTATTTTCAAGTTTGAAGCAGATGAAAATTGAAATAATTTTTATCTATGTTGGAGTAAACAGATAAAGAAAGTGATTTTGTTTTAAAATTTTAATTGGGAATGTTTGGAATTCTTTATAAGTTAAAAAGGGTATTCTTATCTTTTAAATAATACCACATTTATGTAATTACATAACATTTTAAGGATATTTTTATCTTTTAAGTATTGAACGGCTATTGTGGTAAATGTCAAAAAACAAATGGGGTAAAGTGAAAAAGCTCAGATTTGACGAGGGTAATTTAAAAAGTAGTCCTATAAACTCGGGAGATTATTCAAACTAGCCTGTTGACTTAGTCTATTTGGGATTTTCGTAGAAAAGTCTATTTTACCCTTAATGAAATAGGTTTCTTTATTGCAAGACATATCCTTCTATTTTAAAGTAAGTTTCGGATTTGTTCTGTATTTCTTATATTTTGATTTTTAAAGTATAAATCCATTCTTTGATCTAATATATTAGCATAATCTGCTATTTTTTGTTCACATTCTTCTATAAGTTTTTTAATATATTCTTCAGATATTTCATCTGTATTTTCTAATTGGGATTTAATATTTTCTACTTTTTCAAATATTCTTTTTAACAAATCGTCTAATCCTTTAACTGTATATCCTGGCATGACTGGATATTATATAATCATAGTATTATAAACATCATGGTAGACAGTAATCCAAACATCATGAATAATCATAAACATTTATAATCCCTGCGATTCTCTAAGATCTTAAGAAATTCTTTCAAAATTTAACAAGAAATAGTAGTTCTACCTTAATTTTAATCTGGCTCTTTATTCTTAGAATCGAGTGACCTTCAGGCTCTGAATGTGCAAATTGTTTCCTTCAACGGCCTCCTGCCTTAACGGAATCCTTGCTATTCAGCTTCTTGCCTTCACTGTATCGTTTCTAAGGACAAATCCCTAGACTTGAATTAAAGAAAAACTGTTTTTGTTGTTAAAATAAGAAAGAAATTTCTTATTAGATCTATCAAGAATCTATGGGAATGAAAATTTAGAAACTCATTTTCTTATGTAAGAAATGGATTATTTATTGATATTTGGAATTGATACAAAGATTATATCAAAAGACAGAAGTGTTTTTCTCGCAATATGAAAGCTCAAGTGTTTTTTCTCAACTCATTCTCCCTCTATCTTAGCTCAAAGGCTTCTATTTATACTACTACATGAGGCTCGATTATTGGCCTCTTACATCATCCATTATCTCATACTCCACTAATGGAGTTTTATTATTACAACAGTTTCCCACTACATAATTGTAGCTCTATTATTTCTTCCAGCTGTCCACCTTTCTTTCACATCTTCTTTTTCCTCTATTGTCTTCAAGATTCTCCATAGTGGCGGGGCCTCTTTTCATTTGGATAGCATGTGGGACACTTCCTCAACTGGCATGATTCTTGTATGGTTGATGGACTTCCATGGATTTGATGGATATCAAACTTTTGGATATATTCTTTTAAAATTGTAGACTTATCATTTCCATTATTTGTCATAAGTGTCCATCCTTCATATTGGCATAAGCATTGAAATTTTTTATCGTATAAATTTTTTGCCATGTTGTAGAGAACTTTCATCCCTAAGACTCTTCGGGATCTCATCCATGATCTGTTAATGTTTGGCAATGACTTTCTATTTTGACCTACTTCAATTTGGAAATTTCGGCCTACATATCCGACTGTAATAATATGTTCTGCAGGATAATATATCATTCCATCAATTTCTGGACTGATTGAGTAAAATTTAAGATATATTGGTCTTCCTTTGGCGAATTTTGAAACTTCTCCTCGGAAGATATCATCAAATTTTTCAATTTCTTTTAAATCTTTTCCTGGATAAATTAAATCCAAGAATCCATAGTCTGCCGCCATTTTAACCATGTTAGGGTCTCCATCGTGTGTAATGATCATCCTTGGGTAAACATGTTCTTCTGGGGAGATGAAATATGATTCATCATCTTGTAGTTCATAGACAAATTTTGCAAAAGCTTTATATTCTTCTTCTCTTGGTGTTAAAGGGGTTTCATCATCTTCATCTGCTCTGATTTTAATCACCCTTGTATGTTTATCATCATTTTTTATTGTCACCTTTCGGGGACTTTCCATGATTGTATCTCTTTTTATTTGACTGGGTCCACCGCTGCTTCCACTTGGTGTACCTGTTTGTATTCCCTGTTTGGTATTTTGAGATTGTGCTAAAGCATCAATCCCTGTATTTTTGGTATTTGTAGACTCTAATTGTGCTTCAAGAGCATCAATTCGGTCTTTTAATTCATTGGTAACTTTGGTATGGGACGTACTGATCTCAAGTAATAATTTGACATTATAACTTAAGGTTTCAGCTAATGCCTCCATTCCAACTTTTATATCATCAGCTTCATCTTTGGCAAATGCTGCCGCAGATTTTATTTCTGATATCTCCTGCTTGATATTATCCATCTCCAAACTCGATGTTCCTGCTTAAAAAATCAGCAAGATAATTGTTTATTCCTTTAATATGAATAATATCGAAATTATAGAATGACAAATATGCTTGCCATCTGTGCAATCTCCTATATTGAGGCTCCATTGGCAACTTATTTTTAATTAATCCTGTAACATTAGAATTGTCAGTTTCAACAATAAACTTCTTAGATAATAGGAATAATGAAAACTTTTTTATTCCTCTAATAATTGCTAACAATTCTTTTTCATGAGTGGTATAATTTATTTCTGCTTGATTAAAAGTTCCACTTGAATACCTGCAGATTTCATTTAAATCTGTTTTTAATATGGCTGCCCAATATTTATCAGAAGCATCTGTATTAACAACCAAATTATCCTTTTCATCTGGCAATCTTAATTTTGGTAAATTTTTGCATTCTTCTTTTAATAATTTAACAACTTCTGTATGTTCTTCACTCCATCCTTTAGTATTTGTTTTTCTAAGTAAGACTTGTATTTTATGTCTCTTTTTTGAAAGATTTTCAATAAATCCTTCTGCATAATTTAGACATCCTAGGAACTTTTGTATTTGTTCTTTTGATTCTAATCTATTTAGAAAGCTTTCTATTTTCTTAGATATATGAGTTTGTAATTTTATTCTTTTTTTATCTATTGATAATCCAAGAAAATCAATTTCTTGTTTTTCTATTATAACTTTCTTTTTTGAAAGAACAATCCCTTCTTTTTTACATTCATTTATAAATTTTATCAAATGATTTCTATGTTCTTCTTTAGTATTAGAACATATTAATATATTATCAACATATACTATTAAAAATTCATCAAACTTTCTAAATATATTATCCATTTTTCTTTGATATATTCGTGGTGCATTTTTTTAAACCAAAAGGCATTACTAACCATTCATATTTACCTTGAGGTGTACTAAATGCAGTATATTGTATACTATCTTCTTCCATTTTAACTTGCCAAAAGCCTGATTTACAATCAAACTTGGAATAATATTGTTTTCCTTTTGCAAGATTTATTAGGACTTCTTTATTTGGTAAAAAGTATCCATCAAATTTAGTATATTTGTTTAATTCTTTATAATTGATTACCATTCTAGTCTTTCCTCTAACTTGCTCAGAATGTTTCATGACCATAAAAGCTGGACTGCTATGAGGTCCATTACTTGGTCTAATAAGTTTTTGTTCTAGTAATTCTTTTATTTGGGTTTTAAATTATTGTGTATCTTGTATAGTATACATCATTGGTCTGACTCTAATTATAACATTTTCTGTTAATTCTATTTTAGCTTTAGGATGGTATGGTTTCCAAAATAATAATGGATTTTCTCCACATGTTTTTTCTAATTGTTCTATAATTTTTTCTATACTTATTTCTGCTTTTAGCACTTTTTTGTATAGAATTTTTGTGTTTATGTCTTTATTTATTATTGGTTTTTTCTCTCATTTATCACCACGCTGGGCTGGCTGAACTCTATAGGGTCTAAATTCCCTTGGAATTTTTAATAAGTGTGCACATGGTGTTTGTAACATTATCATATAATTATTTTGTTTATAATATTGAAATTGTTGTATAAAGTCATTTCCTAATAGTATATCACAATCTAATTTATTGTAACTATATATCTTATTTTTTATTACTTGTTTACTTCCAAGTATAATACTGACTTTATCAGCACTATTAATTATTTGTGTACTTTCTCCTGTTACTCCTGTTATTTTTATTTTATTATTTTCATTCCATGATTTTATTAAGAAGTTTTTAAATATTGTTATATCACTTCCTGTGTCTATCAAGGCACATGTTGTTATGTTTGTTTCTACTATAGTAACTTGTATATATACGGCTAATGGAAAACTTATTTGATTATTCATTTATCTTTTTTCATATAGTATAGTTTGATCATTATGTGTTATATATAATCCTTCTCTTTTTATACTATAGTCTTTTAATCCATTTGGAAAACTTATTCCTAACAATATATGAGGATCTGTATTCATACTATTATCCATGTAACATGGTACTACCATTTTAATTCCTCCTATTTTTATTGGTATTTTGACTTCTAATTCTATAGTATGTATTTGTCCATCAAAATTTACATATCTATATGGTTCAATTTTGTGAGTCATTAATCCTTTATTTCTGATTGAAGCTATATGACATTCACTTGCTCCTGTATCAATTAGTATATTTGGTCCTTCAATATATTCTCTTCCATTATAATATTCTCCTTCTATTTTCATGTTTCCAGCATTTATATGAAGTTTTATTTCTTTTATATTACTAGTTCCTTCTAAATGTTTTCTAGGTATTTTAAGACTTGTTGACCTCTTAATTAATCTTCCATCTTTAAACATTATTTTATCAGAATAATCATCTTCTTTATCTTCTGCTATTTCAGGTTTATCCTTGAGTATACTAAATTCATATTCTTTAGGAATTAAGCTTATTTGTTTGCTTGGTTCTATTATTTTACTAATATCCTTACATTTATTGTGAACTTCTATGTATGGTTTTTTAGAGTATATATTTCCATAATTGGAGTTAGTAAATGTGTACAAAGCTCTATATTCTATAGTCATAATCTTGTCTCTTGGTTCCATTATATCATTTCTATGTAACTTAAAATGTAGTCCTAAGACTTCATTGAAGTTCTTATCTGTAATTGAGACACAATATTTTGGGTAACAAGTAAATATTAATTTTTGATATGCCAAGTTTCCTTCTATAGTTCCTAAATGGCTATCTTTTAAATTTATTATTCTTCCATCATGTAAACTTACTGTTAAAGGTGAATCTATTCCTTCTCTAAATAAGGATTTAAACATTATTTGTATTCCTGCTAAATAGACATATTGAATTTTTTCTCCTTGTTTTTTACTAATCTTTGTTAATAAATCATCTACTGTATTTCTTGTTAAAAGATTTAATTTATGTGTTCCTTGAGTTGTTCTAATATTTATAGCTTTTTCAATTTTATGATACTCATTTATTGCTATTCTTTCTCTTTTCATATTTATCTAAGGTTCCCATTTTCCTATTTTTAGTCTAAAGATAATTTTCTCTCATTTCTTGAATTTGTTATTATAAATTTAACTTTTAAATCCATAACCTTCTATTCCTTAATATTCTTGTTTATCTATTTATTTTCTTTCTATTTTTTTTTTTTTTTTTTTTTTTTTTTTTTTTTTTTTTTTTTTTTTTTTTTTTCAACTATATATACTTCTTGATCATAATATTGTTCAATATCTGATATTTCAGCTTAATTCGCTTTCTATATCTAAATATTCTTTTTGCAATATTTTAACCTTTTTCTTTTTACAGTCAGGGCTTATATTTCCTATTTCTCCACAATTCCAACATTTACATCTGGTTTTATCTTTTTTATAAGGTCTATTTTTCTATTATTGCTTATTTGGATTGTATTTCCTTTTATAATAATCTTCTTCTAGGCTTATTTTTTTCTTAAAATTTCTAAAATTTTAATTTTTTATTTTTGATTCTTCTTACTATTTTTCTTTCGGTTACATCCCATTGTGTAGGTTTTTTCCATATCTTCACAGCATATCTTAGTTAATCTTCCTGATTTTTTCATTAATTGTCTTTGTTGACATATGTAGGCAAGTCTTCATAAAAATTTTTACCTTATCCTAAAGATCTAGGTGTTTCCCAGGATTTTCGTTTTTAATAAATTTTTCAAATTTTAATTCTTAAAATTATTCCCATGTTCTGGTAGCTTATTATAGTAAACAAACATGTCTTTATATACTCTTGTTTTCATTACTATAATTGGTTTAATATTTTCTTTAAATTCACATGTGTATTTCTTTGATTTTTAACACATATCACATTTGTTAGGTTTTAATTTTATCCTAGCATTTTTCCTTTTTCTTTAAAAAAAAAATCTCATCAAAATTTTTTATTCCATCTTCTCCTAAAAAATTCATCTGAGATATAATTTACTAATCTTCTTACCTTCTTATCTGATTTTATTATTTCTGTTTGTATATTTCTTTTATTAAGTGTTTTTTGTATCATTATTATTCCATCCCACCCATTTCTAACATTTCCTTCAAAAAAAAAAAAAAAAAAAAGTTATCTTCTTCATTTTTTTTTTTTTTTTTTTTTTTTTTTTTTTTTTTAATAAATGATTTTTTTTGGCTATCAAACATAGCATAAGTATTGATCCAAGTTTCTGAGGCTTTTTTAATATCTACTTTACAATCTAAGTCTAGTTTTGCTCCTCCATGATTGCATGGTTATCAAAATTTAGTTCAATCTATTCTGTATTTGTTTCTTTGGTGGTTGTCTAATCTCTTATTGTTTCAATATATTGTCTATATGGTTTAATGTATATAGGTGCGTAACTTTCATCTGGATCTAACATTTCTTGTTTATTAGAGGATTCTGCTTTATTTGGTCCTCCTCCAGTATTAATTAGGACTTGATATTCATCTAAATTTCCAAACTTAATTGGTAAAAATTTCCTATGAGTAGAATCTAAATTCTTTTTCATTCATCTTATCTTCTATATCATCTTGATTTTCTTTAATTTTCTAATTTTCCCTATTGCTTTTTTTTCGATTTTTCCATTTTTTTCTCTTCTTTCTATTATTTTGGTAAATATCTTTTTTCCCTTAATTCATCATCCATACTTCCTGCTTTTCTATTCTTATTTTTTCTTGTTCAGTTTAATTTTTTTCCTATTCTAGACTTTCTTTTTCCTATTGTTTTTGTCTATTGTTTTTTCTTTTCCTTTATTATTTTCTTTTATCTTTTCTTACTTCAATTTAAGATATTAAATATCATTTCTTACTTCTTTTATTTATTATTTATGTTTTGAACATCATCTATTAAATTTTTATTAGTGGTTTTTATTCTTCTATATACTCACCAATCGACATTTATCTTCTCTTTGATTGACATAAGTAATATGTCCTACACTCAGTATCTTTAAACAATCTTTTATTACTTTATCACATCTTTGCTTTACATAATTTTATTTGTTAATTTTATCTTTTTTCGTAATAACTTGCTCTTATTTTATACCTTTCTTGTTTTAATTTTAATATTTTTTTTGGTTGTGAGTTTGTTATATTTCCAGGTTTTAAAAATTCATCCTGTATTTTGTAAGATTATTTATCTTATTCTTACTAATTTTTTATCTAGAATTTCTTTTACTTCCATTAAATCCATTATATAGTTTTTTTACAAATCATCTGATTCATATTTTCTTTATATCTAAATTGAATTTCTTCTTTCTCAAGTTTCTCTATTATTTTTTCATATATAAATCTTTCTCTCTTATTGATTCTTATAATTAGTTTATG
The DNA here is from genome assembly GCA_019097785.1 of Fraxinus excelsior. Lineage (NCBI taxonomy): Eukaryota > Viridiplantae > Streptophyta > Magnoliopsida > Lamiales > Oleaceae > Fraxinus > Fraxinus excelsior. The sequence goes on from CM032624.1 coordinate 6,401,288, forward strand.
TAATATTTGTGCTTTAATTTACATAGGTAATTTTTTTATTCCTAATTATTATTTTAACTTATTGGGTATAGGCTCTAAAAATATATAACTTACCTCTTTCTGTTTTCTAATGTGTAATAATTTCTATTTTTTATTAATTTTATTACTCATATCTTTGCATATAAATCATTTCTTCTTTTTCTAGTTAATAATAATTTTTTACATATATATATTTTTTTTTTTTTTTTTTTTTTTTTTTTTATTTTAAATAATTTGTTCTTTTTATTTCTTGAGGTTTAAATCCTTAATTATATTAACGTTATTGTTTTTATTTTAGGAATATGTTCTAAAAATATATTAATTTTTAATAATTTTGAATTATGCGACTGCATTGGAATGTATTATGCGATTGCATAGTGTTGTGTAACTTTCAAAATCTTCGTTTTAGTCCATCAACTTGGGTTGCTACTTAGAGCGAACAAAAATCAATAATACTTAAATTCAAAATCTAATTAATCTTTAAATAGCTCACGTATATTCTATGTATTCTTTTAAATTATCAATTCTAATCTATTATTGGTTTATAGATATTTAAATCTCAAAAGTTAAATTTAATCTAATTTCTTATATCCTTGTGGTAATCTATTTGTAATAGTTTTCCTCATTTATAGGGTTTTAATTAAAATTTTCAAAAGTCTAATAATGTTCTGAGAATTCACTAATATCTTGTGTAGGATAATTTCTCTCTAGAAAATATGTTAAAAAAAATATATTAATATTTGAAATATCTTTTTCCTTTTCTCTATTTATTACTAATTATATCTTGTATATCTTTTATTATTATAGATCTAACAATTCTCTGGCAAGAATTTCTTATTAAATTTCTTTAAAACATTTTAATATTTCTTGAGCAGTATATAATTGTTCTTGATATCCTATTTTATCGATTTCACTTTCAAATCAATTTTTTTTTATTTTTTTTACAATTTGTTTTAATTTTATATATGGACCTCTTTAGATTAGGCTTTTTTAATCTTAATTATTTTTAAAATTTTGAATATAGTATCTGGTTTTTTTGAAAAGAAATAATATTTTAAGATTAAAATAAATCTCTTAAGACTAAATTATTAATTCTTCTTCATATTATGATTACTTTTGGTTGTAATATCTTAATTTAGGGGTATTTTTGGTAGTTTACTACCTTTGAATAGTCAAAGGGTATTTTAGAAAAGGGTAGTGTTGATTTGGGGTATTCTCAATAATTTCCCTTTTTTTGGGGTCATTATTTTTATTCATACATTTAAATTGTATATAAAAAATATCTATTTTAACTTATGTGCCTGTTTAGAGCTCATTTTTTAGAAGTTTTTTTTTTCTTTACCGTTGATGCAATATAAAGCTCATGTCAATTTTCAAGATTTCTGACCCAAAAATGATAAGAGGCTGTGCAAAGTTATTACTTAGGCACCGTTTGATTCACCAAGTTTTTCGTGGAAGTTGGAAATGTTTTTTCATTTTCCACTATTTTGGTTTCCGTTTGATTGCAAACTTTTCCATGGAATTTGGTTTCTACCCAGCCTCTTCACGCGCCCTCTTTCCAGCCAATTAAGGAATTGCATTTCTTGCCTATTTGGCGAGAATTGAGTTTTTCAGTTTTTTTATTTTTTTCATTTTAAAATTTTTTTAGAATTGAAAAAAATTTTTTTTTTTTTTTTTTATAAAAAAAATTCCCTTTAATGGACAATTTTCAATGTAAAAAAAAAAAAAAAAAAAAAAAAAAAAATAATTTTTAAATTTCTATATATTTTTTTTGGCAATTGGCAAAAATTTTAGACCAATGGTAGAAAAAATTATCCCGTTTCATTGGACAATTTTCCATAAACAATAAAGTCAACGAATATCAAACTTTCAACATCTTCCAAGTAGAAATTTATACCAATCACATACAATTAATTACAATTATCATTTTTTTTTTTTTTTTTTTTTTTTTTTCCAATAAAACATTTTTTTTTTTTTCGCACCTTATTTCTACATTTGCAATCAACGGACCCTAAGTTTTCTTTATCATTTTTACCTCAAACACTCCAAACACTATAGTCAATGTGTAAATAGGGGTATATAATGAAATATACATCAAATGGTAACCACACTTTTGACTTCAATAAACACTCTTAAGGGTATTTGAATGAATGTGACCGAAAATATATTTTTCATTCTAATAAATGACTCCTAAAACGAGGACTATATGACGTATTTTACATAGTTTAATTCCCACTAGTAAATAATTAATTTGCTCTAATTATCAAAACTCTCAAAATATCTTGGAGCCATCAAAGACATACTTGACCTCAAACGCATATGTCCAGCAAATGAATGAACATTCAAAGTAACTTATGGAAATACATAGTGGACACTCAATGGTTTAACCCGAATTGAAGAATTAAATAAAGACTGTAACCCTCTTGTGAAGTCGTGATTCCAATTTAAACAATTTGATGAAACTTCAAAAGCTACATAGATATGGATGTTGAAATAGGTAGACATACAATTAAACAAGTATACTACTTTTCTAAAAAGGCAATCACCACGTAATGTCCTTATCTTTCAAAAGTTAATTGTGAAAACAATTAAAATGAAAAAAAAAAACATTTTTCACCCTTATTTTCTACATTTTATTGCGCAAAATGTCATTTCCATCCATTTTCATTAAAAGTTGTGATGTATCGAATATAGTCTTTTGTTTAAACAAAAAGAAAAAGAAAAAAGAACTAATTACAATGAGAGTCCTCAATAATATTAAGGGTAATTAGCACATAATATCACTACATTTCATTTTATTGTGCAAAACGTTCACACCTTTCTTTTTTGACATTTTTATCTTATTAATTACATTTGATTGCGCAAACCGTTCATTTGCTATTTACTTTTCATCCAATTGCTGTTATATTAACTACAAATATATAACCCCCAATTTAAATAAAAAAGAACAATATTTTTTGAAAAATAAAGAAATTAATCAACGTTATATTAACTACAAATGATGAAGTTTAGCTTAATTTTTGAGACTAGATTTCTGTTATGAACTAGGATGAGTTTCTTAAAATTCTGTAAATAAAGCTCTGTTTCTAAAAAGCGTGCTTAGGCGACGCCTAGACACGAAGCGGGATGAAAACGTCTTGCTTTGAGGCTAAGCGGTTATTAAACGGTCAATCGACAACGTTGACCTCTTAATGTGCGCCTAGGCGTGGCAAAGCGCGCCTAGGCAACTAGGTGCGTTTACCCCTTAGAGGCCCAATCTTTCCCGCTTAGGCGTGCCTAAGCGGCTGTTAACGACTATTTCTTTTTGACCAAATAAATATCTACTTAAATTCGTGCTCATTAAATGTAGCATGTTCTTTTTTGTTTCTTTTTTTTTATATATATAGATGGAAAGAAGAAGACATTAAATTAGAGTCCGATAAAGAGTTAGATGAGATAAGATTTAAGCTACAAGTTATTTACGTTATTTAATTATGATTTGGAAACTTATCTTTAGAAGGAATTATTAAGTAAATGAGTATTTAATAATTTTGGATGTTTGTATGTATTATTTGAAATTGTTGATTTTTTTAGCAATGATTTAAAATTTTAAAAAATTAAAAAAAAACGTTTTTTTTTTTTTTTTTTTACGCTTTTTAACTCCTAAGCTCGACTTCCACGTTTTTCCGCTTTTTAGAACACTGAAATAAAGTGAGCAAATGTATGACATTTAATTGTCCATATCTTGTATTTATTACAATGCTTTTAAAGCAATAATTTATATATTTGTTTATTTATAAGATAAGTTTGTATCATCAATAATGGTAAAGTACAAATTTAATTTTCCCAATATACATATATTAAATTACAAAATTTATCGTCAAACTGACGATAATAATATGTTATCAATAAAAAAAAATTTCTTCTAAAAAAAAGGAGAGGAGTTCTCCTTCGAGGTCCCTTTTTCCATGATTTAGTCCCTTTCATTGCGGAAGTTATGTCCACTTCTGCATCTCTTCCTACTTTCCATCCTTTCTTCAAGCATTTTATTTGTCGTGTTAGTGAGTCAATCAAATTTTTTAACGGTGAGTTTGCCTGAGATGAAAAATAATTTATAAATTCGCTGACCATCGTCCTTAAAAACTTAAGTTAAATGGCCAATGAGACACCGGTTTGATAAGCTAGACGAACATCAAAATTTCCTCTTAGTCAATACTCGGAACATATCTAGAGAGTGTTTTGGTGTATATTAAAATTTGATTTTTTAGTAGATTGTGATATAAGGTTTTGAAAATATGTGGTTGAAAAGTTTGAGAGACCATCCAAAAATTTTAAATATTGATTGTTTGACTTTGATTTGGATTGAAAAAATTAAATTTAATTCAATCAAACAGGGCCCAATTGTTGAGCCCAAAGATATTTGGTTTTTATTTTTTCTGAAAATGCAGATACTTTTAAGTATTGTCGTTTAACAAATAATTGCGGTGACAGAGGACTTTTGTTTACAGTTACCAGGACAAGGCGATTTCCATCCAATAATTGGAATACTTGTTGAAACCCTTGGGATCAAATAATTTGGACAATACATTCTGATTCATCTCTCTCCACCTTTACGCATAATTACTATCTTCCCCCATAGTATTCTGTTAGGATTTTGAATTTTCTTTTTTTTTTTTTTGGAATGTATTGGATTGGACCACTTTTTTTAATTGTGGACAATTTTTTTTTAATTTTCTTATATTTTTATTTTTGTTAATTTTAACTTAAGTTCTTAAATTTAAATATGAACTATTCATATTTAAATATTATTACTTATTTAAAAAACAAATATGTTGGACATATTCCCATTCGTCAAATCTCCTTTTACGGTGACCAAGCATTCTAACACTTTCTCATTTACTTTTGAGTATAGCCGTTTACTGAAGATTGTAGCTAGATTTAGAAATCAGACATACAAATTATTGTTTCGTCTTCAAATTGTTTAATTTTTTTATATAATTTTTTGAAATGTAGAAAAAGTGTTGTAGAACAAATTTGACGATAAGAAATATGCACGTGCAAAATTTTAGACCCTTTTTTTTTTTTTAAGATCAATTTTTTTTTTTTTTTTTTGTTTTTGTTTTCTCCTTGTAGATCTACATGAGAGACCCATAGTCGATCCCACGTCTCTATTTGGTTCATTGAAGGTAGTCATTTCTTGATAAAGTGCTCATATTTCTCCTTGATTAATTTCAATTGAAAAAAAAAAACAAATATATTTTTTTAAGAAAAAACAAAAACTCCTCCTAAACGCAATAGAATAAAAAACAACGATAAAGCATTTTCCAGATACTACATCATTATCTTTATAATTACATTTATCTTGGGTCATATTAAAATCAGATTTAATCTAAGTAAAGTCAAAACAAATCAATATTAACTTATCTTTAAAATGGGTTTTACACATCGTTTTCAAACACGCATACAAAAACTCTATAACAATTCACTAAAAATCTAATTTTAATCACCACCATAATACACTCTTAGAAATTACACACATTCAATTTACAATTTTTTTTTTTTTTTTTATTATTATTTTTATAAAACAGTATTTTAATATTCAAAATGATATTCCCCACTAGGGTTACAAGTGGGGATGAATCATTGCTCTTTAATAATTTCAGACGGTGCTTCTACTTATTTGAAATATTAATCTCGTTATTCAAAAGTTTAAGAGATTAATAAAAATTATTTAAAACTTTAAAAATGAGACAGATATCATTTTATTTGTCTTTTGTTTTTTGACCCTTTGCTAATTGTGTCACACATGCTCAAAGCGGGATAGAAAACATATAGAAAAATTCTGGTTGATTCAAATATTACAAATGACAAAAGGGAAATTCCCCCTTTTTTGTGGCTGATAGACCTATCTTATCTTATGTGTTGGAATTAACTCTTCCTACGAGTCACATCTGACTATAATTCTTGGCCTCCTCATCCCACAACGCGATGGGTAGACAACCAAGTCGGGTAGCTCGTCACATTGATTCATCAGGGCCAGTCTATGGGCGGCTTGGGCTCGATAGCTTCAGCGTGCCAAGTCACAAACTGCAAGAATCTTTTCAATAAATACAAAAATGACCGCGTTTTTCCATGAAATTTTAGGAATTTTGATCAATCTATCACTTATTCGAATTTGAAAAGCACTTTAACTTCTAAGTACGAATTGCATGCATAGTGATTGGGTGCAAATATTAGTCGGACACCTCCGCACTCGCCCTTTCTGATAATCGTGAAGAAAACAATACAGAACTAGTGAATTTATTTGAAGGTATTATGGATGAAAGAGATTATGTAGGAGATTCTTTTTCTAGTATGTCTCCTACGTACAATTCGACATCGAACGCAAGTCCTACTGGAATGTCTACTGAATTAGTTAGATATTTCAATCATCAAATGCTTAGGAACATAGAACTATTAATGCAATACAATTTGATTTACTTAAGTGGAAACAGCTCATTCTTATGATTAAGACATATCCTTCCTGATTTTAATTGTGGCATTCTTAATAAATCTGGTTAAATATATGAAAGGTAATTATCATTAGAGCAGCAATTCATAGGAAAATTATAACAATTAACCTGATGGAATTTAGTGTTTTAGAAAACCAACAGAAAGATTCATCAGAACTGGTAAAACGATAGCGACCAAAACAAATTAACAAAGAAAGACACGAAAGACAAACATGCTAGGTTAAATCAAACTAATTCCTGTTATTTAAGTGCAGCAACGTAATTACCATAGAGAAACCTTAGACTTCCAGGAGATATGTAGTCTAAGAGAATGAGCTTCTCATGCTGTGTGGGTCCCCAATAGTACCTCTCAAATCCAAAGACCAATTGGATTGTCTGATATCTTGCAAACTATTAGCCTTTTTGAAAATTCTTTCTCTGTTTTGTACTCCTTCCCTCAACCACTTCACTGTCAAAAACAATCCACTCTCTAAGGAAGCTCTGTAAGATGTCATTTTTTTATTTTTTTAATCAGGTGCCTTCCAAGAAACAAATGAATTTATTCCTCAAATTTCCGGTATCATCAGTGAAGTGTGCTGCCAAACACATGAAAACGCTTCATTGATGATTCTTTGTTTTCGATGGCTTGATTTTTAACTTGTTACGTGAACAATTTTTAGCTTCCCATACTTGAAATAAATAGTCAATTCTTTAAGTCGCAGAGAAAATGTAGTGAGGGTTTTTAAAAAACCGTCGAACTCGTTAGCCAAGCTAGACTCGAGCCACGAGCTTGGCCCTTGAAAGCTAGGCTTGGCTTGTCTCTTTGACAAGTCGAATTAATGGGTAATGCCACCTCTAGCGGTGAGGCAGGAAGGAGGGCCGGTTGCATCATTTCGGTCCCAGCACAGATTTTTGGGAAGCAAGCAGGGCAGGGATATCTACCTTCCCTGTTTATTTAAATTTTTTTTTTTAAAATTATATTAAAATTGAAAAAGATAAACTAAAATAAATAATAAAATAAAAGTAAATTATTTTTAAAAAATGCTATTTTGTTCGATTTTTAAAATTCTCGCAAAATTTATGTCTCCATCCCCTCCCGTTCACGAATGAAAACAGGACAACGTAAGGCAGGTCAAGGACAAGAAATTTTATCATCCCTACTCCTGATTAGAATCAATGTTAAAGAATTTTTCGGGATTGAATAATGGTAGGTTGAACGTTTATGGCAGTAGAGACGAGTGTAAGCATGTGCTACATATCATTACTAGAATTAATTGAACATTAAGCCTCAATTTCGTCGGTCATCGTAATTAACATAAATGCCACAAGTTCAATAATACGATTTGATTGAAGGTTCACATCAAAAATATGTCCCCGACTCATCTGCATGCCATTGGAATCCAAAGCCATTGCATCGATTGTCGCTTGTATATTACAGTGGGTCCAATCAGAATACATAGTTTTATTATTGAAGTCCGTGTAAGGAATCTGTTTATACCGCACGTTGGAGAGCTAAACGAAGAGCCCTTACGAGTTCTTTCAGCGTCAAGCTGGATTCTTTCTCCATCTTCAAAAGAACAAATTAATTTTTAGTAAAAGTAATATATTTAAAACCTTGAAAAAAAAAAAAAATTTCAAACTTAGAGATTATTCTTACCTCTGCATTAATGGTGAATATCAAGAAGAAAAAAGCTTCAAAGGAGTGTAGATTCCTTGCAATTGAGAGATTGGAGCTCTCACTCGGCCCAGTAATTTTGGGAGCAGAATATCTTTGTGCTTCCTCACTAGTGGATTTTTCAGAAGAGTGTGGTTGTTGCAAACTTTAGCTTCGATTTCTGGCAGCTGGGAGCTGTTATTCTCGTCGGAAGATCCCTCATCTTCCACTAAGAGCTTTGATTTCTTAAAAAGCACCACAGATTCCACAGTTTGTTTTGCTGCTTGTTCCTCAAACGCCTTCACACGCTCTTGAAGTTGTTTCACATACTTAATAGCATCTCCCAGTACAGAAGTTTTATCCACCTACAATACCCATAATGCTCAATATATAACAATCTTGATTCTTGTGGCTCTTATAGGCAAGAACAAGGACCAGTATTGGAGAATGTTAAAGACCAACAAAAAGCTAAAATCTTATCCATGGGGAAATGAATGGACAGCATTAAAACCAAAGGACTAAGCTTGTATATACCTTCTTGAGGCAGGATACAGCTGAAAAGAGCAACAAAATCGTTGGCTGAGCAGCTCCCGACGCTTCCTTTCTGCAATTATGTGATCATAGGTTTGAGATGGCGGGCCTAACCACGATCCAGTTTTTCTTTGTAGTTTGTGCGGTTTTTATAGCCTCTTCAGGGTTTTTCAAAGCTTCAGAAACTGCTGCCTTTTCTTCTGGATTCAAGGAACTTGGGTTATATTGCTGAGGACTTCTTGTAGGAGAATTCGAGTTGCTGAAATTGAGAATGATCGGAGTAGTAGAAGCAGCCGGTTCAAAATTAGGCAAGCAATAGTCATAATAATTGTTAGGCCTTCTCTGTTTGGGTGGTGGTTCAACGGAAACTTGAGGTGGTTCCATGCCCGGGGAAGTGCACAAGCTTGAGATTGAGCTGTTACTTGGAATCAGATTTAATGAAGAAGATGAGTTGTTTCCTGAGGATAAATCTTCTCCAAGAAGAGCATTCAATTCTTCATCAAACGTGTCCAGGAAATCAATTTGGTCCTCAAAAATCGAATTATCCATTACCTGGTAAAACACTATGTTAAAATGCAGCAATTAACAAAGGTTCAAAATTATTCACACAGTTTGTTTACGTATAGTTTCTTGCCATTTCAGAGAAGCATGAGGCTGCTGAGAAATCCATTATTGAGGCTGATTTTAACTTGCTGAGTTCCTGCACGCAAATGCACAGTAAAATTAAAATAGAAAGAAATTTTTTTTTTTTTTAAAATATATATTTGATAAGAAGAAAGAAAATAGTGCAGATAAGTTTTGTTTTTCTTTAATTTCTCTTTCTTTTTATACTGCCTGACTATGCTAATGCAGATTAGTCCTCACCCTTTGTGATCGGACTCCCTTGTACTCTAACAAGGTTCATTCTTATATAGAGGTCCAACGAAAAATAATCATCCTTTCCGGTCAGTTAGAAAACGACTTCAATCTTTCGAGGTGTACAATTTTTTAGGGTAGTTTGGTGGGATTTTTACTTTAGCTTCTATCTTTTGTAGAAGAATATCCAATACTGAAAATATAAAAAAAAATTCTACAAGCTCGATACCCGCCTCGCCCAGCCCTGCCGCACCCCGCCCCAAACGGGACGAGGATTACCCACTTAATCAAGTATTCGAGTTGGGGACGGGGTGAGTAACTTTGCCCTGAAGCGGGTACAGGTAATGGGTGCCCCACCCTGCTTTTTTTTATATATATAATTCAATACTTTAAATGAAAATTTCACCGAGATTTTATTAGTCTTAATAGAAAAATTAGAATTATAGATTATCTAAAAAAAATAATAACCAAACAATAAAGCATTAGTTTACAAAATATAATTTGAATATTTTATTTTTAAAAATAAAAAAATATTAAAAATATATTATTATCTCACCTAATGAATGGAAGCAATAAACATAAATTATAACAAAATTTAAAAAATATTATATAAATTAAACCCGCCCCGCCCTAAACGTGTAACTGGCGGGGCGGGGGCGGTGGGGGGCGCGGGACGAAGCGAGAAAAAATTGCCTGGCGAGGAGGGGGACGAGAGAGGTTGCCCGACTCCGACTCATCCTAAGCTATATATGACTACAAGTCGTCCCATCATAGCTTTCAGTGTTGGACTATGCACGCGTTATTGAGCCAATCCAAATGAATCCCACTTGGCTTCTATGAAGAATCATTCGATACATAAATAGCACTCGAAGTTTTAGTTTATGGTATATGATAAGGGCATTTTTTATACGTTTATTTTGGTTCACAAACATGAATAATTGTCGATAAACATTCGGAATAGAGCTTAATTTGTGTGAATTGTGTTTGTAGGGCAACAATGAATATTATGGTGGAAATTAGAAGAAAAGTAGAGAAAATGGGCCAAAACGAAGGAAAACAAAAGTTCAGGGACCAAAATGCAAATAATCAAAAGATGACCCGATGCCAACTCAAGAGCGGACATAAGCTTAATCATACATTGAGGAATGCATGGGATGATTGGAGGACAAGAATGAACAAAAGAGGTCAAAACAAGATAATAATGAAGTTGGAGGACCAAAATGAAGATATGTGATAGTTGTTTGTACCATGCGGCCGCAAGGTGTAATCTTCCATGCGGCCGCAAGCAAGGATGCAGGGAAAAAAAGTGAAAAAAAAAGTTGTTCCTTGCGGGTGCAAGGAATTTGTCCTTGCGGCCGCAAGGAAGAAATCCGGCGCGAATTTTCTGGTTTCCTTATCCGACTCCAACACGTATGGTAATGATTTTAGGGCAACTATAAAAGCTAAAATACGTCCATAAACTAGGGTTATGCCTTCCTAGAGAGAAAAACAACCCTTTTGGAGCAAGAACGAAGGCAAGGACGAAAAATTTCACTCCAAGATCCAAGATTTCAAGCTTTACATTCAAGAATTGGGTGATGTCTTCTCCTAAATATTTTCTTTGTTATTTTAATTTATCCATGATATGCTAGGTTTTTAATTGTACTAGGTGAACGATGAACCTCGTATTGTGAACTTTTAATTTCTATTTTGCAATTTGATATTTAAACACGTTTGATGGATGTTGAATGATTTATATACACTTTCTTGTCTCTACAATTATATGCGCAATGGTTGTATGAGTTTGGGTGATATATTTTATGCATTCGAAAGAATGGAAATAGATTCTACAAGGTATAAATCATCATAAGGTCCGATAGGGGATAGAAATATACCGCTATGCTTTATGTGAATCTCTAAGTGTTTACAAAACGTCATGCATTCTTTTATATTGCATTTGTCATAGAAATATAGTCAAATGGTATATTAGAATAGGTTCAATTCTACTCGAAAGAGATTATTGAATAAGTTAGAAACATTGATTCTTCAACCAATTCATCGAGTTGTCAAATTGTGAAATAGGAGTTACAAAGTGAACTTGCTTGGTGATTCGGGATCCTAGTACGCTTTTTCATAAATTAATTTCATCAACCTTTTGCATTCGACATATTTTTGCATTTAGCTCATAATTTTAGTTTAATTCACGTAGTAGTCATAGTTTCATCAAAAATCACAAAAACAATCATCTTCAGTTTAATAGATTCGGTTAAGGTCAAAATAATAGAAATCACTTTAAATCAATCCTCGTGGGAACGATACTCGAAATTCTAGGATTTCCACTTTATTACTTGTCAACGAACCGTGCACTTGAGGTGATTTAAATTCGAAACATATTTTTCGTGAACAAGTTTTTAGCGCCGTTGCCGGGGATTGAGTATTAACTTAATTTTTGTTATTTAGACACTAATTCGAACGTGTTTTGTTTTCATTTTCGTTGCATTTTATTTTATTTTATGCTATTAAGTTTATTTACACAGGCTGAACTTGGTACTATTAACTCTTTTCACTTCTTCAGGTCATTCGCTCGTGCATGCATAAATCAGTTGGCGGTGAACTACTCCCAACTGATTTAGAAATTGAACGGACCTTTCATCGAAGATAGAAAATAGCAAGAGCAGCACAACAGGAAAATCAAGAAATAATCCAAATGGCTAATCAACAACCACCACCGATGGTTGCACCTGCGGCTCTAGCCGATGATGAAGCACTCGATGGTGGGGATGCTTTGCTTGGGGTTTTCCTATCACCGTTTGTTGTTCAAAACCAATCTAGCATTGTCTACCCAGCTTTCGAGCAGACGAATTTTCAGCTAAAGACGAAGGTCATTCAGCTCTTTCAGAATGGCCAGCAATTCTACGGGACAGCCAACGAGAACCCACATACACATGTGTCCCGTTTCTTAGATATGTATCAACATTTCAAGTACCCAGGGATATCAGAAGATGCAATCAGACTGAGGCTGTTCCCGCTCACTCTCCGGGATAAAGCACTTGAATGGCTCGATTCACTCCCGGTAGCAAGTATAACTACGTGTAATGCCTTAGCTCACAAATTCTGTACCAAATACTTCCCACCAGCCAAGGTGGCAAGAATGAGGCACGACATATCCATATTTAGCCAAAATGATACTGAGTCGTTCGATGAAGCATGGAACAGATTCAAGAGCATGCTACGGAAGTGTCCTCAACATGGGTTCGATCAGAGAACACAAGTTAGGTTTTTCTATTTGGGACTAGCTCCGGCCTCCAGAAGTATGGTGGATTCATCATCAAACGGCTCCATAAGCACTAGGTCAATTGCTGGAGCCTGGGAATTGTTTGAAAGAATGGCTAATACTTCAGCCATGTGGTCTACAGATAGAGGAGGCACAAAGAAATCAGTCGGAGTGTATGAGGTGGATAGCTACTCAGCATTGTCTGCAAAAATTGACTCACTATTTCACAAGATGGAGAATATGACACAGACAGTGAACTCAGCACAGGTCAAGAAATTAATTTGTGAAGAATGTGGAGCAGAACACCCCACAGCCGACTGTCATATCCTTACACAAAGACTGGAACAGGTGGATTTTGCCCAATGGGGTCAACGTCAGCAAAACAACCCCTATTCTGAAACATACAATCCAGGTTGGAGAAATTACCCAAATTTCTCTTGGGGTGGAAACCAAAATCACAATCAGAATCATAATCGGGCTCAAGGGCAGTTTCAGTAGGAGAAGAAACCTCAGTTGGAAGACATGTTTGTAAAGTTCATGGAAAAGACAGATAAATATATGGAAACCACAAATCAATTCATGAGGAAGACTGAAACAAACCTCCAAAATCAAGGTGCAACAATTAAAAATCTAGAAACCCAAATGGGGCAGTTAGCCCTGTCTATGACAGGGAGGGTACCTGGTGCATTACCGAGCAACACCAAAATAAATCCTAGGGAGCATGTTCAAGCCATTACTACACGAAGCGGAGTTCAGCTACCTGAGATACATGTCAAGAGGCCAGATGTAATTAAAGAGCAGGTGGAGTTATCTATAGAAGAGAATGAGGAACATGCTGACAATATCAGGAAAACACCAGTGAAAGAAACTCCGACAGAACCACAGAAACATCAAGATACTTCAATGAACCCCTATGAGCCACCAATTCCATTCCCACAATGCTTGAGGAAGCAAAGGATGGAGCAGCAGTACAAGAAATTTCTGGAAGTGTTCAGAAAACTGCACATAAACATTCCATTGGCTGATGCACTCCTTCAAATACCTAGTTATGCAAAATTTTTGAAAGACATTCTATCAAACAAACGCAAACTGGAAGATCACGAGACAGTAATGTTAACTGAAGAAGTCAGTGCTAGGATTCAGAAAAAGCTTCCACCAAAATTAAAAGATCCAGGGAGTTTCACTGTGCCTTGTACTATTGGCGAAATTTTCTTTGATAAAGCATTGTGCGATCTTGGTGCAAGTATTAATTTGATGCCTTTGTCTGTTTCAGGAAACTTGGCCTAGGAGAAGCTAAAGCAACCACTGTCACGTTGCAGCTCGCTGACAGATCATTGACTCACCCAAGAGGAATCATCGAGGACGTGCTCATCAAGGTGGAAAAATTCATATTTCCTGCAGATTTCCTCATATTAGATATGGAGGAAGACAAAGATGTTCCACTAATTCTAGGTAGACCGTTCTTGGCCACGGGCAGAGCTCTGATTGATGTTCAGAGGGGGCAGCTAATTTTGAGGTTGGGTGAAGAGCATATATCCTTCAATGTTTTCAAAGCCATGCAGTTTCCTTCAGAGGCAGATAGCTGTTTCAAAATTGATGTCATTGACAGGGTGGTGAATGATACATTCTTACTTCAACATCCTTCAGATGCATATGAGGCATGCATCGCTCATTCTCAATCAATAGATTCTGATTCACTGGAGATGGAGACTTGTGCAAGATTTTTGGAGACCAACCCACCATACATCCGGAAACCACGTTTGCCATATTTTGAAGAACTTGGAACAGGAACCAACAAACATGTACCGTCCATTCAGCAACCACCTAAACTAGAACTCAAGCAACTACCACCGCACCTCAGATATGCGTATTTGGGGGAATCATGCACTCTTCCAGTTATTATATCAAACTCAATCAGTGAAGTGGAGGAAGAGAAACTACTCCGGGTACTTCGGGAAAATAAAACAGCAATAGGATGGACCATTGCAGACATTAAAGGGATCAGTCCTTCGTTGTGCATGCATAAGATTCTCATGGAAGAGAATTTTCGACCGAGCGTGGAGAGTCAGCGGAGGTTGAATCCAAATATGAAAGAAGTGGTCCGGGCTGAGGTATTGAAGCTTTTGGATGCTGGCATTATCTACCCTATATCAGATAGTGCATGGATAAGCCCAGTTCAAGTTGTGCCGAAAAAAGGGGGAATTACAGTTGTGCCTAATGAGAAAAATGAACTTATACCTACCAGAACAGTTACGGGATGGAGGGTTTGCATTGACTATCGCAAACTCAATACAGCTACTAGGAAAGATCATTTTCCTCTCCCCTTCATTGATCAAATGCTGGAGAGGTTGGCAGGTCATTCACATTACTGTTTCCTCGATGGGTATTCAGGTTACAATCAGATTCCAGTAGCACCGGATGACCAGGAGAAAACCACATTTACATGCCCCTATGGTACTTTTGCTTACCGTAGGATGCCATTTGGTTTATGTAATGCTCCAGCCACGTTTCAGAGATGCATGATGGCTATATTTTCCGACATGGTTGAGAGATTCATTGAAATCTTCATGGATGATTTCTCTGTATTTGGGTCTTCATTTGATGAGTGCTTGGAACATCTGAACTTGGTGTTAGAAAGATGTAGAGAAACAAATCTGGTATTAAACTGGGAGAAATGCCACTTCATGGTGCAGGAAGGCATTGTGTTGGGACATCGGGTTTCAGCGAAGGGAATTGAAGTGGACAGGGCAAAGATTCAAGTCATCGAGAAACTACCGCCACCAACTTCTGTCAAGGGCGTTCGCAGCTTTCTAGGTCATGCCGGGTTTTACAGACGATTCATCAAGGATTTCTCGAAGATCACGAAGCCACTATGCAACTTATTGATGAAAGACAGCTCATTTGAATTTGATAATGAGTGTTTGACGGCTTTTCACACCCTAAAAGAGAAGCTCACTTCGGCTCCAGTAGTAGTCGCTCCAGATTGGGAGTTACCATTTGAGTTAATGTGTGATGCCAGTGATTTCGCCGTGGGAGTGGTTTTGGGACAACGCATCAACAAAGTCTTTCATGTGATATACTACGCCAGCAAAACCTTAAATGATGCACAGATGAACTATGCAACTACAGAAAAGGAGTTATTAGCGGTTGTGTATGCATTTGATAAATTCCGCCCTTATTTGGTTGGGTCAAAGGTTGTTGTTTACACTGATCATGCAGCATTGAAATACCTGATGACCAAGAAGGACGCTAAGCCAAGATTGATACGCTGGGTATTATTGCTACAAGAGTTCGACATAGAAATCAGAGATAAAAAGGGCAGTGAGAACGTGGTAGCTGACCACTTATCCCGGCTGGAGTTCAGTCAACCAGATGCAGTAGTGGAAATCAATGAGATTTTTCCAGATGAACAACTCCTCAGTGTGGAGACAGTACCGTGGTATGCTGATGTTGTGAACTATTTAGCCAAGTCTATTCCACCACCAGAGTATTCTGCTCATCAGAGGAAGAAGTTCTTTGCAGATCTGAAGTATTATTTTTGGGAAGACCCAATTCTCTATAGGCGAGGGGCAGATCAGATTATCCGACGGTGCGTGCCTGAAGAAGAGGTACATCAGATCTTGGAACATTGCCATTCATCAACATATGCGGGACATTTTGGAGCTTCCAAGACAGCAGCCAAAGTTTTACAGTCGGGGTTTTATTGGCCTACATTGTTCAGAGACTCCTTTGAATTCGTGAAGAGGTGTGATCGGTGTCAACGCACGGGGAATATCTCAAGAAAGAATGAAATGCCTCTGACAAGCATTCTGGAAGTGGAGTTATTTGATGTTTGGGGGATTGACTTCATGGGACCATTCCCATCTTCATTCTCCAACCAGTACATTCTAGTGGCGGTGGACTATGTCTCGAAATGGGTGGAAGCAGTAGCTTTGCCTACTAACGATGCAAAAGTGGTGATTGGATTCCTCAAGAAGCACATTTTCACTCGTCATGGCACACCCCGGGCTATCATCAGTGATGGCGGTAAACATTTCTGTAATCGCCAATTTGAGCAGTTGTTGAGTAAGTATGGGGTCAAACACCGCATTGCTACTCCATATCATCCTCAAACCAGTGGGCAAGTGGAAGTTTCTAACAGAGAGTTAAAGAGAATATTGGAGGTTACGGTGAATTCTTCACGGAAGGACTGGTCCAAGAAGTTGGATGATGCTTTGTGGGCTTACCGAACGGCATTCAAGACACCTATCGGGATGTCACCGTACCGCCTAGTGTTTGGAAAAGCATGCCACTTGCCAGTGGAGTTGGAGCATCGGGCCTATTGGGCACTTCGCAAGTTGAATCTGGATTTGCAAGCAGCGGGGGAACAACGGTTACTTCAGTTAAATGGAATGGATGAGTTTCGTCAAGAGGCTTATGAGAATGCCAAAATCTACAAGGAGCGAACTAAAAAGTTTCATGACATGCATATTCAGAGACGGGAGTTTCTTGTGGGGCAGCAGGTTCTGTTGTTCAATTCTCGCCTAAAGCTTTTTCCGGGAAAACTGAGGTCAAGGTGGTCTGGTCCATACACTATCACACGTTTGTTCCCACATGGAGCAGTGGAGATCACTCATGAGAGCAAAGGGACATTCAAGGTAAATGGACAGCGCTTAAAGCACTATTGGAGCGGGGACTTCTCAAAAGACAAATCCACCGTTCATCTTAAGCCACCAGGGTGATCTCCATTCGGTACAGTCGAGCTATGGACTATAAACTAGCGCTGGATGGGAGGCAACCCATCATTTCCACCCTTTTACTTATTCCGCTTTATTTCTTTTGATTTATACACTTTCAGTTTTCTGCAATTTTTGGTAGTTTTAAGTCATAGTACCCCTATTTTGTTCACCACGTGTCCATGCATAATTCATGTTATTGTTGCATGCATTAAACCTGTCATGTGTGGTGTTCGCATGAATTTTGGGTGGTTAGAACTCCAACTCTCGCATATCTAGGTCAAATGAGCGTTTTGGGCATCTTTATAGGTCCAACATGCGATTTCATGGTTGATACTGGTGTCTAATTCATTATTACTGTTCATCCGCACCTCGAGTAATGCCTAATCATGGTTTGAAACAATTTTGGGGGTGTTAACTAAAATGGAGGTTTTTGGTGAAAGTTGAGTTTTCCATGTTTTCTGTCGGTTGTGGCATGTTAGGTTGTTCACCAGCTATCTCGAGCCTTACACATGATAGCATGGTCCCTTGCAGTTTATCTTATGTTGAGAATCCATGTGGGAGTGTTTAAATGCTCATTTGTTCATTTTGTGCACAATTCACGTGTTTCGGGGGTGAAGGAAGCAAATCTTGTGTTTTTGGGGATCCACCTATGCTTCCGGGAGTCTAAAATTACCTTTAGAGTGGAATTCATGACTCTCACGCACACACAATGGTTTAAAATGCATGTGGTCATGTCGTGAAAGCATCACAACATCGAAGGCATTGGGGGTTCCAATATTAAGTTTTTGGTGCACACCAACCCATAGTAAGCTATTTCGGGGTCGGCATATGTTTTATTTTTTTATTCATGTTACTTAGGGTTGCATTGCATTATTTTATTCCATTGACACAAAGAAAGAAAAAAAAAATCGAAAAGAGCATGCTGGTAGTCCATGCGGCCGCAAGGAACTACCATCCTTGCGGCCGCAACAACAAGGTCAGGGCCAAAATTGGCCCTGACCATTTCCTCCATGCGGCCGCAACACTTTACACCATGCGGCCGCATGGAGCCCCCCACCCCCCTTTTATTTCCCCCACACACGAACACACACCACACCTTGCACTCACCATCACACACGGTCACATCCCCACACTTGCACCCGAACCCACACACGACCCCACACACACACTCAACCGAACCAAATCACACACCCACACTACCATCATCAAGTTTTCACTCCCATTCATTCCATTACACTTGTGATCCTCACCTTAAGTTTTCAAGGTACATCCTATTCTCTTCTCTCCATTACACTTTAAGTGGTTTTTGATTCTTTGTTTGAGGAGTTGGGGCTTAGGTTTTCAATGATGGTTTGCTTGTGGTTGAATTTTGTTGAGAAAATTTTGGGCATGAACAATGTCAAAGAGTGCTACAACTTGGTAAATTACAATTATGCTTGCAATGTGTTCGATGAAATGCCTATATGACCCCGGTTTGCACAATTGTGTCTCTTTACCCATAACCTTGTTGGTATGATTTTTAGGATGTTTGTATGTGTGATTGCTCTTTGCACTTGCTGTTGACATCACAAAACCCAACATGGCCCCCCATGACCATCACATTGTTGGACACAAGTCATTCCACGGCACCACTTTCGGCCCCTAGTTTTCTCATTCATTTGCTACCTGTTTTCTATGCATTTTTGGTATGTATTAGTTTACTCTACATACTAACACATGCCTTGAGGTTGCCCAGGAAAACTTCACTTTTTCCCGATGATGTCACCCTCCGAAGTTGCTAGGTTGACTCGCGAATCAACTGTCCAATTTTTCGAGTTTCTTCACCTCTTCTCGTTTCTTTGCACCCATTTTACCATGTTTTGGTTATCATCCACATTCATGCTCTATTTGTAACATAGCATCATTTCATTGGGTCTCTTGCGTCGCATGAGCTTACATTTGTTATTTTTTTTGGGTATTGCAGGATGCCTCCTAAACGTACTTCCAAGGGCAAGGAAAATGTTGGCTCCACTTCGGGTACAACTCGTACGCAGGCACTAGGAGGTGGTGTGCGCCGATTTTTGGACAATGGAGCTCGTATCAAATATGAGGAGAGTGTCTCTCTTTGGGCCTTCAACTCCGAGCGCCCGGTGAAGCTTGCCGACTTTCCCGGCTTTGAATTGCTGACATTGGTGGAGAACTGTGGTTGGGGAAAAATAGTGGAGAGACCACACCCAGTGTATGAAAGTTTGGTCCGGGAATTCTATGCCAATTTTAACAGTGACATTGACACACCGGGTTTTGAGCACCAACACAAAACATGGGTGCGGGACCGTTGGATTATGTTTACGCCGGAGGTCATCCATGATTATTACCATCTCTCTTGGGATGATTTGGTCCCTATTCCCGGTGATTTCCATTGGCCTGAGGTTGCGGAGGTGTTGCTTGGGCGTGCAAATGCATGGCCCCTTCAAACGGCGGAATGGTATCAAAACGAGCTTACCCCATCCATTGCTATTCTTTGGCTCTTCATATGCCACAACATTGAGCCGACATCTCATCACTCCACATTCACCAACCAAAAGGCTGGTTTCCTCTATCACTTGGTTCGGGGGAATAAGATTGATTTGGCCACCTTCATCTATGATCAGATTCACGCAGTGGGAGTTTGGGGTGACCGTCGCAGTTCCATCATCTTTCCCAGCCTGATCAGCGGTATTTGCAAGATTTCAGGAATCCCCATTCCACAAGGGGAACTACCTGAAAAACAGAGTCCCTTCATTAAGCATAGTACATTGGTGGCACAAGAACGGGGTCGGATCAATCGCAGGGACAGGTTGGCGCGGGAAGAACGACAGCAACAGGCTGTCCACGAGGCAGGCGATGCCGGTATTGGATTACATCATGATCAGCCACCCCTACAGCCGAATGTGGATACACAGCTACTGCGACAGATGTTCGCCACCATGACGAGCTCCAGCCGTGATGTCCAGAATCTATAGAAGGTTTTTGGGGCCATGAGTACGGAGGTAACTGCAATGAGGACTGGGCTGCAG
The DNA here is from genome assembly GCA_019097785.1 of Fraxinus excelsior. Lineage (NCBI taxonomy): Eukaryota > Viridiplantae > Streptophyta > Magnoliopsida > Lamiales > Oleaceae > Fraxinus > Fraxinus excelsior. The sequence continues at coordinate 6,421,822 of CM032624.1, forward strand.
CGAGTCGAGCATTTCACCTCCACAGCCAGTCGGGAATCTCTCGCCGCGCGCCGCGAAATTGACACAATGAACGGGCGACTGAGCATGTATGTCGGCCGGGTTGATGGTATTCAGTTGCGTGCAAATGAGACGTGGGAGCGCTTGGGCACCATAGAATCAGACATTCGAGAACAGACCACAGCCATTCAGGGTATTCAGTCAGCTATCTCCCACCAATCTGAATTGATGCAGCAGATTTTGGCTCGGCTACCTCCACCATCTGGGGATGGTACCAGTGGTCCTGGCTTTCCACCGCAATTTTTTTGATCAGGGCAGTACTATCCCCGCCTTTTTTGCGATTCATTACTACTTGTCTCTTTTATGCATGCTTCATACTTGTGTTTTCCTCGCACATTGAGGACAATGTGGAAGTCAAGTTTGGGAGAGTGGTACATATGTCTGATCCAGCATAACTCTGACACTTTACTGCTTTAATTCACTGTATAAAAAAAAAAAGAAAAAAATCGAAAAGAAAAAAAAATCCATTCTGAGTTTTACTGTTGTTTCGTTAATAGTAGTTTAAAATTCTGTGAGCATGCATGGGCTTAACAACTCTGCTGACTATGATGTTAGATATTGGACTATGTACGTGCCATAAATGATGAAAATCACGCATTATTAGCTTGATCGATACATGTTAATCTGAAACTTGATTTATTTTGCGCACGACACTCATGCTTGCATGTTGGGCCACTGATTTGACTCATTGTCTTAGAGATAGTTGAACATAGAAATTATACCAAAAAAAAAAACTCTCTTTTGTGCTAAACCATGACCAATCTTTAGAATATTTTAGGTGTGATTGAACTGTTGCAAGGGAACATTGAGACGAGTAGGGGCTCCGTGCATGATGTTATGTGTGGATTGTCTTAAACTATTGAGATGAAAACAAAGTGAAAGTTTCAAGTTAGGTTGTAGTTTTTGAAATTGGGTGTCTAAAAAAATAAGGGGTATTGCACTAATCATTGAGTAAACAACGACATTTGTTCGAGCCTATATAACTCGAGTGATTAAGCCTGTAAGGGTTTAAAACCTGGTGCCCTATGGTCATCTGACTTGGGAGTCATCGACCTAAAGCTCGCTACAGGGGTTATGTAGAAAGCAAATGAAAGATGTTATATAAAAGAAAAGAGAAAAATGGTATCTATCTATCTATTGATGAATTATATACAGACTCTTGTATATGAAATGCATTGATTAACCTCAGACACTCAGTTGACAGAACTATACCCCTAACGCGAGGCAACTAACTCAGTTTAATCTACAAGGTTGAAGAAATCAAACAAATAGGAGAGCCCTTACCTATTGAAGTGTGAACTTGTAATGGTAAGATCTATCTTAGCTAAGAGAGTGTAAGGAATAGATGTGAATAGACTCAACCTTAGAACACACCTCGGGATACTTAAGTGAAAATTATAAGTTTGGGGGTGTGTGTATCTCTCGAGCGAAAATAAAAAAAAATTTGGACTACATTGGGTCGGGTATGAGTCAAACATGATCTTAACATGTTGGTATGAATTCACACACACACTTCGAGTTTTGCATATAACATGTGGAGATTAATTTGATTATTCGTGGTTGAAATTGTTCATGTGCCCTTACTAAGTGCCAATCCTGAGACACAACAAAGTTGTTGAACCATGTGCTACTTGGAAGTAAGTTATGAATTTGTTTGAGTACAAACAATGAAGCAAGTTTGGGGGAGTTGACAAGGGCATTTTTTATACGTTTATTTTGGTTCACAAACATGAATAATTGTCGATAAACATTCGGAATAGAGCTTAATTTGTGTGAATTGTGTTTGTAGGGCAACAATGAAGATTATGGTGGAAATTAGAAGAAAAGTAGAGAAAATAGGCCAAAACGAAGGAAAACAAAAGTTCAGGGACCAAAATGCAAATAATCAAAAGATGACCCGATGCCAACTCAAGAGCGGACATAAGCTTAATCATACATTGAGGAATGCATGTGATGATTGGAGGACAAGAATGAACAAAAGATGTCAAAACAAGAGAATAATGAAGTTGGAGGACCAAAATGAAGATATATGATAATTGTTTGTACCATGCGGCCGCAAGGTGTAATCTTCCATGCGGCCGCAAGCAAGGATGCAAGGAAAATTTTTGGAAAAAAAGTTGTTCCTTGCGGGTGCAAGGAATTTGTCCTTGCGGCCGCAAGGAAGAAATCTGGCGCGAATTTTCTGGTTTCCTTATCCGACTCCAACACGTATGGTAATGATTCTAGGGCAACTATAAAAGCTAAAATACGTCCATAAACTAGGGTTATGCCTTCCTAGAGAGAAAAACAACCCTTTTGGAGCAAGAACGAAGGCAAGGACGAAGAATTTCACTCCAAGATCCAAGATTTCAAGCTTTACATTTAAGAATTGGGTGATGTCTTCTCCTAAATGTTTTCTTTGTTATTTTAATTTATCCATGCTAGGCTAGGTTTTTAATTGTACTAGGTGAACGATGAACCTCGTATTGTGAACTTTTAATTTCTATTTTGCAATTTGATATTTAAACACGTTTGATGGATGTTGAATGATTTATATACACTTTCTTGTCTCTACAATTATATGCGCAATGGTTGTATGAGTTTGGGTGATATATTTTATGCATTCGAAAGAATGGAAATAGATTCTACAAGGTATAAATCATCATAAGGTCCGATAGGGGATAGAAATATACCGCTATGCTTTATGTGAATCTCTAAGTGTTTACAAAATGTCATGCATTCTTTTATATTGCATTTGTCATAGAAATATAGTCAAATGGTATATTAGAATAGGTTCAATTCTACTCGAAAGAGATTATTGAATAAGTTAGAAACATTGATTCTTCAACCAATTCATCGAGTTGTCAAATTGTGAAATAGGAGTTACAAAGTGAACTTGCTTGGTGATTCGGGATCCTAGTACGCATTTTCATACATTAATTTCATCAACCTTTTGCATTCGACATATTCTTGCATTTAATCATAATTTTAGTTTAATTCACGTAGTAGTCATAGCTTCATCAAAAATCACACAAATAATCATCTTGAGTTTAATAGATTCGGTTAAGGTCGAGATAATAATAATCACGTTAAATCAATCCTCGTGGGAACGATACTCGAAATTTTAGGATTTCCACTTTATTACTTGTCAACGAACCGTGCACTTGCGGTAATTTAAATTCGAAACATATTTTCGTGAACAACTATGTCAGCATTTTAAGCTCCAACAAGGCATTCTAGAAAGTGGAAGAAGCAACAAATTGCATGAAGAATATATTATAGATGTCGGTTGAAGAAGTGTGTAGAATATGTATATTCCCTCTATTTCCAATTCAGCTAGGCAGCTTGTTTAACATTCATTCTGTTGTATATATATGCTGTAATTGTAAACAATTTTTCAGTGAGAAATATACAATTTTCTTCCATTCTTTACGGTAATCATCTTCTCTTTCAAAGGTCATTTTGGGATACTTTGTAAATTTCCCAGAAGAATTTAACGGGAAGTTGATCATAATTTTGTTTTCAAACTGGAATATCTTGAACCTAACAAATTTGACGAAACCATCTCCACCAAATATAAGAAACCCATGTGAAACAATTTGAATATCTATAACAGCAGCCTGCAAACTAGAATTAGACATTCTTTAGTTCTAGCACGCAGAGTAGATGGACATCAAATAATTTTCATGACTGATAGAGAAATTACTCTAACAACCCCCACCAAAGCTACGGAGCTTGGTTGAAGGAAAGTGTGCTTATCATGCAATCTTGGCCAATGAAATACTAACTGAACCATATTCAAGTGAAATATCTTTTGTATATGAACCATATTCAAGTAAAATATCTTTTGCAGTACTACCTGAGTGAGCCTTTGGTAAATGCCAAAGCATCCCATTTCTATTTAGATCCCCAGTTTTGTTCAGCATATCAACTATCGATGACCCCCTTGATGTTATGTTCACCAGTGTCGAAGTGCTAGTGCCTCTTTGTACTTCCAGTAGCTATATACCGGAAGTCATTAAGTCCAACATCACCACCTTTTCGCCAGTCAGAGACTCACAATAAGAGGATAAATAGATCCACTTCCTATGTCATTTTCAAACATGGACAGGGAGCGAGCAACACCTAGAACGTATCAGATCTAAATCAAATTCAACGCATGAACTGATAAAAGATGAATTGAACTTTGCTATGAGATTAAATAGAAATGTCGAATACACAATCTGTATACATGACATCATATCAAAATGTTACTGACTCTGAAAATCGTTTGAATGCATACGGATAATAGAGAATTTAGAGAGAAGAGAGTAAGGCTATGCTTGATAGCCATAGTTTTCCATGGAAAATGAAAAACTCCATGTTTGATAGTCATTTTTTGCCTTGGAAATTTTTTTTCTTATTTTACTCCACGCGTGCACATTTTCATGAAAATTGTGGAATTAGTTTTCCCACCATTTTGGTGGGAAAATGGAATTTAAGTTTTTTTTTTTTTTGGCAATTGGAACAAATTTTATAACCAATTATATAAAAAAAAAATCATTTTAATGAACAATTTCCATATAAAACAAAGTCAAACGAACACTAAACTTTGATGAAAAAATGATTTTCTTGGAAATATATATATATTTTTTATCTTTTGGCAATGGAAACAAATTTTATAACCAATTGTAGAAAAAAGTATCACTTCACTGGACAATCTTCATGTAAAATAAAGCCAACAAACACAAAAAGATCCAAAATTTTAAAATTCTTCGGATGGAAAATTATACCAATCAAACACACTTAATTAATAATTTTCTAGAAAGCAAGTTATTGACAATTATTTTATCTGAAATTCATTTTCTTTTCACCCATTTTCAACCATTGTAATCAAACAGACCCTAAGTATTTTATTTCAAAAGAGATGAACTGAAGTCCAAGGGATGCCTGCATTTGACCTCAACCTAATGGCCCATTGATCAAGTTCAATTGCGTTAATCACCGGCTTCCACATGCATGGAGCCATCATAAGCTTGACCATAGGCTGAGAAGTAGAAACCCTAGGCATGTGGATGTCCTAGGTCTACACATACTAAAAAATTGACAGAATAGTGCTGATGTAGAGCTATAAATCCTTTAGACGTATAATGTATCTTGTAGGGTTGGACATAGATCGGTTCGGTTCTCTGCAGAATCGAACAGATCGAAAACTTTTGAGTATTTAATAAATGGAACTGTCGAATCCAAATATAATTATGGAACCATTCGGGTTCGGTTCGATTCTGTACCATAATTAAATTTTTTAACATTTACAGCAACACTACATAATTACAACTAAAGACATATTCATTCGTGACTTTTACAAATTAACATAGCACAATTTAAAAATATATAAATAATAACATGTCCAATAAGATTAATTCAATGCATGTAAATACCAAAAAGTATATACTAATATTAAAATATCGATGATCCATATCAATAATTCATTTACTTCAAGCAGCCTAAATACTGGGCCAAAGGGGAAGGATAAGGCCTAAATGTTGGAAAAAATCGAAATTGGAATGGCAAGGTCAAAGGGGAAGGATAATGCCCAAATGTTGAGCTAACAAAAAATTAATAATTTGATCAAAAAATTAAAATTAAAATTTGAATTTAGAAATTGGGTTGAACTGGGCTAGCTAGGCATGGACTTGGCTGGTTTGTTTAATTAATTTGCTAATTTATTTATAAAAAAATAAAATATTTTAATTAATTCAATATAAAAAATCAAAAAATTATTTAGATTCAGTTCTTATTCGGATCTTCGGTTTTGGGTCTAGAACAGAGAACCTACCCAAACCAATCGGTTCTCGATTCAGATATCCGTTCGGGTATTTAACGTATGAAGAACCGCTCGGTTTGGTTCGGTTTGATTTAGGTTCAATCCGGTTCGGCTCAGTTCGAGAGTTTTGTCCAGCTCTAGTATCTTGGTCGAGGCAAGGTGACACAGGAAGATTCGAGTCAGACAAAGTCGAGTTGTTAGATAGCTCGTTGATGCTGCTGAAGTACCATGAGTTTACAGATCAACGTAAAAATGACAAGTAATCGATGACATTTCCTAATTGGAACAGTTTTTGGATAAGTTTTGGTATTTTGGCCATAACTTTTGACTACGATTATCAGAATCACGCTCATGACCCCAATTCGGAAAGCTCTTTTTGGCGCGCACGTTGTGGTCACCAAATTCGCTCGGTGCACATTGGCTTCGAGGGAAAAATCCGCTGTTTTCCCTTCCAAATCCCCAAATTTCGTTATTTTTTCCTTTTTTGGTAATATTTCGTTTGTCTTTTTAGAATAGATTATGAACCCGATTTGAGCCAAATTTTTGAGATATTATTTCTTTTATTTCTTATTTTCTTTTGGTATGATTATTAAGAGTTTTCTATTTTTGGTAAAATTTTGATAATTATAATTTTCTAGCTATTTAACCCGACTTGTAGGTTATTTTTTATTGGATGAGTAATAAAGACTTCCCTTGTTTCTTGGTGTTTTCTCTTGTTTCTTTCCTATTAATTGTCTGCTGAAACTAGATTGTAGAATAATTGATATTCTACTCGACGTTACGAGGTCTATGGAAAAGGCTGTCGCAGAAGATACCAATCGTCTCTAAAATGCTCTATGGCAGGATATTATGCCTTGCCTTGGACAATATGTTTTGATCGAGGTTTTTAAAGGTATGGCCCCATGGCCTCATCGCCTCAGTGGGCACATGTAGAAGAGGCGATACCAAAGCAAAATACTAAGTTTGTATGGTCTCTTCTTAGCTTCTATTTAGTTGCATACCACTTTACGTGCCTCGTAGGTTTAGATGTAACTATAACCTCACGAGTCCATGGTTTGCTTATGAGCCATTGGACTTTGCAAAAATGTCAATAATCATCTTGCAAGGTAATGCATTCCACGAAACGAAGAATGTTCAAAGTTTGTTAACTGGGCGAGGACTAACAAAGTCCAAGCATGAATGTTCATATAAGGTATGGAATTTGAGTGATAGACGAGGTTTGGTCACCGAGGTGATAAATCTGAAGTGAAAAAGTCTCACTTTTTTTTAGGGACGAGGCTCTTCACTAGAGGCAAATCCACTTTTTTAGGGATGAGGATCTTTTGCATAGTCGATAAACTTGATTCGGGTACAAAATTTGAAATGAAGAATCTAAGGTGCCTCTATTTGTGGAGTGATGGCACATTTCACGATTCTCGAAGTGATAAAGTACGTCGAGACGTGTGCCAATCATTGAAAGGTCGCGTGTATTCACTGCACATGAAAATTGGGGGTCGCATTTTTTCCAATGCACACACAACGGTATGAAAATGGAAATGATGGCCTAGAGCTCTTGTGATTCTAAGGCAATGTGCCTCTACGCGCGCATAGATGACATGACTACATCTCAACCTTTCGTTTGATTTTTAAATTAGTGCCTCATCAGGGGCGGAAGCAGAAAATTTTTGTTAGGGGGGCACACTCGAACTTGCAAAGAAGTTGGGATAAATTTTACACTCGAAAATTTACGTAAAAAAAAATCCTATCCCATATAATTTTGCATCCGAAAATTTACATGGGATATGACTTTTTCGGATGTAAAATTTCGAAAATTTTTTATGTCATGTTCCATATAAAGTTTCCTAATAAATGATGAAAATTACATTGAAGTGTATCGCAAAAATAGTAAATTTTAATGAAATTATTGATTTTTTTTTTTGAAAAAATGCGAATTAGACGTTTTTCTTTAAAACTTACGTTTAACATATTTTTAACTATTTTCGATATCTATTTGGACTATTCGATATACCCATAATATAGTTATTGAAATAAGTTTTGAGATTACATAAGCAATTTGTAGATTTGATTAGCATACAATCGTCGGTAAATTTTTAAAATTAGCATGTTATTGAAATTCAATTTATTATGATTTTGCCCCTGTTTGGTGGAAATTAAAATCAAATTTGTAGTAAATTTTGATAAAAGTTGAAACATTTATGGATTCTATGAAATATATTATTAAAATTTATTGTAAACTTTGTTTTAGATTAAAATTTAGATTTCAATCGATACCAAACACGGAAAAAAAAAAAAAAAAATCAAAAGTTAGGGGGGCACGTGCCCCCCAGGACCCCCCTGTGTCCGCCCATGTGCCTCATCACTCTACGACTCAGATTAAAAGATGGGTGGACGACTCTGATTGTTAATCTTTTGATCTGATGGCTATGGTCGAGGCACCCTTGCCTATAAAAAGAGCGCAAGTCCCATTGCTACTAAACTCTATTTGCCTTTACAAACACTTGAAATATTTGAGTGAAAGTTGTGAGAATTGTTGAGAAGCATAACGTTGGCGAATTAATGAGATTTACCAATTAAAGTCTTTAAAGTTCATCACTTCATGAGGATCAATTTAGGCAAGAACTCTGTTTTTGCTTTTGATTTTTGTAGAAAAGCTTCTCGAGGAAGCTAGCTTAATTGGTGTTTGAAAAATGACCTTCCTCATCCGAAGAATTTTTAGAGGAAATATGAGAAAGATATTAAAAATAAATAAAAAATACCCTCCTGTGGAACGACAAAATGACACTCCGAATCAAGAATTCTCCTATTCTAGAGTCAAAAAGAGGCCGTCCACCACAGCAAATATACATTCACAATTGCACTCACAAGGAATTAAAAAAGATAGATAAATGGTTGTTATAAAAGGAGACAAAAGTTGCACATATAAAATAAACTTAAAATATATATCCAACATCATTAGTGCAGTAAAAAACAAGCAGCTCTTGCCCTTTTTTTCTTTATATCATTATTCATAAAGTAAAGCCAACACACAAACAACTGAACATTCTTTGTTGAATCAAGGACAGCTCCCAGACAAAGGAGGTGAATTTTCTCAATCTTGCAGACATCACTTTCTTTATTTTCTAGACCTTTTAATTCATAAGAATCCATGGATACTGCTCAATGGGCTCAGGTGAGTGGTTTTAACAGTCAATAAATCTTAGAATTTAGTTTTTCTTGGTTTTTGTTTTACCTGATTAATTTCTTCCAGATTGTATAAGCAACTAGATAGGGTTTGGTTTTATGTACGTGAAAATCTCACCACAATTCAATTTTCTCCTTTTATATTCTTCTTTTGCCTTTTTTTAGCCTTTTCTTTTCAAACTAAGTTCTAACCAGTTCTTTAGTACATGAAAGCACTGCACTTTTTCTTAATTTCCCTTTTTTGCATGTGTGATAATCGTTAACCGATAAAGGATTAGGAAAAATGTGTCATTTGTTATTTTTCAAAGTGAAATTAAAGCTACATACCTAATTCTTTTTTTTTTCTTTTTTTCTTTTTTAATGTATGCTAGTTAGCTATCAGTTTATCTAGTAATCGATCCCAACCAGCCGTTACCGATCATCCTTTTGCAAATAGTATATGTGCATATTTGCTAGAAAGAAGTTAAAATCTTATTAATGTTGAATCGTGTTTAGGAAATTGGAGCGGCAAAATCAATGACGGAGATAACTCCAAATACGTTCCCAAATGAAAGAAAGGTGAAGCCACAAAAGGACCACCCCCTTAATTGTCCAAGGTGTCATTCAACCAACACAAAATTCTGCTATTACAACAATCACAGTCTTACTCAACCAAGATACTTCTGCAAGACCTGTAGAAGGTACTGGACTGAAGGTGGTACACTAAGAAATGTTCCAGTTGGGGGTGGTTCAAGAAAGAGCAGAAAATCCACTTCTTCCTTATTGTCAACACCCCATAAAATTCCTGATCTGAACCCTAGTTCAAGCATTTCACAGTTTACCTCTCAAAATGATGGACAAGATCTCAGCCTTGCTTATCATGGTATCCCACAGTTTCTTGAATTTCCTAAAATTGAGAATAGCAACACCGTTAATTCTTTATCTTCTTCCTCCACTCCTTCTACTCCACTTTCTGCCTTAGATTTGCTGAGGACTGGAATTGCTTCAAGGGGTTTTATCCCTACTCCAGCTCAGGAAAGAAATGCGGTTTTCGCATCTGGATTTCCATTCCAAGAATCCAAGCCAGCCATTGATTTTTCCTTTGACAGGCTTGGGATTAATATGTATGGCGATTCCAATAAAGGAGACAACGAAAATGGTGGAAAATCAGTGTTTCCTTTTGGAGCAATGAGACAACATATGAGCAATAAAATAGATCAGAGTAAAGGGCAGGAGAATCCAAATGGATACTGGAATGGAATGTTTGGGGGAGGATCTTCTTGGTAAAAAGAAGAGATGTACAAGAAGCACAAGAACTTGCACCCTTTTCCTCTTCATTTTATTTTTGTTCGTTCTCATTGTTTCTTAGTTGTTCGAAGCTGTGTAGAACTAACATAGTACTACAAGATTGATATGGTCTCTTTCTTATTTACTTCATTAAAGTAAGCTATTTGTAGAACAAACTAGTTGTGACTTGAACTCGTATGTTTGATCTACATATGCATCACATGATAGTAACAAACTTAGCGTCCATTTGTGAATAAGTAGATAATACTTGTAGATCATTGGAACATATGATTCAAAGTGAAGTTTTACTGTTTATGAATGATTTATAAATTTTGCTAAACGGAGCCTTAATTAATCATCCTCTAACCATTGGTTACATGGGGTTTTGTTTAGTTATTACCCTTATAATTTATAAATATGCATGAAATGACTAATTAGGCTTTATTTGTATTTGAGGAAATGAAAGATGTGAAGAAGGACGGGAGAAATCCATTATTTATGGTAGAATGAAGGGTAGAGAAGCAAGAGGAAGGGAAATGAAATTAAAATTTGTATTTCTCTCTCTCTCTCTCCTCATTTTTTTTTTTTATCTTTGCCTTAATTTGTAATTAATTATTTGCGTTTTCCTCGTGAAAGAAATATGATAATTATATCTACATAAGTACAAAGAGAAATTACCATATTTATAGAACTATGAATATGTGAAAAGGTGAAAATTTCTCGTAAACGTGCCCATCACGTATAAATTAGATTCGTTTTTATTTTAAAAAATTTGGTACATACACAATTTTTATAAAACTTGGTGACATTGAATTATTGAAACTTGAAGTTAGGTCTTTAATGACAGATGAATTAAAGAAATAATTATATGTTGGGCTAAAGATGGCAAGATGATTGCAATAAGCAAATGCAAAGATAGCCTTGGAGAATGTCAATGATGAAAGCAATGGTGATGGAATTTAAATTATAAGCAGTAATTAGCCAATTATAAGAAATATAAAAAAACAAAAGTTCACCTGCTGCATCAACAAAATATCTCACCTAATTATTTCTATATATACATATATATCAACTCAGTCTGAACCGAAGGACCCTTAGTTCTCATTCATCTCCAGTACGTGTCAAATGTCATTCAAATATACAGAAAAGTTTGAAGAAGCCAATAGGAAATAAGTACAGCGGGTCCCTCCAAAACACTCTTCTTGGCTCAGAAATAGTTACCGACTTCGTCCCACTTGGTTTTTACTAATTAATTATTTACACCCTGCTCAAGCCCCTTTCCTTCTTTCTTTCTCTCTCTTTATTTTTTATTTCCGAGAGAATGTATTTTAAAATAGTAAATTGATAGTGAATGTGTGATTAAAAAATAAAGATTTTTTTTAATTTGAGTGTAATATTATTTTATTAAAGAATATGTGGTTGAAAAAAAGACAAAGAAAAATATATTTGGAAAAAAATGGGAATCAAACAAATACTTGGTATTTTTAGGCTGTCATTCTTCATTTTCTTTTTCTTGCGTTATCCGATAGCAATAGATCATGAAAAATGTCATATACCACTATACTGGTATAAGTAGTGGCAAGGTTTACCATTCACCTTGTCACTTGGACGAATTCTAAGCACCCGTGCTAATAGATTATTTATGTATTAGAGTCGACAAATATCGAAGGCTTGTTTCTATTTTGGAAAAAAAAAATTGATGGGAATTAAGAGAAAAATAATATGCATCTTTTCTCTAATAAGAATCTTGAGAGCTTAACAAAAAAAAATCTAACAATCATGCATGGTCAAACTTAATAAATAAAACAGAGTGATAAATAAGTGAATAGTACTTTTAGATCCTTTTAAGTGTTTAATTGAAAATGAAGTTTGGCCAAAAAGGAGGCTAAGTGGTAGAGGTTGAAGATGGTCTAGCGCCTTGGGCAATGGCAGGATTGAATATATTGCACTATTCTAAAGTTGTTTGGCTTCTTGATATTTTTCTGTTTTGGTTTATTTATCATAGGCAGTACTATCACCACATTGAAATCAACCACAAAACTCTGATGCACTCTGTCAACAACATATCATTTTATATTTTTTGCTTATTCTCAACTATAGAATATCAAAACTAATGAGAATGTCGTCAACTACGTTACTGGCCCTGCAAGAACACCATTCCCTCCTTCTTCAGTATTCATGGAGCCAAGATTCACGGCCAGGTCCTCGACCGCTACCTTGATAACATCGGTTCGTACACCAATATCAGTTGCATATCGGCTCATGGAGTACATTCCTGCTTTAAGCCACACCAACTGGACTCGGCATAAAGTATTACAGCACATAATTTGCCCTCATGATTCTAGCAATCCCATGATTTGCACACGTGATTCTAGCAATCCCTTGTAATTAGATAATTGCACAGTCAACATTTATTCATTTCCATGTACAACAAAGGCATGTGTAGCTATATATATATTGACATACAGATTCAATGAAAAATATAACATTCCCAGCTAAATTATTCTTCCTACATCTACATGGTATCAGAGCCAGGTTGATCCTGAAATCCCTCTCTACTATTTGATTATCTTTCTACAGTTTGATCCCAAATGGATTCCTCCTCTGAAGTTACCTCTGAAATCTCATCCCCATATCACCTTCATCCTTCTGATTCTCCAAGTCTTATTCTCATCTCCGGCCATCTCACCGGTGATAACTTCCCCAAATGGCAACGTGCCCTTCGTCGAGCCTTCAATGCCAAGAACAAATTATGTTTTGTTGATGGCACTCTCAAAGCCCCATCCTCTACTTCAACCGATTATGCCCAATGGAGCCGTACCAAGGACATGGTCCTCACTTGGATCCTCAAGATTTGGATTAATTAATTCATGGACCAGATTTAATTAATTTGATTAATTAAATGTTGGACCGGGTTAAGTTTAAGAAATGGGTCAGCCCATTTGGACTTATATTTATAGGCTGCTGGGGTTTAAAAACAGTAATGAAAAAATTCATTATTATTGCTAGCACGAGAAAAGAAAACTCTAACTGTCATTCTTGTTCTCTATGTGGATCATCATTGGAGGCTGGACAATTGGCCGTTTGAATTGCAGATCGTGATCATTCGAATCCGAGAATCAGCAAAAGAGTTTGCAGAATTCATCAAAGATATATATTTTAAACACAGTTTCTATCTAAACACAAAGCGGATCCGTGTATGGGAATTGAAAATTGTTTACTTTTCGCCGCGCATGATTAAGTAGATTCCCAACAGACAAGTCATATCTTGAAACCTATATAACGAAACATAGGCCCAACTAGGAAGTCCGAGCTAAACTTTTGTCAGTAATATGCTTCAAAATACTACTCGAGATAAGATTTCATGTTCTTTACTATTATTCCTACAATAAAACATTGTTATTCTACTAAATTTTTTCTTAAAGTGATTTATAATTGCCATGTCAATTCTAATCACGGTATATTCCCCCAATTCACAATTTGTAGCTAAATCATTTTCTCAATCACAAAGGAAGCCATATCATATTTCAATAAACTCACAAAAGTCAATTGAACATTGCATTGTAGGATACTTTTCTCTGTCTAGAAGTATCCACCAACGAACGATTCCTAACCTCTCTGGATACAGGAGGCATCCCTCCCAAACCCAAAAGTCAATTATTTGTAAGTTGGCAAAATTTAGTTTTTATTATTGAATAATATTATCTAATATCAGTGTTGTTGGAACACCAGTCTAGTTGACCACACTTGACAAATTTAATTAAATGAATCACGTGACATTGCATTAAGTGAATTAATCATTTGACTATCCCACTACATGAACATGTCAGTGACACGGATTTTTACAAGGGAACGGGTGTTATTTCATTGGGCGTTAGAAAGAAAAAAAAAGAGTCATACAAGTGCTATCAACACATGACCTATCAAAGCCCCTATCAATTAACCATGTGCAAACAACATTATTGATCATTAAATGTCATGTAATTATCACTTAAACTTGTTTTTAATATCAATAATACTAAATAACATTATTCTTTATTACTTATCCACACTTTTAAAGCATAACATGATTGTATGGATCCAATTGTAGCAAAAGCCTCAAATCTTTGAAACACGAACAATCTTTTCTCAAACTTGATTTGTTGTAGCCGGTACCCCTAATATTTTCTAACGTTGCAAATGAAGCCAGTTTGGACGGTTTCCATCCACAATTCCATCAGTTAACCAAAAAATTAATTTTGACCACATTATAATCAATTTCAATGAGAGTAAAATAATACTTTTATATTTACCACATTAAATAAAAAAAATGCAAAAAATGTACCTTCTTCCCAAATCCACCCAACTCACCGAATCCCCAATTTGAATCAATAATCCTTAGATCACAAAGAATACAAGATTTTTCACAAATGAGTTAATCACAATGATTGAATAGCCAAGAGAAAGTTTAGCAAGAAGCACACTTTTTTACAAAGAAAAATGGAAGAAGAAAATGAATGAGAGGTTGTTGCTTTTCTATTCCTCCCCGCTGTTACATTTTCTATTTTAGAGGGCGTTTGGTAGATATTAAAATCAGATTAAAATTGAAAATATAGCCGTTATTGTTGATTTTTATTAAACAGGTGGAACCCAATAACGGCCATATTTTCAATTTTAATTGGATTTTAAGCCGTACCAAACACGCTCTTAATGGTTGAGAGGATGTGTTTCTTTTGTGGGCTTATAAAAATCTTGTTCACATTTAGTTGTTCGGTGGGTTGGATTATTTAAACATTGATTTATAAATTTGTGTTGTTTTGTGTATTTTCTTGGAATTTAGGGATATGAGTTTCTTGATTTGGTTTGAATTTTGATATGCTATGATTATTTTTGGTATATAGTGGGTTTTTCCTTCAGCGGGAAGTTGGGGTGGGGTGGGGTTTTTCCATTTCATTTTTTTTTTCGTTTTTTTAATTATTTAATGTGGTAATTATGATAGTGTCATTTTACCCTCGTTGAAATTGAGAATGATGTGGTCAAAGTTAAATATTTGGTCAACTGACAAATCGTGGATGAAAACCGTCCAAAAGGGCTTCATCTGCAATGTTTGAAAAGATTGGAGGGACGGCTGCAACAAATCAAATGTTTGAAAAAAGTTTGATAGTGTTTCAAAAATTTGAAATTTTTGTTGCAATTATCCATGATTGTACAATCAATAATGCTAGTCTTTATCGTATCCGTTGGGAAATACAAATTCAGTTTTTCACGCTAAACTTGTATTGTTGTGAAATAACAATTCCTTTGTTATTTCTTTATAATACGCTGTTAGGTACAGTCAAGACTTGAGCCTGATGTTTTATTTTTTTTATTTTTCTGACTTGATATGCCCAACTTTCATAGTTTTCTCTATTATCATTTCTTAAACGAAATAAAATGACGTGCAGAGTAGTATGTTGTGCAACTTCTAACCCATCTTGGAATTAGAATCTTGATTATGAATTGAAACGCTAATATTAAGATTCACGGATTCATGTTATATACAATCATCACAATTATCATGGCCGAACAAAAGATCAAATTCTAAATGGATTATATGTATGTTATTACTATTGAGGTTATTATGTAACATTTCGAAGTATGAAAATCAATATAAAAAAAATATTAATATTCTTGATTATTGACATGCTTCAAAAATTCCTTGCTCCAAATACAATTTGACAATGTTGAACTTGTTAAGAAATAAAAATAAAAACTAGCATATTCGTAGCACGTTAAGAGATAAATTATATACTCTTCTTACTAAACTTAACATTTTAAGATAAAATTCAAAATCTTAATATGATATTAGGGCTCATTAAACTCCAACGAGTAATTTAATTCGATTAAGACTAAAAAATATGAGCACGCGAATTTCAAAATTTGTTTGCTCAAAAAACGAGTTTGATGATTTTGCAATGATATGTTAAGGGATAAATTTCATATTGAATAAAGATGAAAATATAAATCGATATACAAAAGCTTTGGCTATTGCACTTTAAAAAAAAAAATAAAAAAAATCGGCATTTTAAAATGTAATCCAAAATGTTAACGTAGCTAACATGCCGTAACTCAAAAGACTGTTGTGAGGAATAATTATTTGAGAGAGACAGACAACATAGGAAGCTTCGTAGAAAAGATG
The DNA here is from genome assembly GCA_019097785.1 of Fraxinus excelsior. NCBI lineage: Eukaryota > Viridiplantae > Streptophyta > Magnoliopsida > Lamiales > Oleaceae > Fraxinus > Fraxinus excelsior. The sequence continues at coordinate 6,438,267 of CM032624.1, forward strand.
CATACCGGACAAATCAAGCAATATCTCATGAGTCATGACAAATGACTGGCCATGCAATAAAGCTTCCATTATTCCACCCAAACTACGAACCTTCCTCGAAACTGCTACTGAGTTTGCAATAATCAACTACTTCAACATTGTGTGGACAACTTGATAGGCATATCCAAGTACTAATATCTTTGGAATTGGAATCTCAATCCTATAAATCTCGTTAAATTTCTATCTTCCCCGTCAAATCCCACATTCGAGTTTTAGCCTTTTACGTGCATTTGTAAGAAAAGAGAATGGAAACCAAACCTGAAGGAAGCGAATACGAAGACTTGTTACCAGTAATGGCAGAAAAGCTAGATGTGGAGACCTTTGTGGCTGAACTTTGTGGAGGGTTTCGACTTCTAGCAGACCCGAAGAACGGGTTGATCACATCATCGAGTTTGCTGAAGAATTCAGCAGTGTTAGGTTTGGAAGGGATGAGTGAAGAAGACGCGGAAGCGATGGTAAAAGAAGGAGATCTTGATGGAGATGGAGCACTCAATCAAACTGAATTTTGCATTCTCATGGTGAGACTTAGCCCAGAGATGATGCAAGATGCTGAAATATGGCTTCAGAAGGCAATTCAAGGGGAGTTGAAGAAATATTCTTCTTAATCGTTATAATGAATGTTTTTACCTTAATTTCTTCAAATAATTGTATGTACCTCTTTGAAATTAAATGATGGAAGAACTTGTGCAAATTCAGAGTAAGAGTTAGTTATTGTTAGGCAATATCATTTGACTGATCTCAACTATGGAATTTTGCATCTGTGTGTAACCAAAAATGCTTCGGTTCCAAAAATTAAAATCGAATGGTTTTATTTACAAAATACTTCATGTTTAATAAGTGGTTTCAATTCTTAAAACACCCGGATCGAATCTCCTGAAACACACTAGATGTTAGCATTTTAACTGGAACCAAACATTCCGAACCAGAACTGGTTTCAAAAAATGACATGAAAACGGAACCGAATGTTTTATTTATAAAACACTCAAAAGTTTAATGAATGGTTCTATTTCTTGAAATACTCGGACCAAACCACCCGACATCCATCTTTAATGGCATCCACTTTCTAAGGCATAAGTGTTAAAAAGATATTGAATAAATATAAAAATATTAGTTAACAATTAAAAATCTCAGTTCCTTCTCTTAACAAGACTAGGGTCTAGGTTGATCTTTTGTTCAGCCATGATAATTGTGTTGATTGAATTTTGTGTTATAAATATAAATCATATCTAAAACTGAAAAAAATTCTAGATGCAAATATCCTAGATTAAAATAACCAAAAGTCTAGGATCTACATCATGTTGGAATATTAAGATTCACGGATTCATGTTATATACATGGATTCATTATGAACGATTGTTTACTGTTGCGAAATTACTACGACAATCGATAAGGTACTGATGAACATGAACGACGGGGGGTGGTTTGTAATCTTCCTCAACCAAATCGCCTTATTTTCTCAATGTGACCGTCGTCTCTCTTCTAGATGGGGAGAATGGAAACTATATATAATTTGGTATATAGGGGACCATGACAAAAAATGTCTTTATATATTACTTAATAGAGTTCACATAATTTCCTAATTATAACAATATTGGTATCTACTTAATTAGCCTATATTTATTAATTAGCTAATATAATTTAATTAAATATGTTGCCATTAAATAGAAAAATTGTGGTTTCCTAATCTCCTAAATATTTAGGAAAATCGTTGGTTTTCCTAACATTTTGACCTCCTACAATTGTGCTTAGTGATAAGGCTATAAGCAAAAATCGCCAAATCGAAAAATAGAACCGAAACCACATTTTAGAAACCGTCGATTTGGTGCCACGTGGACCCGTCAACGAAATGGTTTTGAACCAAACCAAACCGGTCAAAAACGGTTTGGTTTAGGTTTGAGAATTTTAATTGCGGTTTAAAACCAAATCGGACCGGCGAAAAAAATATATAAAAATAAAAAAAATGATTTTTTTTGAAGATTCATCCAAATATGTAAAATTCAATAGTTTTGTCATTTTTGTGTATTTTTGTCAATTTATAATTTTCTATTACATATATATTATTATCACCAAATAATTCTAATTTATATCTAATAATCTCAAAACTAACATAATCTATCAAAAATCATTTTCCTTCAGAATTCAAATTTTTACAGTTGCTTCTGAGTCTGCATTCTCAACTGGAGGTCGGATATTTGATTCCTTTAGAAGTTTATTAGGTGCAAGGATGGTTCAAACTTGTATATGTGGAAAGAATTAGTTGCAAATTAAGAATGAACCTATAATGCTGCGTCAATATTTAGATGAAATGGAAGCATTTGATGATTCAATGAAAGTTGTGGAATGTGGTTTATATTTTCTATTACCATATTTTTAAATATTCTCTTATCTATCTAGTATACAATACTATGATGATGTAACGAATGCATTTGTTTGACAATGGAGACTATGAATCATGTGTGACAACAATTGATGTTTGAGTATATGTGAGAAACTGAATTCGTAACAATATACAACGGTAAGCTTGTGTAATTGTTATGCTTAGATATTATAAACAATTGATTTATTACTATGGTTGGTTATTCTTTTTGTCTAATCAGTAGTTTTATTTTTCAGATATGATGATTACGAGATCTTGTTGAACATCGTTATGTTTTTTGAATTTTATATGTAGTTTAGTGGACTTGTATTAGAACGTCTTAACCTAAAATAGCAAACAAAAAACTATATTTTAGTTTATTGTGATTTCACTTTGATTAAGTTGGTATTTAAATTTGTAGTAGATATATTTAGTTTGTTTTAGATTTATTGCTAGTAAGGTATAAATATATATTGAATTCAATGAATTAATGTCATAAAAGTAGACAGATAAAAAAAATACAGTGAAATCGACGGTTTAAAACCGTACCAAATAGGTTTAAGTTTGAATTTTTTTCAAACCGTTCAAAATGGTTTGGTTTATGTTTGAGTTTTTCTCAAATCGGTTTAAACGGTTTGGTTTGAAAATTTGTCAAAAATTGGTAAAACCGGACCGCTTACACCCCTACTTAGTGTGCAAAAGCAGCTTTGTCGTAGTATGGACTTAAGGCTAACATGTCACGCTTCGGCCAAGTATCCTAGAAAGCTAAAATAGAAACCCATCACACAATTATTAAAACTTGAACTTTCTTCTTCAAATGTCAATCTTTCTAAGAAGATTGGCTCGAATCTGTATATATTGATCTATATTTTTATATTTATTCAATGTGAAATTCATCTCTCAACATGTCACACAATATGTTAGCTCATTTGCATGGATCAATCTTGAAATCTGTATGTTCATTCGAGTTTTAATCGAATCGAAGTGCTCATTTTACTTTATAGGCTCTGATACACATATTAAGACTTGTGCCATCGTACAAGATCGATCTTATTAACAAAAGTAACATTAACCTTATATGTTGATATATATTTTATATTTATTCAATGTGACATTTATCCCCTAACATTATCAGAGTAGTGTTAGAGCTCAAAAAGCTCAAAGATAATTGAATATATTTAAAGCTCAAATGAGATATCAAATTTCAATATTGATGCTCTTAAAGATCACCATTTTACAGGGCATACAACGGGTAAAAGTTCATATCGCTTAAACCTATTAAGAGTTTTGAATACTTCTCTAGACAATTATTGTTACATAATTCCATGTTATATAAATGTGTTGTTCAAATATATTAATTGACCAAATATGGTTGAAAAAAAAAAAAAAAAAATGAAGGGCGCAATTAAAGTTGTTAGGATATCATTCTTTGCGATTCAAGTTTTTTTCACTTTCTTCTTATTCTTCCATCTTTATTTTGTGTTTTACATATTTTTTTTTTTGAGTTCCATTTGTATTGGAGGTATTGTTATCTACTTCGTCGGAAAATATTTATCTACATTCTAAAAGCTTTATCATTGTGCAATGGCAACCAAATGAGATACAACCATGGCAATAATCAAACTAATGAATCAAGACTTGGTGAGGCTAGATTGTTTTAATGGATCAAACTTTACAAAGTGGCAAGACAAGATCAAATTCCTATTAACGGCACTCAAAATCTTCTACATTCTTAATCATAATTTGGAAGATCTACCTGAACCATCCAAAAATGACACCGAAAAATCAAGGGTGGACCGGAAGAAGCGTGAAGAAGATGAACTCATATGCCGTGGCCATATTTTGGATGTCTTGTCGGATCGACTTTATGATTTATATACCAACACAACATCTACAAAAGAAATCTGGTATGCACTAGAGAATAAATACAAGCTGAAGAAGAAGGTACTACACAGTTTTTAATTTCTAAGTATTTTGATTTCAAATTCTTAGATAATATTCCCCTATTGTCCCAAGTACATGAATTACAAGTCATTGTCAATAAACTGAAATCGGTGAAGATAGAACTTTTGGAATCATTTCAAGTAAGAGCAATTATTGTTAAATTGCATTCTACTTGGAGAGGATATAGAAAGAAAATCCTTCATAACTCCGAAAACTTTTCATTTGAGCAAATTCAAAAAAATCTCCGAATTGAGGAAGAGTTAAGGGTAAGAGATGGGAATGAAAACTCTCATGTTGGTACTTCGAAAGCCAATACCGTGGAGAACAATAACAAAGTAAACAAAAGAAAATTTACCAAAGACAACAACAAATTCAAAAAGAAGCTCAAGGGAGAATGTTTTGTATGTGAAAAAATCGGCCAATTTGCGAAAGAATGATGACATAGAAAACAAAGTAAATTTGAAGGCAATGTGAATTCCATAAACAAGGATGAAATAGTCGCCACTATAAGTGAAGTAAATGTTGTCAAATGAAAATTCTCGGGATGGTTGTATAACACTTGCGCCACCGTTCATGTTTGCTATGACAAGACTCTCTACAAGACATATCAAGACATTGATGATGGTCAACAAATTCAAATGGAAAATAAACATTGTTCAAAAGTCATAGGCAAAGGGAATGTTGAATTAAAATTCACATCTGGAAAAATTGTAACTCTTACTAATGTTTTACACGTACCAGATATGAATAGGAAGCTTGTAAGTGGGGATTTGTTGGGGAAACCAGGGATTAAAAGTGTTTATGAGACGGGAAAACTTGTATTATCCCGCAGTGATTTCTTTGTTGAAAAATGTTATTCTACTAATGAAATGGTCAAGTTATGTACTATTGACAATATTAATACAATGACTTCTTATTACTTTGCTTGTTCTTTAAATTTATGTCATGATAGATTAGGGCATATAGGATATTCTACTTTACATAAAATGGTTAAAAGTGGTATGATATCATGTGAATTAACTAAAAATGATAAGTGTGAAATTTGTACTGAATCAAAAATGATTAAAATACCTTTTTAAAGTGTAGAAATATCATATAAATTACATAGTTCATACCATTATATGTGAACTTAATGGCATGTTAACTAGATGAGGTAATAAATATTTCATAACTTTTATTGATGATTATTCTAGATTTTGTTGTGTTTGTTTGATGAAACATAAGGATGATGCTTTTCATATGTTTAAAGTATAAAAAAATGAAGTAGAAAATCAAAAAAGTAAAAAGATTAAAATTATTAGAAGTGATAGAAGTGGTGAGTATTTTTCTAAAGAATTTGATATCTTTTGTGAAGAATATGACATAATACATCAATGTAGTGCACCAAGAACACCGAAACAAAATTGTTTAGCAGAAAAGAAAAATGAAACCTTAGTTAAAATGGTAAATGCTATGTTAACAAGGTCTAAATTACCTTATAATTTATGGGGAAAGGCATTATTTGCTGCAAGTCATATAGGTAATAGAATTCCTTCTAAGAAACTTAAAATTTCTCCTTATGAATTATGGATAGAAAGAAAACCAATCATTGAATATTTTAAAATGTTGGGGTGTTTAGCTTATTATAAAAACACCGATCCTAGAAAAACAAAACTAGGACCAAGAGGGATCAAGAGTGCTTTGTTGGATATGCAATAAATAGTAAAGCGTATAGGCTACTTGATCTATCATCCAATGTTATTATAGAATCACGAGATGTGAATTTCTTTGAAAATTTATTAAGTGTGGATGAAATTGTTCAAAATCCTTTGGAGACTCAAAAAGAAATTCCGGCTTCTAATAAATTACTAGAAACATCTTCACAAGATGTAAATGAGTCTAGTGAACCTAGAAGAAGTAAGAGAACTCATAAAGAGAAAGTATTAAGACATGATGAGATTGATTTTCAACGGATTTCTCTATATTTGGTTGAAGCAAGTAAAGAAGATTTAGTAAGAATAATTCATTATGCTGTTCAAATTGATAGTAATCCTAAAACTTATAAAGAAGCAATGACTTCTAGAGATATCACATTTTGAAAAGATGCTATAATTGATTAAATGGATTCTATAAAGTCCAACAATACTTGGAAGATTGTTGACTTATCGGCTGGATCAAAAGCCATTGGTTGTAAATGGGTATTTCGTAGGAAATACAATACCGATGGTTCAATCCAAATTTACAAAGCAAGATTAGTTGCTAAAGGTTTTTCACAAAATGAGGAAATTGATTATTTTGACACTTATGCACCCGTGGCTAGAATTACTACTATTAAAATTCTTTTTGCATTATCTTCTATATATGATTTATGTGTACATCAAGTGAGTGTTAAAACTGCATTTTTAAATGGAGAATTAGATGAAGAAGTTTACATGGAACAACTGAAAGGTTTCATTCTTCCTGGTAATGAAAACAAAGTTTGTAAACTTGTTAAATCTTTATATGGTTTAAAACAAGCTCCTAAAAAATGATATGAGAAATTTGATAATGCTATCATGACTTTTGATTTTTTGCATAATATGTTAGATAAATATCTATATGCTAAAAAACATGATAATTATGTTATGTTTGCATGTTTATATGTGGACGACATATTGATTATAAGTAATCACATAGACGGTATTATAGAAACAAAAAAGTGTATATCTTCAACATTCAAAATGAAGGATCTTGGTCAAGTAGATACCAAATTGGGTATAAAAGTGATCAAGAATAATTTGGGATTTGCATTAACTCAATCACATTATATTGAGAATATTGAAAAGTTCAAACATTTGAACATTAAAAAAGCAAATACTCCGTTTGATTCAAGTATCAAACTTGCATGTTGGAAGAGATGTTGGATAACTTGAATATGCAAGTGCAATTAGTAGTCTAATGTATGTCGTACAATGTACAAGACCGAACATTGCATTTGCTGTAAGTAAACTTAGTAGGTTTACAAGTAATCCTAGTGTTGAACATTAGAAGACAATTGAAAGGGTACTTGGTTATTTAAAGAGAACCATAAATCTTGGACTCCAATATTCTAAATTTACAGCTATACTTGAAGGATATACCGATGCTAGTTGGATATCAAGTGCTGGTGAAAATAAATCAACATCGGGTTGGTTGATCACTCTTAGAGGTAGTACAGTTTCTTGGAGATCAAAGAAACAAACTATGATTACACATTCCACAATGGAATCCAAGTTTGTAGCATTAACTGAAACGGGAAAAGAAGCGGAGTGACTTAAAGATCTTCTTTATGAAGTTCCATTAGATACGAAGAATGAGTCTTCAATATCTATACTATGTGATAGTCAAGCTACTCTAACAAGGGCTTATAATGAAGTCTGCAACGGAAAGTCTAGACATATGAGTCTTAGACATAATTATGTTAGGAAATTAATAAAAGATAGAATAATTTCATTTACATATGTAAGATCAAGTGAGAACTGGTTGATCCATTTACAAAACCACTTACCAAAGAGTTGGTAAGATTAACATCGAGTAGGATGTGGTTTAAACTCCTTAAATAAAATTCACCAATGATGGCAACCCTACCTATCCTATTATTACAAAATAAGTAATTTACGAGTTCAAATGGTAACAACAAGTCATTTGATAAGTGAATTGATTACATCACTTTGTATATATAATTTAAAGTTCTATCATAAAGATATAAGTGTCGGGGTTATGGTATTAAGGGATGAATAAAACTTAAAGAAATTCAGTACGTAGTATAAGTGTCTTTAAACATAATCAAGACAATGTAAGAATTTCTCCTATGTGAACTTAGAAGTGGTGCCGTTTCAAGGAAAGTTGGAGTTACATGCTGAAAAGTTCATGAATACGAATGGGTGCAAGACCATTAACGCGCCAAAGTAAAATTGTGTGGAACATATTGAGATAGAATGTTCACGTGTGATATCGTCGGTAATGTCATAAGGGATAACTGGTTCAAAGCAAAGGCTACTTGGAATCTCGACATTACATTGCAATGTTAGCATTAATATAAGGTTTAAAACGAAAGATACCTTATCATATGCGAGACATCGTTTATGATTCTAAGTGAATTATGATATTTGAATAAATGGGGAATTGTTATATAAATGTGTTGTTCAGATATATTAATTGATCAAATATGGTTCAAAAAAATAAAAAAATAAAAAATTTGGCCTATGCGGTCGCATGGCCATCAACAAGGACATCAAGTCCCTGTTTTGGTTCCTCTATGCGACCGTATAGAGTAAAAAATTTAGCCGTTGGACAGATTTTTCAAAATTTGTTTGGCACGTTTTCAACCTCAATTTCCAATGTTTTTGTGAAAAGTCGGCACTCATACAAATGTGTATGAAGTAATTCTATAAATAGAGATAGAATTCATGGTCTAATGATCAATTTTTTTCTCTCTTATGCTTTGTGATTTTCATCCCCAAACTCTCTGAAAATCTACTTAGAATTTTTCATATTACTCTTCTTTGTTCCTTTTTCCGAGTTTCAAAAGTGCTATTTGCAACCCGATTCTTGACTTGAAATCCGCTAAAGCTATTTGTGTGTTCGTCCTTTAGCATTCTCATTATCGGGAGAGCGCAAATAAAGCTTTTAGGATAACATTTTTTGCAATTCAAGTTTTCTTCATTTTTTTCTTATTCTGCCATCTTTGTTTTGTGTTTTACATATATTTTTTTGAGTTCCATTTGTATTGGAGGTATTGTTATCTACTTCGGCGGAAAATATTTATCTACATTCCACACTTTAGCATATACAAGATGTTGCAAATAAACTCTCTAGACTGAGTTTTTGGTAACATATACACAAGATCGTGTAAATTTCAAATAATGTTACATAATTCCACACTTAACCTGCCACGTTCATATTTCGCGATCTAACTTGACAATTAAATCATAGAAATGAATCCTTCTTGCCATATTATACCTCTCATGAACTTGTATACTCCATCCATTTCAAATATTGAAGACGCATGCCATAAGTTATGACAAATTTTATACCAAGGTAAGACTCGTACTCCTACGAGGACCTTAAAATTATTACAAAAGAGCATCCAAGTATATAGTTGTCCTTGAGGTAGCATAGAGAGTTAAACCGTAAGCTTTTCTTTGTTTGATTTTCTATTCTTCCACGGCATCACTTGCTTGAAACCTTCATATATAGCATCCTGGAATAAGAACAGATTATTAAGCTAAAAATGCAGTCATCTAATTCTCTAGAATGAATCAATTGAAACCCTATAATGGTTTCTACTAGACAAACGAACTTCACACGAGCATCTGATAAATTTGACCAGGCGTGCTCGCTGTCTAAACCATCGTTCAAATCTTAACCAGGGAGAACAATTCGGGGATATCTTTTGGTGTCCCCTCCCCTCAAGAATTGAGGCCTCACTATTTTTAGTCAATAAGATACTCCCTTTCTACTCATAATTAACTTATTGTATCATCAAGCTTTGCATAAATTTCCACATGCATGTTTAAGAATGAAATTACTTGCATGTCCTTCCCCAAGGACACGGACCTTACCTAATCCAGCCCCACGCTTTACTATTCTTGAAAATTGACACTGTGTAGCTGACGATCACATAATTTTACTCACCGTTAAATGGATTTGCACAAGGTTTGAACTTTCTTTTCAACAAATATCAATTCTTGTATCAATCACTGCCCCCTCTTAAGATTTTATTTTATTAATTACTACTGAGATATGATAAGGGTAAACATATCGGGACGGTTTGTCTTTTTGCATCATTACAAATCCCCAGTCATGCAATAAGCAAAGTAACAAATGAAAAATACTTGAACAATGGGATAAATATCACTTTTTATATTAAAAAAAAAAATGTGAATTATAAGGGCAAAAAAGGTGGAAATACTTACCCAAAGGTGTGACCTAGCTTGAGTGAAGCTTGAAAAGCTTCCATTTCTTGTTAATTTTCCAATTTTAGCCTTTGTCCCAGCATCGTCATCACCAATTTCCTTCTTCCGACCCTTGAGTACTGTGATAGTCTTTTTTCCCCAAGAATCAAATAAACCTCTTCTTTTGTTTCCTTTCTTGCTAAGTACAACAGTTCTAAGTTGCACTTTCTCAGGACTTTTGCTACTAGAACCGTCAAAAGACCCTTTAGCCTCCACGAGAGATCTGAATGAAGAAGAAAGATTGGGTATGCCCACATAAGGTCCATCCAAGACTCTGGTGGGAGAGGGCATTTTGGTAATTTTAGTGGTGGATTCCATGAACAGTCTTGGAGGAAGCTCTAAGCACTTTGTTTCAGTGTTTTTAGGGTTGGGGAGTGCGATGAGAGCGGTGCATGGTCTAGGCTTCCCAGGCTCCTCCTCCCATTGAAATGGAACTGAAGCTAAAGTGTGCAGTGGTGGCGTTAGCATCCCTGAATGGTAAGGTGACTGCATCATGGGTGGTATTGTTTTGGAGAAAAGTGGAAGCTGCTTGGGTGTAGAATCTGAATCTTGCCCTACTTCACCCTGAAATCCCATGCTTGTTTGTTTGTACCTTGACAGTGGTGGTGGGCCGGTGGCTGTGGCGGTGGGGGTGGGGGCCGGGTACGTGGACTGGATTTTGGTTGGTCGGATGAGATTGGTGTTTTACGTTTACAAATTACATACGGATGAAGAGTGAAAGGTGGACTAGACTTTTTGTAGCTGTTGACAAGAAAAAAAGCAGGGATTTATATTAATCTGAGTTTTTTAAAATAAAAATAAAAAATTGCAATGTGCAAATCTTTGAAAATTCTACCCCACATTTAATATATAATTTAAATAAAATGCACATTGGACATGACGTAAAAGTCAAGATCCATGTGCCTGCCAGTACCTTTGATGTCGGAAAGCAATTCATTTTCTTGCACACGTTTACACTGCTGTAAAATGGCAACCAACTATAAACCTCATTCAATTTACTAATTACATAGTCCATGTTCGAGCCAATAAATTTTATGAAAGTAATTCTTTTAAAAATATATATATATGATTAAAAAGTTCCGGGATAGTACGAAACTAAAAGTATATTTGATTGCTAGTATAAAATATGTATGAAAAGAAAATAATTTTAAGTAATTCAATTGCCTAAAACTTATTTATATATAAATTATTAATTAAATGTATTTGATTGGTTTAATTTTCAATCTAAAAAATATTATATTTGTCTATTTTTACTGGTGGGTAGATGAGAAAGTGAATTATTTGGAAAATAAAAATCACATCTCCTTAAAAAAAATATTTTTCTTTTTTCAAATAAAATAAGGTCACGTGACCAAAGTAGGAAAATATTTTTCGTAAAAAAAATTGTCAATTAAACAACAAAAAAAATTAAAAATTTTTTTTTTTCATGAAAATATTGACAGTCGAACGCACCTAATATACATTTTTTTTTTTTTTTTGTAGAATAATCTAAACGTTGATAAAACATACATCCTTTTCAAGCAATATTTTGGCCTTTTTCTCTGTGCCGTGCATTGGATTCTATGGTACATATGAAAGAACGTGTCCGTTCTTTTCTAGAATTGATTTGGACTTTTACCTGCTATATTCTCTGCTTACCGGCCGGCCCCCGTTCTAACGTTCTCCAGTCACTCATAAATCTTGATTTCTTATTTTACTTTTAACCACAATCAAACTAAGCTCACTTTATTAGTAGAAAAATAAATTTTGAATTGAAAAGTAGGAAAGAAAATTCATTTACTTGCAAAATATTTTATTGTAAAAATATGTATTTTAAAATGAATTTGAGACAAAGAAAAAAAAAATTGTTGTTAAGTGCTTGTTTGGAGAAAATTAAGTAGTTCACAAAAAATTAGATTAAAATAAATAGTTCATTTTAATTAGACATTTCTTGCGATTCTTATCAATTTTTCAATAGTAGTTTTCATCGATTTTAATAAAAATCGATTTTTTTTTTTATTTTTCATTTTTTTTTATCAAAATCTTTGTCACACACCCCCTGAAAAACAATGGATTATTATAGGGTAATTAGCGCAAAACATCCCTACCTTTACACGATTTTGTGCAAAACGTCCTCACCTTTCGTTTCTTGGTGCAGAACGTCCTTACCTTTCCAATTTTTGGTGTGAAACGTCCTTTTGACCATTTTACCCTTCTATTGAAATAAAACAAACACAAAAGAAAGGAAAAATAAAGAATAAATTGCAATTATAGGTTCAAACTTTTAAAAAGGTGCAAATTAGTCACAAATATGAAAAAGTCATCAACCTCTAAGCCGCCACATTTGAAGGCAAAATCCCCAACCTCCGATCACCTTGGCCGTCGGATCAACATACCACCTTGAAGCCATCATTGCCCTCTTCACAACACACCCAACCACCAGTCCCTACTCCGACATATTTGACCGAAATCGAGCTACAAACTTTACCGCATGAAATGCGGTCAAACGTTGGAATCACGCTGTCCGGCCACCTTTCTAGCCGAAACATACCACCAGCCAACTCCCCTACTCAAGACAGCCTCGATCATGCAAATAATTTAGCCCAAACAGCAAGGATAAGATCTGAATTTCAAATTGAAAGCTGTCCGTCGTGACTATCACGACACCATACTAGTTTTCCTCCAATTCTGAAGCCACCGTGATGACCTATGGTGGCGGACCACCTAGGTTGGGTGCTCCATCACCGGCGCACCTAGTTCAGCCATGGGTCCCCTTCAATTTGGCTCCAATCATCTTCAATTTGGGTCTGAAATGTTCGCTGGTACGAACTCGCGAGCGTAACGATTGGACTGTTTTTCTTTGAAATTGATGGTTGTTGGTTGCTTGTTGGAGGAAATTGTTTACACAAGTAACTTCGACTTTATGAGGGGAGTCGACCAGTGGTGGATTTCGACCGGTTGGGTGGCCGGACTGCGAGTTGTGGGTGTTTAACCGATTTTCAGGCTGCGATTTTTGAATTTGATTTTCGGCCAAATTACAATGAGTTATGGGAATTTCTTGGTATGTAGTTGTATAGTGTAATGAGGAGGACATGTTGGAACCAATATCTGACGGTTTGGACGGCCGGGAGTCTCCGGAAAAATGAGCTCATGTATTCGGCTAAAAGGGGGCAAAATAGATTTTTTTGTTCTTTTTAATATTTTTATAAGTTTTGGATAATTTGCATTTTTTAGAAGTTTAGGAGTAATATTGAAAATTATTCTTCATTTTTCTTTTCTTTTGTGTTTGTTTTATTTCAATAGAAGGGTAAAATGGTCAAAAAGGACGTTTTGCGCCAAAAATTGGAAAGGTAAGGATGTTTTGCACCAAGAAATGAAAGGTAAGGACGTTTTGCACAAAACCGTGTAAACTTAAGGACGTTTTGCGCTAATTACCCATTATTATATTAGGGGCATTTTCAAAAATGTCCACTTTTTTTGTGTCAATTGAAAAATGTCCACCATTTTCAATTTTGTACCAAATTGCTCATCATGCCCTTAATGGAAAAATGAAGCAATTTTATTTTTATTTTTTCCAATTTTTCACAAATTTCAAGAAGTAGCTTTAATGAGAAGTTACATTCAAATGATATTCTCGATATTTCAAATGTCGTTCTCGACATTTGAACCCTATTTATATTTTAAAAGTACGCATGTCAAATCACAATATTAAATGTTTTAGACATTTCAAATATTGTTTTCGACATATTAAATGTCTAGAATGACATTTCATTATGAACATGACAGTTCTCTACATTTTAAATGTCGTTCTCGACATTTCTGCGCCAATAAAAAAAAATTGCATTTATTGTGATTTGACAATTGTACTTTTGAAATAAATATTTTATGATTATGTGTCAAAATTTTATTGGCCAATAAGATTTTGAATAAAATGGACATTTTTGTATTTATGTGGAATTATAAATTGCTAACAATGATATTTTGGTCTAAATTCTTTCAAAATGGACATTTTTGCAAATGGACACAAAAAAGTGGACGTTGTGTGAAATTTCCTCATATTAACCTTGATAATCAAGAAACAGAGTTTTACTTTCACTTCAGAAATACTCTAGTCCACATAAAAAAGTATGAAGTTAACCATCAATAAAATTAACGGATTTTCGTTACCTTTTGATTTTCCATTTGTACTTACATTTTTAAGTAGACTTAAATTGGTGATTTTGATTCAAATTTAAAACAGAAAAAGCGTAATATTTTGGTTATACAGAAAAAAAAATCATTAGGTATCTAAGATCCATTAATTTATTCAGGCCAAAAATATAAAAATAAAGACCACATGAAGAAATTATTACCCACAGCTGAAAACATGTGAAAATCGACATTCAAAGAAGCGGTTTAAAGGGAGAACAATGTTCGGTGTACAATTATTTTGATATCATTGTTGACAACATGCCACGTGGCATGTGCTTGTATTGATAAAATAAGGACTTTGCTATGTGTACATAAATTTTCACATAATGGTTTACATAATTACAAGTGGCACATATCCAACATTTAATTCAAATCTCACACTTTCACATCAATTATTGGATGATTGACACATCACATTATGTAATCCTTTATGTACATAAATTATGTACAACAAGAATTATCCATAAAATAATTTGTAACCTACTAATTGTGTGATTTATGATTTAGGGTGTGTGTGAGCCACATTATTTTGGAAGAATGTATTTTGGAATAATAAATTGATGGAGAATTTGTGGTTGACAAAGAATGAAAAATTATTGATGTGATGAAAAATATTATTTTGGGTGTGGTTGATATATATTATTTAGGAAGAATGTATTTTGAAATAGTAGATTGATGAAGATTGTATGGTTGAAAAGGCAGGAAAAATTATTAATGTGATGAAAAATATTATTTTATTGAATATTGTGTATGTTAAACAATTGAAAGAAAAGAAAGAAAAAAAAAAGTCAGAGTTTCATTAATTCTGCATAATGAAAAATTAAATACAAAAAAACGATTTAACCAAAATATATATAGGCTAAAACTAGAGGTGTCAATCCGGGTGGTCCGGGTCGGGTCGGCCCGCCAACATGTGAGCCCGATAATGGCCCACGTGAAAAAAAGCCCGCCCGCTGCGGGTTCCAGGCCGGTTACTGGTCGGCCCACAATTTTGGACTACAACACAGGTTTGCCCGCTGACCCATGCAGGTCACGGATTGCGGTTCGTTCCGATTTGACCCGTATGATTGTATAAATAAAATTATAAAAATATAGAATTTTTCATATTTATAGCAAATATATATATATATATTTTAATTTTTTGTTAAATGTAAACTAAGAATTGAACAAAATGATAAATTCATAATTATATCAAGAAATTTTTACATAGAATTCAAATTTAATGTTACATGAATTATTTATAACTTTGCAAAGTTAAATTTAATTTAAACAAATAACAACTAAATGCATGTCTAATTACTATTATCAAATATTTATTGCATAAGTACATCCCAACTAGGTTGGCACATACTTTTACTATAATTTATAGTTTAAGTACATCCCAACTAGGTTGACACCTACTTTAACTATAATTTAGTTGTTCAAAAATTATATTTTTGTTTTCCAATCAATCTTCAGGAATTGCAAGATTTTTGAAAATCTTTTGAATTTTTTTTTTCACGGGCCAGTTGGTTAACCGCGGCTTGTGAATCCTAAACCCGTAGGTCACACCTCTTTGGCCCGTGAACCGCCTGCTCGGGTCATGGGTCGGCGGCTCGCGGTCCCGGGCCAATTTTTACGGGGCGGCCAGCCCGTCCGTATTGACACCTCTAGCTAAAACAAAGGAAACTAAAAAGATTATTCTACCATTAATAAATAATAAAATAAAATAATACTATATTTCTTAACATCTTCTTTCAAACTCACGATGCGGCAACAACAAGCATCGAGAGTTTGTCAACTAGAAAACGAAAACGAGAAATAGAATGCGACTTTATAAAGAAATCTGCAAGCTGCAAAGAATAAGAAACAAATGGCAAAGTAATTGTGACATGCTTGAGATGATGACGAGTAATGTGACAATCGATCTCAAATGTGCTTAGTTCGTTCATGAAAGACCAAGTTGTGAGCAACTTGAATAGAACTCTGGTTGTCGCAATACATATGAGTATGATTAAAAAGAAAAATTATCATATCTGTAAGTAACCAGTGTAGCCAAACAATCTCTTTGATTGTTTCTTGCTCTTCCAAGAAATAAGAGAATCACCCAAAAAATACAGAAACCAATAACAGACTTGCAATATGTGGGATCACTGTCATGATCAGCATCAGAGCATGCACGCAACTCCAAGGAATAGGTGGATGGAAGTAAAAGACTTTGAAAAACTGTACCCCGAAGATACCGCAAAATAAGAAGAATAGCTGCCCAATGAACTGTAGTAGGAGAAGCAACAAACTGATTAACAACATGAACAACATATGCAATATCTGGACGAGTAATAGTGAGATATACCAAACTCCCAACAATAGTATTATATGCATCACATGCTTTTAATTCATCTGATTCTGTAACAGCCAACTGATCACAAAGATCTATCTTAGCATAATAAAACTCCTGAATACTCATACTATTCTGCTGAAGAGCTCGTATGTCATTCTCCAATTGATACTGCTTTGCAAAATTTGACTGAGTGAATAACCTTTGCAGATGATCACAAACCTCCTTTGTTGTCTCATACTTCGCCAACTCTCTGCCTATGGAATGCTCAACAGAATTGTCAATCCAAGTAATAATTTTTGAATTATTTGCTTCTCAGACATCTACCAAAGCAGTATAATCATCATCGGTATTTTTAGGTTTCACAAAAATTCCAATAACATATCCCTATATCTTTTTATCCTTAAGAAAATTTCTCATCACATAACTCTGATACGAATAATTCTTTCCATCCAACCTCACATTCACAGACTGAAGTGAATCGTCTCTTTCAGTAGTCATAATAAAAAAAATAAAGAGAAACATATCGCAAAAGAAAGGAAAATGAAATACTAGATTGCAAAAATCGAAAGAAAACCCTCTCGAAATTGTCTCGAAATCACAAACAAACAAAAATTGGATCCGCGAAAGTTCTGTTTAAGATTAAATCTTGTCCCATGAAATTTTGCTCTGATATCATGTTAAACAATTCAAAGAAAAGAAAAAAAAAGGAGGCTAGGGTTTCATTAATTCTGCATAATGAAAAATTGAATACAAAAAGATAATTTAACCTAAATATATATATAGGCTAAAACAAAAGAAACTAAAAAGACTATTATACCCTTAATAAAATATAAAATAAAATAATACTATATTTCTTAATAGTGTGGTTGAAAATGAATAGAAGAATGAAAATGAAAAATTTAATGTGGTTCAAACATAGACTTTATTAGAAAATGTGTAGAAGAATTAAAATGAAAATTTAATGTATACCAAACATGGACTTAATACGTGATTGGATCCATAAATTGTGATCGTGACACATAAATTGTGTGGGTAGATACTTGTTTTTTAAATTAAATTGTAGATCACAACATTATATCGGATGTCACAAATGTGACTATCTGATTTTTGAAAAAAAAAAAACTTAAGTTTATTAATTTTGAAATTGTAATTTAAAACATTTGTATTTATGAATTTTTCCTTATTTTCTTTTGAAATTAAAGGTTGTGCTAAAATCAGGGATGACAAATGTTCGGTTCGAGGTCGGTTAGGCCAAAACCATAACCGCACCACCAAATTTTTGGTCATACCATAACCGCACCATAACCACGTATCTCGATCCGGTTCGGTTCGTATCTCGATCCGGTTCGGTTAATAACCACAAAACTAAATTATTTTTTATAAGTCCAAACTCCAACCGTCAAATTTTAAAAAAAAAAAATTATGAAGAAAAATCAATAAATACAAAAAACACAGTACTAAGCCAATTTAGCAAACAATATCTCATTGAAAATGCAAATAATATCTCAACTTTCAAATGCAAAATTTGAATTTAAAAAACAATATTATCAACATAGGTCAAGAATTGTCTATGAAACGTGCGGTGATAGCCATAAATCCTCGACTGCAGTATCCATATTTTCTCCTATTGAGCTATGTACTTCTTTAACACCAATAACCCTTGTGAGAAACAATTGACGCAAACTCTAAATAAATAAAAATAAGAACATAGTGATCCTAACCGACATTATTTACCTTAAAAACAATTTAC
The DNA here is from genome assembly GCA_019097785.1 of Fraxinus excelsior. Lineage (NCBI taxonomy): Eukaryota > Viridiplantae > Streptophyta > Magnoliopsida > Lamiales > Oleaceae > Fraxinus > Fraxinus excelsior. The sequence continues at coordinate 6,456,800 of CM032624.1, forward strand.
TGCAGAAATATGATTTCTCTAATGATATAACATGGATTTTAAGAGGTATTTGCCGTAGTTAATATTTAAAGTTCGCAAATTGTTTTACCTTCCCACAAAAACACAAAAGTCTAAAAAATATATTGGCATGTAGGTGATTGAAATCACACTGAAACAAACAAATTTTCTTAATCCATAAAGAATACAGCAGAACGAGACGATGAGTGTTTTGTTACTTTTGTAACTTTTGATTCCAGTTATGGTTTTAACGTGTAGGGTTACTTGGGTTAGAAAGTAGAAATAAAATATTGGGTTAAAGTTTACTTAATGTTAATTGGAACAATTTTGGGAAACGCAATTGTTAAAATTGCACAATTAATTTTGAAAAAGAATAATGGAAAGTACAATTGTCCAATTAATTTTTTTTAACGGGTAATTGGTTCGGGGCGGGACACCGTCGCTAAATATCATACCCGCCCCACCCCGAAGCGGGTCATTAAAATCAAAACCATAACTGCCCCATTGCACCATCGGTTCGGTTAACCGTCAGTTTTAACAGGTCGAATTGCCATCCCTAGCTAAAACTTATAATATGTATGAAGTTGATGCATGCAAAATTCTGAGAAGTTTCTCCTCTTCTGTCCGTGGATTTTCCAGTCTAGAATTTCTACGTAAAATCTGTATGATCTCGTTCTTAATTTTTTAAATTTTTTTAGCCTATTCTCGTTTTATTTCGCAACTGTTTCTTTGAATGGTTTTTCTTGATGTCTACCTATTGCTATTTTCTTTGAAGTTCATTATCTTCCTGAAGTTAATTTGGATGATTCTTTTGGTTTCAATCATAGGGAGCTTTGTTGTGGCTGATGAGAGAAGAGGCAGTCGAGTCTATCATGAACAAGTTTGTCTGCTTCAATATCTCCAAACTAGTGAGTAGTACTTGTTCTAAATTCTTCATTATTGCTTCTCTATTGTTGTATCTTCGATTTGTAATATTAAAATTAGATTAAAGTAGAAAGTCCACTCCCAAGTAAGTTAACGCATGCTGCTGGCTTCTGATGCAGGCCAGAAAACATTCAAAAATCTACATCCCTCTGCAAGATCTGCAGCCTGAGATGATGAAGAAAGTTCCAACTCATGATGATGGACTCCCACCGTTGGATTTCAAAACAGGCTAAAAAATTATATAAAAAAGAAACGATGCTAACATAATTATATATGAATTATGGGTACTTACTATTTATGGACCAATCAAACAATGTATTCATAATCTATTGTTGGGGTATCACTAGGGAACGTCTCGCAAGGATTATTCCAACACGATTCTTCTGATATATAATCACTCAAAGTCGCAGATAAAACTTCTGGACCATGATCCATCAGCTCCGGCAGCTCAATTTCACCCCAAAAATCATCGCCGCCATCATTATTTGAAACGTCGGCCTTTTCTGCCACCGTCTTTGCCCCCAATGCTGCAGCGGCCTGAATATCCCTAGCGTTGCATGTAGAGGGCCGTGGTAAAAGCTCGACTTCATCCGGAAAATTGAGTTGCGCCTTTTGTCCTCTTAGACAATATGCAGCTACATCATATGCTCTAGCTGCCATTTCTGGTGTTGGAAATGAGCCTAGCCATATACGGTTTTTTTTCCTTGGCTCTCGAATTTCGGACACCCATTTCCCCCATCGCCTTTTCCGAATGCCACGATACGACGGATGCCTCGTGGCGCAGCCTTGCATGTGGTGTTTAGGACAATTTTCTTTCGCGACGGGGGTGTTGGAGCTACCACAAGACTGTCTCTCCATTACAAAAGTTACCTTTGGCTAGAGAACATCCATCATTTAAGTACTTAGGACCATATAAATTGGGACTTGCTTTGGCTTTATTAAAGTCTCAACATAATGGCACAGTAAAGTTTAAAGGTAGATATCATTGTCATCTTAAAATTTTTGGTCCCTGAAGGTACGAAATTTCACATTTGCTGGGGACCTTCTTCTGGTGTAATGCAGATTAAAAACTCAATTTTTTTTTCCTTTCTGTTTTTCCTCTGTATCGACTGTCATTGAATTTGACTACACCTTTTGTAGTTTTGTGTTGGAGATATTACACCGATAAATGTGCACGTTATATTCAAATCAATACGTACCGTGTTATACTCGTGAAATCGAAATAGAATTCGACTTACCGAAATCTGATTTGAGAAGATAAAATAGTGATTTACCGACTTCGAATATAATAATATGGATTCTTCACTTCCCAATATGAGTGAACGCACGTTGTTCTTCAATTCAAACCCCGCATCGGTGCTAACGGTTTCTTGACAATCATCTCCCAAGATACAACGACCACGTCTAGCCATAGGAGCACTCCAAATGACTTAGACCAACGAACTCGAACGGAATTCTCTCTCTACCATAACCATGATTTTGATGCAAGAAATAATCAGTTCTACAAAGTGTTTTATGCAAAACTAAAGTAAAATATGAAATGGAATGATATGGAACTATCAATTGAATTTGTTCCCCTTCTCATTATTCCATATCAAATTCAAACATGTGGGATCCCTTATATAGTAGTTGGAACATCCATACCAAGAGACACATCTTTTAGAATTTATATCTCCATAAAGAGATACAATTACATCTCTACATAAAGAGACAATTATTGAAAAATAATGCCAAAAGTCATGATCTCCAAGAGTCATGATCTATATGAAAAGACTCATCTTTTCATCTACATATTTTCTAGAATATTTCACAATATTCCATATAATTTTTCAATAATTCAAAATTTGGCTTAATTTCTCATTCACCAAATAACACATTTCCAACAATTGTTCATTCTCATCTTCAATAGAAATCCATGCTAATGTTGATTTTCTACTTAAAAGGATATTTGCTCTATAATAGTTTGGTACCATTCAATTTACTGTAACAAATATGTCATGAAGAAATTCTACGATATGCAAGTTAAATACATGAAATCGAAGGTTGTCTTTAACCAATCACTTTGCATGTATTGAAACTTGAAAATGAAATCAATCGAAATTAGGACCACAAGTGTATTGTGTGCCCATATAAGGATATATAAGGATTACTAAATGGATGTTTTCGAGAAAGAAACAAAATGTAACATGTTATGTTGCGCTCTCTCTTTTTCTTTTACGATGTGTATGGATTAAATGTGTTGCGGGTCATCAATTCTTAGCGAAGAGTATCGAAGTCGTTCATCTTCAATTTGTTTCAATTAAATCACTCAACTTTAACTTGCCAATATAGTCATTTATTTTCAATTAGGTGCAATCACTATTAAGTTGTTTAGTCTAATTATTATCGCTCGAGAATCCAGTACTGAATCGACCTTCGTGGTGAGGTTGCCGTGGGAATTGGAAGGGGAACGGAGCCCTCGAACCAAATTTTTTTAAGAGTGATTTAAGAACGTGTCTTTTTAAATTTCAATTTTGCCCTAATTTGTCTTATAAATAGGAATCCATAATCATGTTTTTAAATTACCATCATAAAAGAGAGAGAGGGGTTAGAAAAAATAGGTGTACAATTTTCTCTTATAAACTTCTTTTTCTTATCATAGTGAATCACTACATATGCGGAAGATGACTTGATTTTACATTGAAACGAACTTTTATAAATCTTGCTTCTCTTTAATTATTAGTGCTAATTGATCGTTCTCAGTGATAAAATTAAAATTTCTAGTTCTCAATGAGTCAATGGACTTCAATTTCTTTGCGGATATGTTCATTCTATAAATTGCCAAGTAAATTTTACTATTGTTACATATTTTAACTTGGACATTAAAACTAACGCATGATTACCAAATATATATTTTCTTAGAAAATACATATAAATTGAAAGAACATTTTTACATATCACATAATTTTACATGCCAAACTTAAATTGGCAATAATAGATAAAGTGACGAGATCTGCAAACAGATCAAAGTTAGTTGAGTTTATTGTATCAAATTGAAGGTGAGTAACTAAATATGGAAGAAAATTGAAGTCAAGTTATTTGTTTGTACCAGATTAAAGACAAGTGATCTAGATGCACTTTTTCTCAAAGTTGGATAATCTACCGCACAATTAATCAACGTGTATATGGTGAACAAGAGGATACACATGTATATCAGTACTAGTAGGGTACGCATTGCACGTTAGTTGATTAATTTTAAAAATAAGTGTGCATAAATTTGACAGAAATTAATTTGTAAATGTGGAAAATATTCATAAGTTGGTTCAAATTGACTTACATTTTCTCTATTTTCTTTGTCTATTTTTTATTATTTGTATGAATACTTGTTATTGATTTAGATGTGTTCCTATATATTTTCCTTCCGAGCATTTAGTGCCATGTTTTGTTATCTGACTACTACGACCTCTAAAGGTAAAGAAGCATATTTTAAGGGCCCATAGAGAATAGCCCGTCTATCAATCGTTCCATCTCTGCTTTCCCAAAAAAGAAAAATCAGCCCGGTCCAGGTTTACAACAACTATATTTTTTTTTGGGTTTTAGGTACAGGCCCAGTCATTTATAAGTTCTAGCCCAGCTGCCCCTTTTGTTTTTGGTACAGCCCAATTAATAAGTTTTAACCCAACCCAGCCCAAATACAATTAGTTAACTCAACTTTTCACCCCAATCTCATTGAAACTGAAGCTTCTGCCCGAGTCCGATAGATTGCAACCCTAAGAAAATTGAAATTCCCCATTTGGCATTTTCCCACAGGTGACACTTGACAGTTTTGTATATTTCTTGTTCTTGCTTGTTTATTAGTTTAACTAAGTAATTTATATTTAGTACTTATTTATTTTCAGATTTTCTCAAGTTGAATCTTTGACATTTCAATAGGCGAGGCGAGGGACGGAGGGGCTGTAAGCTGTCGGCTACGGACATGTGGGCAGCGGGCTTGATTTTTCCTATTTTCTTCACTGTTCCGTACTTCCGGTGACTGGTAGTGTCGTAGTGGTATCAGTTATGGTTTCATAATTCATTATCTTTCTCCCTCGTTGTATTTGGCTTCCAGTTCCAGCCAGCTTTCGAAATTTTGAGTGTCGTTGAATCATGAATGTTGATTGTTGACTGTTGTTGATTACTTGATTTTGTGATTTGAGAAACATTGAAATATGATTTTGGCTTGCTGAGTTATTGGGTATGACTTATGAGTAGGAATAATGAATATAGGATACATTTACAATATAATTTTGGGCGGGAAGGAATAGGAATATAGGATACAATAATTTTGGGCACTTAGGCAGGAATAGTAATTTGTTCTCTTTAAATTCTATTATTGTGGGCAGCCAGGTGGGAATAGGAAAAAGATATTATTTTGAACGTCTCTCGGAACCTTTTCATTTATTCTTTTTGATATTTTCAGCCTTTACAAATGGAAGCTCAACCTTCATCAAAGAGAATTAAGACGATATTTTCATTCTTTAAAAAGACGGGGCAATCTAATGAAAGTATATGTACAAAACTAGAAATTGAACATCCATCAGTCTCAACTCCTATGCAAGTGTCTCCAATTCCATCTCCAGAAATTGAACATCCATTAGTCTCAATTCCTGAATTGCAATCATGTACTAGTATTGAACGGGATCCGGGAAAACGAAAGCAAATGTTTGAAAATCCCTTCAATCTACGAGACAAGATTAGAATTTCATATATTAAAGTTGGACCTTATCAGCCGAAGCTTAACGAGTATCCAAGGATAGAAGGAAAAAACCAAGCCCATCGCTTTCAGAAAAAGTGGTTCGATGAATTTCCTTGGTTGGAATATTCTCCTTCAACTGAAAGGGCATATTGTTTTTATTGTTTTCTTTTTCAGAGAGATGACAATTCGTCTGGATGTTCGGGATTGGTTACCGAAAGATATAATAATTGGAAGAGGGTTAACGATGGAAGCAAGTGTGCATTTCTTATTCATGCTAATTCATCATATCATAAATTTTGTGAGACGAGAGCTAAAGATTTAATAAGACCGTCTCAACATATTGACAAGGTGATGCAACCAGTATTAAAAGAAGAACTTCAGAAATGTTGTTTGCATATAATGACTTCAATTAAAAGTGTTCAATGGCTAGCTTTTCAAGGTTTAGGGTTCAGAGGTAATGATGAATCATCATATTCCCTTAATCGTGAGAATTTTATACAACTAATAAAGTACGCGACAGATTTGAATCCATAAATTAGTAAAGTTGTATTAGAAAATGCACCACAAAATGTCCAATACATTGCTCCAACTTTTCAGAAAGAAATTTTGCATATCATGGCTAATAGAGTACGGCGAATGATTCAAGAGGAAATTGGAGATGAATGATTTTGCATTCTTGTTGATGAAGCACAAGATGCATCTAATCGAGAACAGATGGCCATTATCCTGAGATTTGTGAATAGGTATGGCAGTTTGATAGAACGTTTCTTTGCAATCTAAAGAGTTAGTGATACCACGTCACTGAATCTCAAAAACAACATATGTGGTGTTGCTCAATATGAACTTCAGGTGAACAAAATGAGAGGACAAGGGTATGACGGTGCTATTTATATGTACGGTGCTTGGAATGGACTTCAAGCAATATTTCTTAGAGATTGTGAATATACATACTAGGTCCATTGTTTTGCCCATCAGTTACAGTTGGCATTGGTTGCAGCAGCTAAAGATGTCCCTGTCATTTGGAATTTCTTTTCTCATTTAGACAAAATTGTCAATATTATTACTTCTTCTCCTAAACGAGTTACTGAGTTGCAAGCTTCTCATAGAAAGGAAATTCAACGTATGATGACTGCTGGAGAGCTCGAATCTAGAAAAGGAGTCAATCAAATGGTTAATTTGCAGCGGTCAGGAGCTACTCGTTAGAGTTCACATTACGATTCTGTAAAGAGCTTGATAGATATGTATGATGCAACCCACAAAGTACTTCAATATATTTGTGACCATTGTTCAAATGACAGATCTTTGGCTGAAGCTCGTGGTGCTTACAAGAAGTTGGTGAGTTTTAAGTTTATATTTATCTTGCATTTGATCCATAGAATTATGAGAATCACTGACGTTCTTTGTCAAACCCTTCAAAAAAAAATTCAAGACATTTTGGCTGCTTTAAGGTTTGTGTCTACTACAAAACAATTGCTTCAAAAATTAAGAGATAACGGTTGGGAAGAATTTTTTTAAGATGTGAAATTTTTTTGCTCAAGAAATGATATTACAATACCTAATCTAGAAGGTTTATATAACACTGGTCGTTCCAATAATGAAACTATAGTTGAACATTTATATCACTATGATGTCTTCAATGAATCAATAGATTTTGTGATAATGGAGTTAAGTATAAGATTTAATGACATATCAGTAGAACTCCTTTCTCTCAGTGCTGCTTTGGATCCTAAGGATTCATTTAGATCATTTGACAGTCATAAAATTTGCACACTTGCAGAGAAATTTTATCCTCAAAATTTTTCAAATCAAGATATTATTACATTACAATTTGAGTTAACACATTATGAGTTAGATATGAAGGGTGAGCCTCGATTTCATGTATCTACACTTGTTGAGTTATGCACACAGTTGACTCAGAATGGAAGGTCAGAAAGTTACATTATGGTGACTAGATTGATTCGTCTTGTATTGACATTACCCGTATCTACCGCAAGCACTGAGCGTGCATTTTCAGCAATGAAACATGTGAAGACGACACTTCGTAACAAAATGGAGGATGAATTTTTTGCTGATTGTATGATACTTTTTTATAGAAAAAAACCTTGCTGAGAAAATCGATCTAGATTCTGTTATAGATGAATATTATGTTTCAAATCCTCGTTGGGAACGATTTAAATAAATAATGTTCTTCAATGAATTTTTTTGGTACATATAAATATTATTACATTGGCTTTGTTAAGTACTGTCAGCCCCCTCCTACAAAAAATCCTGAATCCGTCCCTATTTGCAAATTAAAAATAAAAGCTAAAGGTAAAACGGTCATAGAGCCAAACCACAGATAATGTTTGGATGAATTAACTGCTTCATGAGTAATTTAAAATACAAGTGATATTTTAAAGGTCATTTACAATTCCAGAAGTAATTTGCTGCTACATGTTGCATTTCAAACTGGAACACGACAAAAAAAAAAAAAAAAAACCATTTCTTATTGTTCGAATGCTTAAACATTTTTACATAACTTTAAAAAAATCATTGTTGGATTTATCCACTGCAATGCGTTTGCCTTTGCACCATCATCTTTCTAATATTCTTTGTTTTTGGAATGTAAAAATAATACCCTTTGGCTGAGGATGCATTAGAATCATGCTTCATCAACTATAGTGATTCAGAGGGTGTGAATGAAAGTTTTGATGGGGTTTAAAATAATTGAATAGAAAACCTTAAGTAGTTACACATTTTCTCCACGAATCATGTCTCTTTCCATACGAACTACCTAATTATTGTCCCCATGAGAACTTTTATGTATATCTACATAATTTTATGCATAATAATTACGATATTACTTTCTCTATCATGAAAATTTTATTCACATTTAACACAATATAAAATAAATTAACATTTGAAAGAAATTATTATAAGTAAATTAAGAGTGTAGCCAAAGATGTACTATTATATTAGAAACTAATTGTGTAATATTTTAATTAAAAAGTGGCATAACATGCTATGTCACTTTTTAATAAAAATATCACAAACCATGTAACTTTGAATTTTCTTAATAAAAATATTTGTCAAGAAGAACATTGGACCCGCTATATTGAATCTCAATCGTGCAAAAAGAAAAAAAGATAGACAATTAAATGAAATTCAAACAAACTAATAATAAATGAATTCTTCAAAAACGTTAAATAATTTTCGTTTTTGTGGCATTAAATATAGAAGTAATTACTTTGTTGGATGAGGATTAAAAATCAGATTTTTAATAAATTGGGATATAAGTTAGGGTGTATTTGATTGACATGGAAAATATATTGTAGAAAAGAGAATATTTGCCTTGTTTTGAGAAAAACAAAAACCTACTAAAAAAAAACATTTTCTTTAAAAACAAAGAAAATTAGGCATATTTTTAAAAGTTGGAAAATTTTTCATGGAAAAAATAGCAATCAAACACTTCAAAGTAGGAATTTGGATGGAAAACTATCATTTTTCATAGAAAACAAATGCAATCAAACACGCCCTTAATGAAATATTTAGTTGAAAAGTTGTATTACCCATAAAATATGTGGTTAAAATTAATTGTTGACTTTGATTTATATTATAATTTAGATTTTTATCTTTACCAAATAGGGGCTCAAAAAAATGACAAATAATATTTAAGATAAATCAAAACCTAAAAATAGATCCTAAGGAATGTTGATTTTCTTCTACATGTTGTCTCTTTATGATTATGATTAACTTCTATTAACTAAACATAAAAAAATAACTTTGTTTTACAAACCAATGCCTTATAAGTTGGAAGTGGTAGAAATTCAGAAAAGTTACAAAAAAAAATATATATATATGTAATAAGAACTCAAAAAAGTGATAAAAAAAATAATTGATGTCTCCTCAAAACCTTAAAATAAATCTAGTGGATGATTGATTTTCTTCTGCATATATTTCGCTTTGTGATTTTGTTTGACTTCTATAACTAGTATATAACAATAAAGTAATAAATATTCAAAAAAACTGAAAAAAATGATATTAAAAAAAAAGTGACAATCTCTTGTGATAAAGTCTCAACATCAAAAACTCTCACGTTCAAGTCTAAAAGGATGTTTGGTGAGAATTAAAATTAGATTTTTAGTATATTGTGATAGAAGTTTTTGAAATGTATACTTAAAAAGCTGTGAAACTCATTAAAGATGTGGTTAATATTAATTGTTTGACTTTAACTTAAATTAAAATCTGATTTTAATTTGTACCAAACAAGACCTAAATAGATCACTGCCACTCACTCCCAAAAGTAAAAATAAGCTCTGAAAACAGTATGAATATTTAAATTTTCCTTTACGTCACAATACCACACAGATGCAAGGAAACAGCATAGCGAAGGCGAACCCACTAATGTGCTATAGATTGAATGGAAATAGTATTTAAAATGGACAACACTTCACATATTATATTGTTCACAAACATAACACAAAAAAAGAGTAGATACATGTGCTCTTTTTAGGGACGCAGAAAATCGTTTCCTCTTCAAGCATAGAACACAATACCCTATATGTTTAATTATCACAAAATATAGAACACAATACCATATAATGCACAAGAAAATAAGTGTTAAATTTTAGTTGATTTTGTAATTGACAAACCTACATCGATCTTGAGTGAACTGAAATCCATGAATGGAACTTTAGAGACTCGGGTTAAGAACGTCACCAGTGAGCTTGAGAAGTCCTCTAGGAGAGTCAGGGTGTTGATCACTGAGAAAGAGACCTTAGAAATCCAGGTTAAGAATCTTTTGAGTGATCTAGAATATTCTAAGTTACAATTGCTTGCCTTCTCTAGTGGTTCTGAAAAGTTAGATAACATTTTAGGGAAGTTCAAGTCTGTTGGTAATAAGGGAGGTTTAGGTTTAAAAGAAAATAATTCTAGTCCTTCTAAAATTACGTTTGTCTCCGCCACTGACCAGCCTAAACATGTGTCTAACCCCAATCTTAAGGATGAGGGATTTGTTAGACATAGGTCTACTAGACAGCGTATGACTCGTCGACCTAGGAATAGACATCAGCATCCATATAATATTGGTCATAGGTTTATCCCTACATGTTTTCATTGCGGTGAGTTAGGAAACATACGTCCTAGATATCATTAATTCCTGAATAGACAAAGAATTAAGAGCTTTAATAGGAATAGAAATCAGGAGTTTGTTGGTCAGATTGAAATCTTTACTAATCAAGTGAGTCGTTTGACCAAATTGGTGACACACTTGTGTGGGAATATTCATGTTACTAGGCAAGTTTGGGTAAAAAAAAGTGATCTGAAAAATCTTGATATTGATCACGGTACTCTTAAAGGTAAGAGTGTTTGCATACCTAACTGATTAGGTATTTTTGATGCATGCTCATGCTTTTTCATTGTGTGACATTGATTTATGCATGCATCACATCTGTATATTTATTTACTTATTTTCATGCATTTTATTTTATATTCTTGTGTTTTGTTTGATTTTTTCTATATTTTATATGCTTTATGCATTCATATTTTTATACGAAAAATAAACAATGTTCTTTTATTGTTTTGGATGAAAGTTTTTTTTCTTAAAAAAAGGAAACGAGAACAAAAGGATGTTGCTTTGGAAATTGGTTTTATAGCATGATATCCATTACACTTGATTTTGTTGGTTGTAATCAAGAATAAGTTTATTTAATGAGCTGTAATATAATTTTCATAACTAGCTTAGAATACTTGTGGAATATTTAATATAAGTCTCTTCATATACCATTTGCATTGCACACACTATGATCTTAATAGTGAGACTCTATCGCGTGTATGAGATTTGAGATGACAATAACATGTTAATAGGGTGACTTTGAACATGAATTGACCATTTTTATTAGACCTAAAGTCGATATTATCCATGCATGAAGGGGGTTTGCAGTGAGGGGGAGCACATGCATATTTGTTTGAATTTAGTTTCGCTAAATTAAGTTTTTGATATTTTTACAGTGTCAATGCTTCGTTTTGGTAAGTTGGATTGCATTGATACTGTGTCTTAGTTTATGTTGTGATTTAAAACTGAAAAATATGCTATTTGAGTTACAATTGCTTAAATGATACCTACAAATGATCTGTTTGAACTGTGATTATCTTTGATACTATTTTCCACACATTTTACACTGGTGTTTGAGTTGTCTATTTCTGAAAACAGGTACTGTAAAGTTCGTTCAAAACAGTTTGTAGTTTAGATTGTGTCATTGTTTTGAGTCTGTGACTTTTATTTTATTACTGTCTTGACATAGATTAGTGTTTTGTCATAGAATACCAAATGGGGAGTTTGTTAGGTTTTAGTTAATTTTGTAGTTGGCAAATTGTGTAAACAAAAAGACTTAATTTGATAGATTGTAAAAGTTCAAGGAGTAGTGTGCAATTTGTTTAAAAGTTGGTTATTAGGTCTAGGGTTTCGAGTTTGGAACAAAGATGAAAACAACGCGAGTTTTTGTTGGACTGTCGCCAAAGATTGGCTCGAACTACAAAAGCAGAAACATCGTCGCTAGACCGTGACTCATCCTTCGCTCGAGTGACACCTTGTCGCTCGACTATCGCTGGCCCTTTGCTCGAGCGATAGCTTTATACGAAAAAATTTTATTTCGCGTTTTAAATGTTTTTTCTCGATCCATTGATTTCTTGACCTATCTATATATACCAAAACACGTACATAATGTATTTTCAAAAGGTTGTTAATTGAGAGAACTTCATTTGTGAGATATATATTCATTCCATTATTCAACCTTCATCTTGTGTGAGTGTTTTGGTCAGAAAAATATCAAATTCAATATCCAAATACCAAAAATCAAACTTCCTACATATCTATCAGAGGTGTTGAAGATCGAGAAATGTGACTGGAGTTCCAGTATGTAAAGAACGGGTTGTTCTTCGGGATCCACAGGAGATAGACGATTCTACCAAGTTAGGAGCTACTGCAGGATAGCGGAGTTCCAGAAGAGCATTAATTATTATAGCTGGAATTGGTGCAGTGGAGCACAGAATTCAGGAGAGCTGTAAGAATTGCAATCAGGAGATCAGATAGTTCGTGTTGTCGTCTAGTCTGGTAAACTATAGTATGGAATCGTTTATAGTGGATTGACTGAAAAAATGTCCGAAGTTTTTCCCAATTGGGTTTCTTCGTGAACAATTTTTGTGTTTTTTACTGATTTATTATTTATGGTTTATGATATGCAAATTGCAGTAATTTAACATATGATAATTTGACTTGCATGATTAACCATCTAGATAAGAATTAAACGTGACTTGTTGCTGTTTAATTCGTGATTGATTTTTATTCCTCATAAAATACCTATTCACCCTCTCTAAATATCGTTAAGGTCGAACTGCGTAAATTTCAATAAGTATTTCAAAATAAAAATCAAATCCATAAACAAATTCAACATAATGAAAAATGTACCTTGATTCTATTAACTTGTGAATGTATTTTTGTTACGAGGAATGTCCCCTACTTCCCAAAGGTCAATTGTTTCCAATTCCAATTTGTTTCCCTTCGAGACTATTGTATATGGCATTGTGAAAACGTGGCACCTTATTATTGCTGTTAACCGTCCAAATTGACATTTTTTGATTTCTACGATTGTAATGATCGACATGGAACCCTTGCCTGTAGTGATCTATGTTTCCGTACATAAATATCATATACTATATGGGTACATGAAAATTCACAAAATAAAACTTAGGCAGAGTTACTCTTTTGTGATGACTACAACTATATAAGTCGTCCTGCCCATGGCATTTACAATCACTTGTTGCAAGTGTTGAGCAATCTTAAAATATATCCACATTAGTACTTCATTTTCATCTTAATCTATCTGCAAAATTATAGATTTTAAATTATTATATTTTATTGTATGTCACTTTTTAATTAAAAAGTCTCACTTGACTTTACACAGTATTTTTTAGTGGAAATTTCACCACCAACATTAAATATAATAAGAATTCTTTTTTTTACAATACAACAATTTTTTTCCAAATATACTACAAAATATGAAGTATAAACAAAAATGCAATATATACCGTTGATCCTGAAAAACACAACACCAACGTGGACAACAAATGTCGAGTCCACTCATGCCAACTCAAACAAATTCCAGCGTGTTTTGACCTGACAACCGGTGAGAGAACGAGTACACGTGAACGCAAAAGATAGTTTACGATGCGAGACAAAAATGTTCGGACATCGACGATAGTAATTAGAATGATTGCACAAACAAACAATCACCTACAATGTGTAAATAATTTAATATCAAAATGATAAATATAGAACAAGCAAAAGGATTTCTTGAGAGTGTTTTTCTTCAGTGTCTTCTTGTGACTAAACGATCATCCAAAAGTCCTTTCCAATTTATAAAGACTACCTATTTATAGAGTTTTGATCGACATGGTAATCGTTGGATCAGAACCACATGGCTTCATCTCCTTGACTAAAGCCTCACATCACTAAATCTATCATACATTAAATACATTGACAATGGATTAGCCGTCCTAAGTATTAGGCTGACACACCTGACATCATTTATTACAAATGTTACATCAATTATTCCTAAAGATTGCCTACAAATCTCAAAAGAGACAAAATCAGTTTAGGAACTTCGGATGAACTGAGGACTTCGGCCTGAGGGAGCCTCGTATCGGTAGTCTTTCGTGTAAGAGTTTCGGTTTCTTCTTTGATTCCTAATGTAACGCTTTAACCATTTAGGCAATGCTTCGGCCATTTAGACAATACTTAGACTTACAATACTTCGACCTTTGAAAGAATGTGTGGTTGAAAATGAAATTTGAAAAAGTAGATCAAACAGGGACTTAAAGTTTTGACTGATATTTTGTCACCTTTTTTTAGGTCTTCTCACTTTTTTGAATAGTATTTGTCAATTTTTATTTTCTATCACTTTTTTTAAATTTCTGACACATTCTGGTGATGGTGGTGGTGGTAAGGATGACAACGAAGTAGGTATGTGACGAGTCAGTCATTCTCACCTTCATCCCCATCGGATATTTTTGTCATCTTATCATATCCTCTTACTTAGTTAAAACGGAAAGAGTGGGTTTTTTGCCCCATTTATCATCTCATTTATTTTTTATTTATTTCATTTACTACATCTTTAATTAATAAATATTATTACTTTTTCCTTAATGGGTTAAAAACAACTTATATTCTCTTTAAAAATGATAATAATTCTATTATTTTTGTTTGATAAAAAAAACTCAAATTTAAAATTAACTTTAAACTTGGCGGGTAAAGGGGCAGACATTATATGTCACGTACCTGTTTTGGGGCAATGACCCTACCCTTTTTATCCAGTTAGGCGGGTAATCACCAACAAGCTTTTTGTCATCCCTAAGTACAGGGGCGGGCCCATAAATTTTTTCCAGCGCGGACGGTATTAGTAAAAGTTAAAAAAAATATTATACTAAAATTAAATACCTTACGATTGTTCTTTACGAGTTTTCATACTTTGATATCTTTGTACAATCACCTCATTATCAATTTGATGTCTCCTCATTAACATTTTCCGCAACCTCAAGCACTTTTCTTTTATAAAATCTTTTCATGACCGACTTTAATAAATAGAAATTGGAATGTAAATAAACAAAATAAAATAGTGAAGGAACAAGCTGAAATTTTCTCCAAACTCAACCATCCTACACCCTTTACTGGTTGAGAATATATTTGGCATACTTACATTAAAATCTACTTTCATAACATAGGGTTCAAAGATGAATTGAGATTATGATTTCACTTGCTATTTATTTTATCTAGATTTTCACACATTTCCAGAAGACACTCACTATTCACCATCAAATATGTCATTCTCAAAAAAGTGATTAATGCCTTGAGCATTGTTACACATAGTATCTACAGGAAGCCACTGCAATAGAACTACAGGAAGGTGGAAGCCACTACAATAGAACTACTGCATTGTTAATTTGTTACACAGTGTATCTAAAGCCTACAGGAAGGCGGGAGCCATTGCAATGGAACTCAAAAAAGTGATTAATGTAGTGTAAACTTTAGAACTACAAAACTAAGCGAAGGCACTGCAATAGGCAACAGAAAAATCAATAGGATATGAATACCAATAAAAAATCAAACGACTAGGTAGAACCGTAGCAGAAGAAGATTGAAAAAAAATATTCGATAAATTAATTACCTCCTTCAATTGATACCATGACTTCACTTCTTCAATTTCATTGATTTCTTGAACTTGGGACCTTTTTGTTTTGGTGAAAATTGGAGATTTCAATTCAATTTTTTTTCAATTCTTTGTGGGGAGTCCGGAATTGGGAACGTGAGTGGAGTTGAATCAATTGGGATTCTTGGTATTGGAATGAATTGGGCATTCTTCTATCTTACAAATTGGGCCAAATTCTTTAAATTAAATCTAGTAACAGGCTGTTGAGAAAATTAAGCCGGTCCAAATTCCAGTGTAGGCAATCGACCTGCACTGGGTCTTCATTGGGTCTGCCCCTGCCTAGGTGGTGGTGTGGTGGAAGAATGGTTGGATTTGCATAAAATGATATAGTTTAAGATTTTGATTAATATTTTGTCAATGTTTTTACGTCACTTTTCTTAATTTTTGTTAACTTTTTTCTGTCACTTTTTTTAAATTTCTGTAACATTTTGGTGGTGGTGAAGGCGTGAGTGGTTGAGTTTATATAAAATGATATATTTTAAAGTTTTAATTGATATTTTGTCACTTTTTTGAATAGTTTTCATAAAAAAAAAAAAAAAAAAAAAATTTATTTTCTATCGCTTTTTTATCATTTGTTAATTTTTTAAAAAAAATTATCACTTTTTGAGTGATAAATATCATTTGTAAGAAAAAGTGACACTTAACTTTAATAGCGACATTATGTCATTTTTTTTTATAAAATAGTGACATTTTATATAGTATTTTTTACTTTTAGAGCCCGTTTGAGCTACATTATAATGATAATGAAAAATATAGTTGTTATGGGCCCCACACAAGAGATAGAAAGTTTGAATTTTAATGTTGATGTGATGGATAACGGTCATATTTTTCATTTTAATGAAGAAAAATTGTGGCTCAAATATGGCCTTAAATTTTTTTTTTTTCATATGATTTATTAATGAGTAGTGCTACATGTATCAAATCATTTACCTAAAATTTTATCTAATCGCCAGTGGCGGCCCCCAATTGGGGGGCGCTTGTGGACCCAGACGCCTCCCAATAGGGTCCGCCACTTGGCAATTAGGTAAAATTTGAAGTAAAAAATTATGTACATAAATATTTTTCCTTTCTTAATAGATCTCTAATTTTAGTTTATTTTTGTACATTGTCCTTTAAAAATGGTCTTTTATTAAATTCAAGCGCCTCCCAATAGGGTCCGTCACTTGACAATTAGGTAAAAAATTATGTACATAAAGGTTTTTCCTTTATTAATAGATCTCTAATTTTAAGTTTATTTTTGTACATTGTCCTTTAAAAAAGGTATTTTATTAGTTAATTTTTTGTGAGTATTGATAAAGTCAAATTAGGCAATAACCATCACGTGAGGAGCAGGCATTGGTCGTGATGCAGGTGCGCTTCATGTGATTACCTTTCCTCTGTTACTACTTTTGACTAACAGGTACACGCCAAAATTTTAAGGTTAGATGTCTTGGAACGTGTGAATAGAAAAAGTAGACTAAATTACACGTGCCTAACAGTGCACGTGATGACAACCCAGCTACATGATTACACCTTAAAAACTTATAACAAACGTATTAATAAAATAATAATTATAGAATAAAATTGTTTATATAGATGAAAATTACAGCATTATATATGATGATGTGGAAATACAACATAAATTTGGTTTGTGTTCAACATCCAGTGAATGCTTGTCAAATGTCAACCGACAATCTGTAAAAAAGATTGTAACAAATTATGGACATATAGTATTTCATGTAATTATATCCAATCATTCTACGTGTATCATTTCGTCATATGAAAACACACTATTGAACAATTTTAAAAAATAAACAATTTTCACTCTAATATTTTTTTAACATCACACTAAGAGTGAGTGTGGTAAAAATTAAAATCAGATTAAAATTAGAAAATTAACCGTTATTGTTGACCTTTATTAGACGAGTGAAACTCAATAATAGTTATATTTTCAATTTTAATTGGATTTTAATCTCAACCGAACACGTCCCAAATGTCAAAATAAATGTAAGTGTACATCTAGCCTTTTTTAAATTATATTAGTTAAAGAGAAAATCTCTCATGCATTAGATATTGAGAATTTATCAACATATAAAATTTCTTAACACAATTGATCTTTTAAGATGAAATTGAAAGTTGATATCAAAATCTAGTAATCTCAAACAAGCATTTCAACTCGATTAAGACTCCAACGATCACACAAATTCAAGATTATTTTGATCAAACGAGTTACCATATTGTGTGAACCTATTAAGGGATATATATCATCAAATATTGAAATATATATCAACATATAAAAATTTATGACACTTCTTTTAATAGTATTAATCTTAATAATATTTTTAATAAATAATTTTTTGGACCGCACGTGGGACCCATTTTTTATACCAAAAGTATCTATATCCAGGGGCGGATCCAGCATCTGGCCAGCCCCCGCGGCCGCCCGGGCTGGATCCGCCGGAACAAACTTTTTTTTTTTTTTTTGACAAAAGATGAATTTTAAGATTATATTACTGGAATTCATTTCACTTTCAAACATGCGCCGTAGCTTAGTTGGTAAGTTGTTGCTTTTTTAAGTTGTAGATCTCAGATTCGAATCCCTCCAACCTAGTTGTTTGAAAAATATTTTTAGTTCTACTATTTCTACTAAAATTAATGCAATAGGTTGGGAGTTGGATAAGATTCGAACTTGTGACCTTGTGTTAGGTTAGAGAAGGCTTGACCATCATGACACTCCTTAATATTTTGACAAAAGATTTAGCAAAATACTATTTGTTAAGTTGGGCGATTTAATGCAATTGTAATTGTAAATATTCAAACCCGTGATCTTTCCTTTGAATTATAAAAACTTGACCACAATGTCATTTGGTAAACACTATTTTTTTTCTAGCATAATTATATATGTTTAATATATTTAATTAGTTAACTTACTTTAATTTATTGCTTTTTTATTTTATTTCAATATTTTTCTTTGACTAATTTATGGAGTGGAAAATTTTGTGAATTTCTGAATTAGGGAAATTGTGAATTAGTTAATTGGTAAATTTAGGGATTTAAAAATTTTTTAATTGGGGAATTTGTGAATTGAAAAATTTAGGAATTTGTTCTTGTGCAACAAAATGGGGAATAACTGGTTGAATGATAATTTGAAAGTGTACATTGAGCAAGAAGTTTTTTAAAAAATTGATAATGAGACAATCTTGTAGCGCTTTCAAAATATGAGACCACGGAGATTCCAATTATTTGAGCGTACAATTATGAAGTGAAGTGTTATTACTTATTTTTCTTTTGGGTTGTATTTGATTATATTTTAATATTTTATCATTCATACGTTTTAGTGTATTTATATATTAATCGAACAATTTCTAATATTATTTAATTAAAAATTAATAATCAATATCGTCATTCTTGTCGTTGCGGTCAACAGTCAATGATCGTCGACCGCCCGTGCTGAATTTCAGGGCTGGATTCGCCCCTATCTATATCATATGAAAGATTTTTAGGTTAATTGTTGAGCCCACATGATTAATAACATTGGAATCTTGAAATTTCCATCTTATTCAAGAAAGGCCCCATGTTGTCCTAATTGAAGCTAGTTTTATTGGTCTATTTAGTTCATGTTTGGTAAACATTAAAAATTTTATTTATATTCTTCTACTCTTTTTCAACCACACATTTTTCAATAAAATAATATTTTATATCACATAAATAACTTTTTTTTTTCTTTTTCAACCACACATTCTCCATCGATTTACTATTCCAGAATACATTTTTCCAAAATAATGTGGCTCAAACACACCCTTACTTTCATCAAATTCTCGCACCTACGATTATCCAACCGAGAATTTCCATTTAACTTAATAATTTAAGAAAGAAAAAAAAAAGTTCCTAATCAAGAAAGTCACTCTTGTAGTGCGGACCATTTGCGCATTTTTTTTAAAGTTGAAAAGAAAGTAAATTTATATTTATTTAATATTATTAAACAACTTTATGATAGATATTAATAAAAATAACGGTAAACATGTTTTTCTAGAAATGATTTCCACGTGATTAATAGCTGAGAGTTTTCTTCTTATTTTTCCTTCCTCAAATTTATAAAATATTACTATAGTTTTTACATATTCTTAAATATTTATTTATAAATTGGTTGAACTCGTATAGAATCGTTTGACCAAGATGCGATTCATTTAATTTAATATTGAGAGTCGATTGCTCGAGTACTCTAGATGACAAAACAAAGTAATTTTTAATAAGGTTGTTTTAGACATTTTATACAAGAAATAATACTTTTTAAAATAATAATTGAAAAAATAAGTATTCTTCTAATTTACATATTCTTCAAATTTCCTATTTTTCATCCTACAGTCTAGGGATAAGGGCTGTAATTTCTAATACAAATCTTAGAATTAATGATGAAAAATACAAAAAAAAAAAAAAAAAAAAAAAAAGAAGAAATTATATTGAAGTTTTATTTCCTTCAACTTAACCAAGATCACTTTCTGAAACTTTAAATCAGTAACCATACTTTTCATACATGCAAGCAGTTGGGACTTTGAGAAGCATAAATCCACACACGCCACAACCCTCTACTCTGTTTTCTCTCCATTCTTGAAATAGATAGAAAAGAATACAAGAAAAAAAGAAGCTTGTTTTCACTGAAAAAAGAAGACATTTTCAATAGAATTTATTGTATCTTTCGGGAGAAATTCCTGACTCCTTCTTCACGTCAACTACGTGTGTTTGTTCTTTTTGATGTATTTCTTTTCTGGGTCATGCATGTGTGTTTAGATTTGAATCCTATGAGATCTGAAACTGGAGGTGTAAGACTGGGTTGGATTGGGTTATAGAAATCATTTTTGCATGTTTATGATTTGAATAATATTGTATTTTACCCACTTTTTGATATTGGATCATACTGAAGATTCTTTGTTAGTGAGTGGGTGTTAAAAGATGAAACTAGAGGCGGGTATTGGGTGGAATGATGGGGATAAAACCATGGCGGTGGCGGTTTTGGGAACCAAAGCTTTTGATTACTTGATTTCCAGTTCCGTTCCGGCCGAATGTTCATTGATAGCAATGGTAAATGATGAGAATTTGCACGATAAGCTTTCAGATCTCGTGGAAACCCCAAACACAGCCAATTTTAGTTGGAATTATGCGATTTTCTGGCAACTTTCGAGGTCCAAGTCTAGCGGTGATTTGGTTCTTGGATGGGGAGACGGGTGCTGCCGGGAGCCTTACGAAGGTGAGGAGTCTGAAGGTAGAAGACTTCGAAATATGAGAGCCGAGCCAGAGGACGAGACACAACAGAGGATGAGGAAAAGGGTGCTTCAGAAGTTGCACACACTTTTTGGGGGAACAGATGATGATAGTTATGCTTTTGGATTAGATAAAGTTACTGATACTGAGATGTTCTTCCTAGCCTCGATGTACTTTTCCTTCCCTAGGGGAGAAGGTGGTCCCGGAAAGTGTTTTGAATCCGGGAAGCACGTTTGGTTATCGGATGCATTGAATTCATCTCAGGATTATTGTGTTAGATCATTCCTTTCGAGGTCAGCTTACATGCAAACGATTGTCTTGATTCCTACCGATGTTGGAGTTTTGGAGTTGGGATCAGTTAGATCTATCCCGGAGAACTTGAAGCCCTTGCAAGTGATAGGATCTTCCTTTTCATCATTTTCCGCACTTAACAGGGCCGAGCAAATCGAGAGCTCGATGGTTCTAACAGATAAAAGGGATGAAAATGGTCATAATTCTGAATTGGTAATTGGCAACTGGCCAAAAGTAATTCCCAAGATTTTTGGGCAGGATCTGAATTCAAATGGTGCTGGTTACAGAGAAAAATTAGAGGTTCAGAAAGTGGAGGACAAACCTTGTTACAAGCTTGCAAATGGAACCAGGTTCCCTTTCGTAAAGGATGGGATTCACAGGGCAACATGGATGCAAGTCAGTAATGAAAAAACAGGAAACTCATTAGAACTTTCCACTCTCCAGAACACAGCCAAAACTCTACACCAGAAGGTCAATGGGCCAAGGGAAGAATTTCAACTTAACAATTTTCAGAATCAGGAGTCAATGGAAGGATTTCAGCTTAACAATATTCAGAATCAGAAGCCGGGACCAATGCAGTTTGATTTTACCGGGGGGACTTCAAGGTCTATTATTTCGAGACCACACAACGTTGAGTCTGAGCATTCAGATGTTGAAGCTTCTTGCAAAGATGACGGTACAAGACTTTCTGATGAGAAGAGGCCTCGAAAGCGTGGACGCAAGCCAGCCAACGGAAGAGAAGAGCCCCTCAATCATGTAGAGGCAGAAAGGCAGCGAAGAGAGAAGCTGAACCGTCAGTTCTGTGCATTACGAGCAGTTGTTCCGAATATTTCCAAGATGGATAAAGCCTCACTCTTGGGAGATGCAATCACTTACATTACCCAGCTTCAAAAGAAGGTGAAGGACATGGAGTCTGACGTAGGAAAACATGACAGCATTTCGAGAAACGCGTCAACTTCGGTATCTCAACCAAATTCAGAATTACAAAATCGAGTTCTTAAAATCGACGTCCAAACTGTCCATGACCAAGTCATTGTGAGGGTACTCTGTCCACTGGATGCACATCCTTTATCAAGGGTTATCCAAGCATTCCAAGATGCCCGAGTAACTGTTCTAGAGTCGAAGATCACCACAGGGACGGATACAGTGTTTCACACATTTGTTGTGAAGTCGCAAGGATCCGAGCAGCTAACTAAGGAAAAGTTGATACAAGTATTTACCCGTGAATCTAATTCCTTGGCGACTCCTATATCATCAGTTGGTTGATAATAACATAATAGTATTGCATTTGGCATAGTTGCTAGGCTCAATGCGTAGCGAAAAATATGAAAAGCGTCTGCAGAGATTTTGATATACATCAGTTGATCCTCGGACTATGAAAAGTACTATCTTTTGACCGAGTAGAATATCAATTACTGTTTGTTTATAGTATACATGATCTGTCATAAGGATGTTTATATGCAAGTTACATTGAATTTACAAGTTTAACTGGTTTTTCCAGAGTTATTATTCTGAAATTTGTTAATTTTGTTTTAGTTTGTCTTGTTCAATATCTTCATTATAAGATGATTTTATTTTCCGATTACGATGCATGTCGTTCCAAAATTGTCGATGATGATCCTTGCAGGTTTGATGTTCTTCATCTAAACTTTCCACAAACTAAATCCTCTACTAGGTTCCAGTCCTAACTCAAGTGGTAAGAGCGAAACCTTACCAGGCTGTCGACTTGGGTTCGAGCCTTCGTTTAGGGGGCTAAATCCATTGATGCCCTTAAAGATTTAAAAATCTAATTCCTCGACCATCGCCATCTCCCTCCTTAGGAGTACTCATAATGTAGTGTTATTATCGTAATCTTCTAAAATACATTTTGGCCATCTTCGTCTTCCCGATATGCCATTTAGAATTTTAATTTTGAGGGGTGGTAAATTTTTCGGTTTTTCGATAAGCTTCGCGTCGAACTTACTTGTTAGATGAATTTTCTAGGAGGATTGATAATAGGAGCTCATTGCTGCAAAGGTCAAGGAAACAGTTTAAATGTGTAAGTGATGTTTAAAACTTTTGTGAGTGTGCAAATGTTAGGTAATTTCGAGGAAGATGGTTTTGGTCCAGTTTTATATGACTTTGAATTTATTAAAGATGACAGGTACATTTGAACAAAACATGTATTGACAAAGTAAAGAGGCAAACACTTCAAAAACGTGTCGAACGTGGACATGATTGACAATTCACTAGTCATTTCATGTGCAGTGTCATTTCCTAATTTTTATTGTTTATAAGAACTTGAGAATCATTTTTAACGGAACTCTTTAAACACGAGATATTCTCTATTTTAAAGAGTTAACTTTTAAAATCATGTTACGAGAAACTCTTTAAATTAACATTTTAATTTAGAGAGTGTGTTTGCCTCAAATTAAATGTATTCAAAGTGTTTCAATTTTCAATATAGAAAAACAATAAAATAAATTTAAGAAAAGATAGTTAAAATAAAAGAATAAAAAAAATAATAAATATTTTTTTGAAGTAGTAAAATTAAGTGTTAAATATAAAAAGTTTGTTGGAGTACTTTAAAACTTTAACTTTCTAAATTTATAGATGCTCTTCAGATGATAGAATACGATATTTAAAAATAGTGTCTTGCAGATACTCTTAGATGGGGTAACTTGATGACTGCAAATATCTCATTTATGAGCATGAAAGCTCAAAGGCAAATGAGAGCAAGCAAACCCATTCTCATGTCTTGTACAATTGAGAATTTTGTTACGGAATGTGTATTGAGTTGTGGTCCATTAATCATGACGATTGATATTGGCCTTTTGATTTCGAGATGAAAACTCTAGATCTTGACTAATTATGGGGACCATGGCCCAACAATGTTATAAATTCACGTGCTTTTAAAAGGTAAAGAAAAAAAATTACGATTGTCTTAGTGTATCATGTATGTTTAACTTGGTACGATTACCCAAAATAGTGAAACTTGAGAAAGTGGTGGTCTGTTCTCCTTATCATTTTTAAGTCGTTTTCTTTTTTCGATTTTTCAAAATAGTGAAAACGCATTCTCTTTTCTATTTTCGAAAACATTTTTTGAAAATAAGTTAAAAATTTACAAACAAAATCCAGAACGACAAATTTGTCATTTTGGATATTTTCAGTTATAATTAAGTCAAAATTTTAAAAACACGTTTTTGGTGTTTTCAAAATAATTTTTCACAATGTCAAAAAGAACACATTTTCACCAATTTCAAAATAGACACTCAAAACACAAAACTCAAAATAAATTCTAAATTCAAAACACAGAATTGAGATACAAAGAGAACGGACCCTAAGATTTTGGTTAAAGGGGACAACTAAGTTATAAAGATTCAACGAAGCACTTAGGAAAATATTTCATAAATCATTCATATGATAATTAAAGTGTTTTCTGCAAAATGTTAAAGTTAATATATTCTTTTAATGATTCTTATATCTTGATTAAGTCAAATGAAGTATGACAGAATATTTTTAATAGAGGATCACTTATGTAAGTGTGAGGTGGGGTCGCCTCAATGAAAATTGTTAAAAAGCTGAAATTTTCTAAACACTTATGAAGCACAAGAGTAGTTCAAAGCCAAAATGAACCAAGTCATGATAACCATGACGATTTAGATTAGTTATCCGTGTGAGTATTATTGTCTTAATTTACACCAACAACTAAATGGTTTAAGACATAACGTTCACCAATTAGTCAAATAAATTCGATAGTATTTCATTAAGGTTCAAGATCGGAAGCTACCGTACTTGATGCAGTGTTTTTCTGCTCTCTCTACAATGCATCATATTTTTGTATAGCATGAGCATATTCGAATTTCTATTTATGCGAGGGATTGTTGGAATTTTGTTTAGAAAATGAAATTATGGAAATGTGACTCTTGTGTCAACTTCGATTAAATATTCGAACTTAATCCGATAGTCAAATTATGAATATAAATAGACTAATTTATTCTACTCATCGAGTAGATCATCATAGTATATTTGGAATCTCACAATCAATTTCGGATTAATGAGAAATTACGGTCCAAAATTGGATAGAAAAGATGATGCACCGAATGGAAAATGACTATATCTATCGCTCGAGCGACAGACTAACGAGAAAAGCTCTGATGAAAAGGTATAACTGTCATTCGAGCAAGAGACCAGCGACAGACTAACGACAGCAAATGTTGCGACCTTTGATAAATGTTGTTGAGTTTGGGACGCGGCATTTCAGTCACAACATTTCATCTTTTATATAAAGGACCTCTAGGATGTTCATTATTCATTTCATTCCATAACTGCGTTGCTGTGTTAGAAGAAGGATAGTTATACTGATTCGGTATACTCTAAAGAAGCCATTTTACACTTTGTTTTGCTTTAAAAAAAAATACTTTGTAAAAATGATTCCCTTTTGCATCAAAATCATGGTTATCGTAGAGAGGAAACTACATTCGAGTTCATTGGTCTAAACCATTTAGAGTGCTCATATGGATAGATGTGATCGTTGTATCTTGGAAGATGACTGTCGGAAAATCATTAGCACCGATGTGAGATAAATTCATCTTAAGGAAAAAGTGTCAAACACTTGCCTCGATCAATTCAATCACTTGCATTTCCTATTATATTTTCTAATTTATTTGAATTTGAGAATTGATTTAAGAAAAACTAACTATTCTTTTGATTATAGGATTTTTTTTTTGTTGAAGAATGGATATGATTAAATCAGTCGTCACGTTTCAGTAATTATCATTCCGTCTTCTCAAATCTTATTTTGGTAAGTCGAAAATATGTTCGATTCTGCGAACATAAAATATACATTTTGAGATTATAATTCATGCAAATTATCGGTGTAATATCCCCCAACATAAAATTAAGTGTTAAATATTAAAAACTTGTCAGAGTATTTCAAAATTTCAACTCTCTAAATTTATAGATACTTTTCAAATGATAAAATGTGATATTTAAAAATAGAAAATTGATAAGTGCGTTTTGCGCACTTAATTATGCAACAAAACATGATTAATCGTTGATATAAATGCTTGAATACGGCTTAATCCAATATGAATTGTGTTTGTAGGTTTACTTTGATGGAAATAATGAAATGTGCTCGAAAAAAGGCGAATTTGACCAAAATGGAAAGAAATGAAAGTTCGGGGACTAAATCGCAATTATTCATAAGTTGACCCGAACGATGAACCGAGCATGGAACCTCGCTAAAGATCTAATTGTCAATATCATGGATGACTAGAAGAAGATGGAAGAGGAAGAAAAGCCAAAAGTGGAATGAAAAGAAAATTGTGGACCAATTTGCACTAGAAGCGAAAATTCTTCCATGCTATAGCATGAGATTATACCTTGCTATAACCCAGAACTCAACAGAGATTTTCAAGAAGCATTTACTTTGCCCATGCTACAGCATGAAAATATACCTTGCTATAGCAAGGGGTAATCTGGGCGAGAAAATCTTTTGTTTCCTTATCCAACTACAACTCTTATGGTAATGATTTTAGGGCAACTATAAAAGCCTAAACTCGTCCTAGACTAGGTTTTGATGCATTCTTAGAGAGAAAAACACCATTGAAGAGCAATGAAAAAGGCGAGAACAATGGTTTCACTTCAAGATTCAAGATTCAAGCTTTAAATCTTAATTCTTTGGTGATGTCTTTTCTTGATTATTTTTATTATTCTTTAACTTTATTCATGTTAGGCTAGACTTTTTATGTACTAGGTGAACGATGAACATCGTATTGTGAACTTTTGATTTCTATTTTGTAATTTGATATTTAAACACGTTTGATGGATGTTGAATGATTTATATACACTTTCTTGTCTCTACAATTATATGCGCAATAGTTGTATGAGTTTGTGTGATTTATTTTATGCATTCGAAAGAAGGGAAATAAATTCTACAATGTATAAATCATCGTAAGGTCCGATAGGGGATAGAAATATACCGCTATACTTTATGTGAATCTCTAAGTGTTTACAAAACGTCATGCATTCTTATATATTGCATTTGTCATAGAAATATAGTCAAATGGCATGTTAGAATAGATTCAATTCTACTCGAAAGAGATTATTGAATAAGTTAGAAACATTGATTTTTCAACCAATTCATCGTGTTGTCAAATTGTGAAATAGGAGTTAAAAGTGAACTTGCTTGGTGATTCGGGATTCTAGTACGCTTTTTCATACATTAATTTCTTCAACTTTTGCATTTAACCATCACTCTTGCATTTAGTCGTAATTTTAGTTTAATTTGCATGTTAGTAATAGTTTAATCATAAAATCTAGAACAATCATCTTGAATTTAATAGATTCGGTTAATGTTGAGATAATAACAATCACGTTAAATCAATCCTCGTGGGAACGATACTCGAAATTCTAGGATTTCCACTTTATTACTTGTCAACGAACCGTGCGCTTGCGGTGATTTAAATTCGAAACATATTTTCGTGAACAAAAATCTCTTGAAAATGCTCTTAGATGGGGTAGCTTGATGACCATTCTTATGTCTGGTCAATTTGGGATTTTTGTTACGGAACGCGTATTGAGTTGTGGTCCATTAGTCATGACGATTGATATTGGCCTTTTGATTTTGAGATGAAAACTATTGATCTTGACTAATTATGGGGACCATGGTCCAACAATGTTATAAATTCATGTGCTTTTTATAGGTTGATATACCGTGTAGGTTTAACTTGGTATGATTACCCAAAAACAGTGAAACTTGAGAAAGCGTGTGGACTATGCCTATTGCTTTTAAGTCATTAGGCGTGAGTGGAAATGTTGTTTTGTTTGCTAAGTGATCTTTCTTGATTTTGATCAAAGTTTCAACTAAAACGGGCGACCAAATTGGAAACGATAAGTCTATTTTCCTGTTTCTTGCTAATAACTTCAATTATTGTAGACATGGACTCTTCATATCGGCCCCTACTAAGAAGGAATTAAAAAGAAAACAAAAACAAGCATTTTATTGTAGACATATTGTGTTATTATTTCTTCCTCTCTTTTTTTTCACCTAAAGTAGAGGGTACATGTGTCTTTTTGCTAATAAGTGTCTGATGTGGCACGTCCACGTGGATGGCCAAGTTTGCAGTAATTAGTTTTAACGGTCAGCTAAGCATTTTTGGTTACAAAGTTTGACATAATCGAAATTAATCAAATCGAAGTTAAGCGACACGATTGTTGTCAATTGATATTCAATGATTTATTTAAAATTAGGTGTGAAAGTTGGGAGACCGCTGTTACAACTAACCTACTTTTTGTCAAAAAGGAATGATATTTGTTTTTGTTAGGTTTTTTTTATGTAATTGACACCTCGTATTATATCACATATTGATTAATATATTCCTATTCAATGTTTGATGCAATTAATACCTGAATTGAATTAATTCACGATGATTATCCTCCTTTAGTAAATTAGATAAAATTAATGTGCTTATGAGGTGAGTTTAGATTGAATTATTAATTCACCATATTATGAATAATATGGATCCATAAGTAAGAATTCACTTATAAGTAAAACTAACCTATATGTAAAATTATTTAACTATTAAAATCAAATAAGTGAAAAGATCACTTTAGCAATTTCACCTATAGGTAAAATAAATTACTTATAAATGACAAAAATATTGTTATATTATTTTTTGTTTTTCAATACTTGTACGTTTATCTAATGCAACGTAACTACCTACATCATAAAAAAACAATGCATCACAATCCACCAGAGACGCCTGAAACTCCTTTTACTATTTCTCTATTTATTTAAAATATTATTATTTAGATTTTCTCAATATTAATAACTGTATTTATAATAATACATAATATTCTGATTTGAATAAAGATGAAAACATATATCAATTTATAGGAGTTTGAACTAATTCTCTTAACAAATTTGACATTTTAAGACGGAGTCTCAAATCTTAACATGACTGTTTAGCTCCAACGAGCAGTTCGATTTGATTAAAACTCAAAAAATAAAAATAAAAATTGAGCACATGGATTTCGAGATTAGTGTGCTCAAGCCACCTCTTGCGGGGACATGTTAAGGAGTAAAATTCCACATCGAATAAAGATGAAAATATAGATCAATTTATAAGAGTTTGAGCTACTATTCTTAATAATATTGACTTTTTAAGATGAAACCCCAAATTTTAATATTTATATCATGTAAAAATGCTCTATTTTACAGAAGTATTCAAGGGCAGACCAAATTGGGCTAGTGTGGTGGTGTGCATTAGGAATGACAAAAAAACTCGACAAATCCGATACTGCGGGGCCCCGCCCCGAACGGGGCGGGGATTACCCGCTTAATCGGGTATTTGAGGTGGGGACGGGGAGGAGAATTTTGCCCCCGCCCCTGTCCCCGTCCCGTTTAATTTTTTTTTTTTAGAATTGAATATTTTAAATGAAAGATTTTATTAGTTTTAATAGAAAATGAGAACTAAAATTATTTGTGTTAATTTAATGAATGGGGGAAAAATAAATTTTAAAAAAAAAAAAATTTAAACGGGGCAAGGGCCCCGCCCCCGACCCGCTCCATTGCCATCCCTAGTGTGCATGAGCTAGACTGGCTACCGCACACTATCTAAGCATCCAACATATGTACAATAATCCTATTTTACATCCTAACAACAATAGTAGCTAGTCAACTCGCATATATGTTGTGTGATTAAAACAATCCCTCCTAGACAGGGGCAGAACCATATGGGATTATGTTGTAAAAGTCGATAAGTAAATTGCAATTGTTAGAAATTGAGTTTTATTAGGTCTAGGGTTCGAGAATTAAAAAGAAGGAAAACCGCGATGCAATTTCGCTAGATTGTCGTCGTGACTTAGCTCGAACGGTAGAAACAGTAATATTGTCGCTAGCCTGTCGCCCAACTTTCGCTCGAGCGACATGGTTATCCGAAGAATTTTAATTCGCATTTTTAAGATTTTTTATCCGGCTTGTTCACTCCTTAACCTACAGTATAAATAAGCTTTCAACCTTTATACTGTAATTTGTTCTCGACGGTGAAAACATCAAATTCATAATCCAAATACCAAATTGTTACTCCCTACACATATGTCAAAGTGTGAAGTTAAGTGACGTGATTGTTGTCAATGGATATTCATATGTATTCAAACTAATTAACATTGCTATTGCATGACATTTAAACTGAACAATTTAACTTTATCAATTTTTCTCTGAAGCATGAAATGAATCAAAGTGGATGGAAGTAGAATCGATCGATTTCAGTCGATGATAATTTCTTGATTATGTAAGGATCAAAAGAAGATTGAAAATGACCACATACACTCTTAATTTCATCAATAATTTGAGTCGATATTCAATTTGATTAAGCCAATACATTGTGTCGCACAACGACTTTTAAATCGTGTGGTGTTATGATAAAGAAACTAGATTCACATTTTACTTGCACGGACCAATTTAATATAATAAATGAAATGAGAAGATGCCACTGGTTGGAAAGTGAAATGCACGTGCCACGTTATTTCATGCTATAATTTGAACTCCTTCGATAATATTAAGGACCACAGATTATTTTATAATTCAATGGCTTATTTTAATTTTAGACGATCGAACTATTCATATAAATTAATATATTATGATATTATATTTTTGGACTTCATTTAAAATTTAACAATATAATGAGTATTTTAAATTTAAATCTTTATATATTAGTTATTTATTTTATATGCCTTAACATATAATAACTAAAAGAAAATAAATTTATATATTACTGGTCGCATGCCCGTACAATGTACGTGGCACGTGCTTTAGTATTTTAAGGTAATATTAGCGTATCAAATATTAATAATATTGTTCGTAAGTTTTTATCTAACATAATAATTAGTAAAATTTAATAATAATAATATTCTAGTAACATTTAAATGAAAAAGATTTGATAGCCAAAAATTCAAGTTTTGTTCGTAAGTTTTGTGCTCGGAGACACGCACACGGTGTCTCCGAATAAGTCAGAGACACTGCTTCAGTGTCTCCATACAATTCGGAGGCACCGTGCACACGGTGTTTCTAAATTATTCGGAGACACGCACACGATGTCTCCAAATTATTCGGAGCCATTGCTCCGCACAATGTGGAGCAAGTGTTCTTCTTGCTCCGCACAGTACAGAGTAAGTTTCAGAGTTTTTTTTTTTTTAACATTCTTTATGTTTTTTTTTTTTTTTACGTGCTAATAATAATTTACGACAAAATGATTTTATCTTGTATTCCAATTGTTATATACAAGTCTTTCCATTAGAATGATATATTGATACAATCTTGAGGCTAAAAAATGATATGTTGCCTACATAATCACTAACTCTGGAATAAAACTTTGTCAAGTTTTATTGATAATCAGAATGCTACCATATTGAACAAACTTGAAGAAAATCATTAGTTTGGAGCTAATATATTTTTCTATAATTTATTTATTGTTATTATGTAAATGGTTTGAGTTTATAAGCTGTTTTTTTCTTCTCATCAAGTAAAATAAGCAAACTTATAAGCCTCAGTAAAAGAAATCCTAAAATTCATTAAAATACAATTTTACATAAAAACATAATTTGCAAGTAAAATCGGATAACATGTAAATGTGCGTTTAGATACATTATGTGGTCCAAGGGGGAAAAAAAAGGAAAAAAAAAAGTTCCAAGATTCTGAGTTCCTCTTACATATTTTAAACTATTCCTATCCATGTTGTGTCTATTAATATTGTAACCATTCGCTTAACCTATCAAACTGCTAAATCTTGCAAGATAAGCCACCTAATGCATGTTTATTATACTATAAGGAATGGTCCGGTACAAATGCAATGGGGCTTGTAGTGTGTACTATTTTCTTGTGGAGGCACTATACTCCATTTTCTTTCTATTTCTAGGAGTTTTAGCACGTGAACTCTAATATGAGTAAGTCCCAATGCTAACTGATTAAGCTTGGAGGGATGAGCAGCAATGACAATTGGATAAACCCTTGAACTGCAATGAATAAATAAGGTACCATTAGATTGGAAATGACTAACATAAAAGAGGTGATTGGAACACAATATTGGATAGTACTTATGATACAATAAAAATGTGTCAACTTCTTTTTCTTCATTAACTCTACCCACTACCGTCTAGTTGAGCATCTCAAACACGTTAAAAGTAGTTACAACAATATGACAGAGATGTGGAAAAATAGCAAACTACAGAGTTTGCAGTTTCCATGTGAAAGGAAACTACAGACATAATATTACCTTTCGTTTTAAGAATTTGCGGCTCAACTCAAAAAAAATGTTTCTAATAATTATATTGACCCAAATAATAAAAATATATTTTCAAAAACTTTTTCATTATCTCTGTAAGCCATCACCAAAATAAATAAATAACGACGGAACTATCTAATATTTCAAATTCTTTAACAGAAATCCATGTCTTTCATTAATTCTGCAAATTAAGGTTTTGCTTATCATGTTTTTCAGTTCCTCATCGGATATCTTAGTCCGAGCATAATCATAAGTGACAAAATCCTACATTAATACAGGTGGAAGAAAAATCAGAAAAGAGAAAAGTAATGTCCTAATCGGTATTAGCGAACTCCAAAGTTAAGACATGATATATTTTCTAATAATTGAGAAATTTATTTGAACATAATAATTAATATGCGTTTATCTAGCTAAAGTTTAAAATGTCGAATGAAAGTAGATCTAGATTGATCAAGAAATAGTAAAAACTTTTGTCGAGTACATATCACCGAAGAAGCAGCTTCAATTTGAACTCAGAAGATGTCAAACATGAGATATATTCGTGAAGATTGTAGCTCTACAGATGTATGAATGAAAGAATTTCCTTGTACACATATTCTTAGTACATGACATGTGTTGTGTAAAGTGTCAGTGTTTGATGGTTTAAGTAAAACTTTTATAGACGTGCTTGTTTTTGCTCTTGATAACGCTACATAAAACTCACCATGACAGAAAACTGATTCTGAAAGATATAAACCAACAAAATCAAGTGTTTGATCATGTGCTTTGTTTATTGTCACTGCAAAGCATTGCCTAATTGAAAATTGAGTTCTTTTAAATGGAATTGAGTTTCGATCACTTTTGAGAGGTATAAAAGGGATCCTCGGTAAGAAAACATATTTTCCACAATATTCGCCAGAAGTGATTTCAACAAGAATTACGTTCTTCTCAAATTTTCGACAAGTAAGACGTGTCACATTACATAACCCTTCAGAATGATTGATATTTCGTAATAACATCACATGACAGTTTACTTTGAGCTTCATTCATGTGGTGGAATACCATTTGAGGTCAAACTATTCAAGAAATTTTCATGTAGCATTTGTTCCGATTTGTCAATTGATTTATCAAAACTATAGTATGTCTAAAATTCACCAGGAGTATCTTCGAGCAAAATTTTGTTAATAAGATCAGCATATTCGTTTGTAGGCGTAAGAATAACGCGATTTGCCATGAGATATAAATTATTAGCATATAATTCTATGTTTGGAAAAACGTGATGTATTAGATTTTTTAAAGATGTAATTTCATCCTCAAATGACAAAATTATACTATTTGGAAGCTTAATGCACTTACAAGTATGTTCTTACTCTATTCCATTTCCAATTCTGAGCAAGTAATCGCAAAATTTGGGATCTAACTTTGCCCCCATATTCTCAACTAATGGTAGATATAAATACAAATGCCATAAATCAGAGAATATTAAGGTATCTCTCATTATGTCTTCTTTTTTTACTTTTTGTATGACTGGAAGGACTTGTTGAAAATCTCCTCGAAAAACCACCACTTTACCGTCAAAAGGCATATTACAATCTGTAAAATCTCTTAGCATCTTATCTATAGCTTCAATGACATAACGATTTACCATGGTTGCTTCATCCCAAATTATTAATCTGGACATTTTCAATAAAGTTCCTAAATGTGATTGCTTGCTAACATTACAACTAATTTCACCAATTGTTTCCAAATAAATTTTAAATCTTGCATGAGCTGTTCTACCTCCAAGTAATAGAGATGCAGCTACTCCAGAAGACGCAGTTGCCAAAGCAATTAAATCTTGAAATCTCACACCAACTAGGAGTGCTTTATATAAAAAAGTTTTACCCACCCCACTTGGACCGTCGATAAAGAAAGCACCAGTTGATTCTGATTTTACTCTTTCCATAGTTGTATCATACGCAAATTGTTGTTTGTTATTTAAGGTTGCTGCATCAGCATAGCCCCATTGAACATCCAAATTATTTGTCTCTTCCGCAATCATTCTTCTCAACCTTACATTCTCATCTATATTTACATTGAATGATACCATTTCATAGTCATTTATGTTTTTACCCAATGATTCTAAAACAGAGCTGAGATCCTCTAAAGCCCGTACTTCAGCAACTTCCACGGGTATATTTTCATGTACATAATCATCAATCATATAAGCCTTGAATTTATCCCACAACAACCTTTGATGATTATGGTTGCAAAGCATAAGGACTGTAGCAAAACGATGTCTTAAAGAAAATGACATTTCATAAACAATAGCTTCAGATAAACATTCTTCACAATGGTTATCTCCACTTAATAGACCACGTAGAAATGCAGCTTCTCGATAAGTTGTAGTAGTTACCCCTTTGAAGTTCTTAAATATTGAAATGATGTTGGCCCTCGAATATGATTAAGAATAATGCGGAGGAAATAACGTTCTCCTTCAAAAGGATTTGTCGTGACAATTCGTCTTATAACAATTTGTTTCTTTCTGGAGTCCAATCTTTGTGTTTGTATTCCAAACAAAATGTGTAGGAAATCCCGATATAACAATGTTCCAGCAAACTCGTTTACTTCATTCATTCAGAAAAATTCTATCAATATTGTTCTCCTCAAATTTTCATTGTCAATAACAGTAAATAAATCATAATTCTCATTGTATGTTACTTGTTGGTGATCTTCGATATGAAACTGTAAAGAATAAACAGTAGAACAAATTTCTAACAAATTGAAAGAA
This sequence comes from Fraxinus excelsior, assembly GCA_019097785.1. Classification (NCBI taxonomy): domain Eukaryota; kingdom Viridiplantae; phylum Streptophyta; class Magnoliopsida; order Lamiales; family Oleaceae; genus Fraxinus; species Fraxinus excelsior. Next base: position 6,492,218 of record CM032624.1, read on the forward strand.
AAAATCTTCCGCATAGCTTTGGTGGAGATATTCATCTAGCGGATTGGTAAGCAGAGATTTCGTCAATTTCTTTCTCTGTTTCATTTGTGTCAATTAAGAAATTAATACGATCATTTCCTTTGTATAAATAGTTTACAGTTTTGATAGAAGAACACACTTCAACATTAATGTGACAGTCAAATTTTACACTTAAATAAGGATTATATTGTACAACCCATTGATTATTTAACATTTGACCTCTAACCTTTACAGAAATACCATTATCACGACGCTTATACAACGGATATGAATTATGACCAAATATAGTAGTGTTACAATAATCTCTAGGATATTTATTTTTACAACCTCTATTTGCCTCAATATATACATTCTTTGGATTTAGATTTCCACAAGGACCGTGCATATTGTGTTTAACAATAACAGAATGAAGAAGTGAGTATTTGTTTTTGTCAGGAATTTCACAGGACAATATCTTATCAACGTCTTCAACACAAGAAATTTTGTGGCCATTGTTGAAAATTAATAATAGATGTGCATGAGGAAGTCCTCTTTTTTGAAATTCAATCACATATATATGTGCAATAACAAGGCCTGAGACATTTTTTTATATAAATCATTTTTTAACTCTTCTAATTTTACTCTAAAATCTCGTACAATTAGATTCGGTCAATTTTGAATTTCATCATTATGTCTTAGTTCTTGCTTAATATTTGGCCAATTTGGATTACATGTTATAGTTAAAAATATATCTGATTTTCCATAATGTTGTACAATAGCCATTACATCCATATATATCTTTAACATATCTTTAGGCCCACATGTAAAGGGTTGTGGTAAAACGAATTTTCTTTCAATTTTGTACCCTCTTGTTTCTTCATTTTGAACACTGTCTACAATGTCATGATAAAGTTCAGTACGAATTTGTTTATGATTATTACGAAAATAATCTAATCTAGGAATTTCAATCTTAACATACATATCTACAACATATTGTTGAAACAGTCTACCGCTATGAAGCAATATAGACTTACCTGAATGACGAATTTGTAATTTGTACAAATAGTATTCTCGACAAGAAACCTGAGTCTCTTTCTTAGTTCTATTAAGCATTGTATGATGGAAAATCAATTTCAGTATTCATTTATAATATTTACATTGAAAAAGTTAGGAAATATACTAAAAGGTAAATTTGCAAACCTTGATCTTCTTTTTCGATAATTTGAAATGCAGAATTAATTGTGCTAGGAAAAGCATCAAAATTGGGCAAGTTTTGCGTCTGGCTTTTACATCTATCAATGTCTTCATGCCAATCAGATTCCCCATATGAAAAAAGTAAAGGATATTGCAAAGGATCATAACAACCATAATAATAATGAACCTTATGTGAATCACCAAAATGCCCGTGTATAGTAATATCACGAATGTGAGCATTTATATTTCCATAATCTTCAATCCATACAGCAGCTACTTGAAACGTTGTAGGAGTATTGAAGACTCTTTGATCAAGTCCTGGGTCACATCTTATATGTATTTGATAATTATGTAATTTAGTTATATCACTTAAAGATCTAAAAAATCTATTGTATGGATTTATTTTCAATATTTCAATTAAAATTATTAAAGTAGATTCAATAAAGTTTTCTGAAATTTTCATACTATTTTCAAGTTCATTATCTGTATCATAAAAATATAACTGTATATAACAAGGCATATCATTCTTTGGTATACGTTGATTTACATAATGATATACTTGCCCCTAAACTCTAAATATGTATATACCTCTATATGCTTTAAACAATTCTTTGTCATACTTTACACCAAATGAAGTGAATGCAAAATGGTTATTATATCCCCTTGCAATTTTTTTAAATTCCATACATTTATGTTCTGTAGAAGTAAACAAGTTGAATAGTTCAGTAGGTGAATCACACATATAAAGCTTAACTTTTCCATCCGAGCAACAAAAGTCTTTACTTTCTTTATAAATTTTTTGTGCACCACAATGTTCACAATAAGTACAGGTCGGAAATACATATGGAATAATTGGTACATTGAATAGGGTAGAACTTTCTTGTAACTCAAAATTGGAAATATTAGCATTTGCTTCATTTGAAGTAGAAGCTTCACAATGATGATGTATTGTAGATTTATGTATATCGGCGACACCTAAATTATTATTCACAGTTAACATAGGGTTAACTATCCTTTTGCGATGATCAATGCACCCAGTTCTAACTCGATTTCGTCGATCCTTATGTCTTTGATTTTGTTGTTGGCGAATGAAGGCATTGTAGGACTCATTTGTACTTTGAAAAATAGTTTCAGGGTTATGAACATTAGGCTCTCCATCAATAGACATTTTTGAATTATCTATCAAAACAATAAGATAAATTATCAAATAGTAAGAGCCTAAAATAAAACATATAGAAGTTTAAAGAAGTAAAAAAAGTTAATGAATTAAACATGTTATTTAACAGAAAAGGAAAAAAAGGGCGTGCGATGGAAAAAATGCTGAAGCCGAGACACAGAGTATATTTTTTTAATTATGCACTTAAAAAAAATCCCACCGCACATCGCGAAGACATCGTATTTAACATAAAATGAAAAATAGGGGTGTAAAGACACGTTTTAAGGGAGTGAAAAAAGATAATAAATTAAACATGTTATTTATTAGAAAATGAAAATAAAAAGAGTACGGAGTCAAGACATACGAAGTCTATTTTCCCAACACAAGTGATTGCAATTGTGCACTTAAAAAAATAAAATAAAATCATCTGGGTGTCTGTGGTGTCTGCACATCACGGACACCAAGGGGACACCGTGTTCGCAATGTGCGGACAACACACGGTGCCTCCGAATACTGCTTCAGTATCTACACGGTGTCTTCGAATAATTCGGAGTGCGAGGTGTCTTCGAATTATTCGGAGACACCATGTGCGCATATACTTATATATGTCTAGAAAATCATTTTTTGTTTATTTTTTTTCTTTCTTCGTCTCTACACTGTGGGAAGAGTGTCTCAACACATAGGGAGAAAAAAAATTTCATATCAATGGGGAGTGTTACAATAATCAAATAATCAAACGTAAACAAAAGTAGCAGGAAGAAATACTATATAACAGACCTTCAAGAGACACTGGGAAAAAAAATTTCTAAAATTTTTTATTTCTCTGCTACAATACAAATTATTTCTGCTTTCAATCAAAAACATAAAATTCAAACGTAAAGATAAGTAGTAAAAAGAAAATGTTATATAAGATACCTTCAGGAGAAACTTTCTTAGACTCTGTGCTGCACGAGAATTCTTGGCTTGGTTCGGTTATTTGTATAGTTCACACACCACAAATTGGGAGACGGAAACGACGAACTATAGAGGAATGTGAAAATGATTGTCGCAATGAGAAACTCTAACTCTCTGTGTTGCGCGAAAATTCTGGGTTTAGTTGGGTTATTTGTAGAGTTCACATGAACGAGGAGGAGAAACTAGATATTTGTTATTAATAATCGGTTTAATCAAAATTGAGAAGTCAACAATTTTGACTATCTCACTGTAGAAAAAATCAAAACCAAACCAGTTAAGTGTGAAATGGAAGGTGCAAAAATGAACAGTGCTGGACTCATCATCTCTTTTATAGTAGTAGTGATTCTAGAGGGATTGCTTACATGTAAACTATGTTTTAGGAAAGATATAAAATGATATAAGCCCATGTTTGATCTACATTATTATCTCGTTAAAATGAAAAATATGAATGTTATCCATCACATCAATATTTAAATTTAAATTTTCTATCTCTTGTGTGGGCTCCAATAACGACTATATTTTTCGTTCTCGTGTTACAATAATTTGACTCAAACACGGCCTAAATAGTAGAAGATAAGACTTTAACGGTTGGATTACTCATTGAAAGTTTTAAACTATTAAGTAAAATTATTTATTTAAATATTTTTTTTACGCAACATAATTGAAAACTATATTAAAATAAGGGTACACTTTTCAATTTTGCAGCTGAGGTCTCCAAACCTTTAAATTAATATGTAGAACCAATGTTGTAAAAATCGGATCGGATTGGTCGGTTCAACCGGAAAACCCATGAATCGGCTCCTAATCCGATACGGTACTTATATATTAACCGGAAAATGAAAACTGGCTAATAAACCATGAAACCGGACATTTTTACCATGAACCGGAAAACCAGCCACGATTTTAGTAATCTTCCAATGTGGAATACTAGCTCCTTTTTAAGGGAGACTCTCCTTCCGATGTTGTAGTCATCTTCCAATGTGAGATACTAGACAATTGTCAATTCTAAGTGTTTGTTAGTTTACTTCATCATTTTCATTAAAAAATCATAACATGCAACAAGATTATAATCACAAACAATTTTAATGTGAACAAAACAAATTATTTTGGACATATTAATTGTTAGTTTTTGAGGTTATAAAATAAATTACCATAATAAATCTAATTAATGAACATGGATTATATTTACTTTGAATTAGTGAAATTAAATTAAAAAAAGCCATTATAGTTATGATAGTTTATAGTTTTCGTGTATTTATTTATTTATTTATTTTGTCATCCGGTTTGATACCGGTTCGACCCTTTAACCCTCGATCCTCTTCTTTTTTCGAGTCGATGCCCGAGTCGATTTTTAAAATATTGTGCAGAACCACGTCCTTTGAATGTTTCCCGACCACAAACCGTAAGTTGATCCAACAGCATCCCTCAACTAAAATTTGACCAATTTAAAGAAGGGCACATGATCTTTCTATATTATCACATTTGAAATTGACGTTATTAAAAAAATAATAATAAAAGATTAAGAAAAGAAATAGCAAAATGAATTAAAAAAAAGTAAATGCTTAATCTCTTTACCTACCCTGACTTCAAACCACCAGAACCGCTACCTGCATGATCGTGGCCACTGCCACCACCATTACCTTACACTAATTGACCCACCTCACTAATGCCATGACCTATTCGTAATTGACAAAAAGCATTTATTTCTCAACTGCAGGGAGGAAAAAATCCCCCTCTAGTTTCAAGATATCACCCCAATGGAGATTTGACAAATGCACCCGATGAAAATATTTTGCCTTGAGAGCCTAAGCGGAAATTAAGCGGTCAGCGTTATTGTTGACCGCTTAATACTCATCTAGATGTGTCTGGACGTTCCTAGGCGCGGCTAGGCTAGATGGAAATTAAGTGATCAACGTTGTCGTTGACTGCTTAATACTCGTTTAGGCGTGCCTAAGCGTTTCTAGGCACGCCTTAGGCCTAAATTTTAAGGAGATTCATATTTTTCCTTTAAAAAAAAAAAAAAAACTCACAGTCCAAACTCAATAACACACTATCTCGTCAAAATCCAAAAATTCCAGAGAACCGAGAATACGAAAGAACGAAAAAAAAGACGGAAGAACGGCGCAAAACCTCTCAATTTCTCCGCACACCGCATTGATTTGAGCATCATGTATATATAACATTAGGAGATTATTATGTTTTACGTTGTATTTGTAATTTTGGGACATATGATCCTTAGTATTTTGTGATTCTCTGTAAATTTTGCTTACAATTCTTTTTTTTGTCTTTATGGTTTTCTTGTGTTTCCACTTGTCTACTTTTGGGCCTCTAGCTTTTGTGTTTAATTTCAATTATTATTAGTTTGTTAAATTAATAATAAAAATTTGTATTGTTTAGATAAGATTTAAGCTACAAGTTATCTACTTTATGTAATTATGATTTTAAAACTTATCTTTATGTATGAATTATTAAGTAAATATAATATTTTATAATTTTAGATGTTTGGCATGTATTATTGAATTATTGAATTTTTTTACAATAATTAAAAATTAAAATTAAAAAAATGTTCTTTTACGCCTAAGTTTCGACTAGGCTTGTAAAACTTGAAACTTGGCCTCCACGCCTAGCCACGCTTTACGCTTTTTAGAACACTGGGTTGGAGGGGGGGGGGGGGGGGGAAGGTCTTGGCGAAACCGCAATGTTGATTGTGGGATTTAAGCTTTAAAAATGAAAGGTTTGGGATTTCAGTCACTTTTTTTGAAATGTTTGGATTCCTGTAGTGCAATTTACCCTTAAAAATAATGAATAAGTTCAACTGTAGTGTTCTTTCCTGAATGGGTCAAAGTTTGACTAATCAGATCTAAAATGAACTGTTGTTTTCTTGGAAAATGCATCATGTGATCCATATTTCTTTTCCCGTGATATGCAGGACAAGCGTTTTCTTCCAAATGTATGTTAATATTACATGTTACTCCCCAATATTATTCACTTCTTCAAAAAATTTATTCAACTCCTTTTTTTTTTTATTGGTTAAATAGACCTCTCTAATTAAGAGCATAACAGTCATTCGAAAGAAATTTAGCTCTTGTTTGGTAGAAATTAAAATCAGATTTTTAGTAAAAGTTGATCAAATGTGATTGAAAAGTTGTGAGTAACGTGAAATGAATGGTTAAAATTAATTGTTAACTTTGACTTAAGATTTTACTTCAAACCAAACAGAGACTTAGCCTTTGTTTGGTACACATTAAAATTTTCATTTTCATTCTTTTACTCATTTTCAACCACACATTTTTCAATAAAATAATATTTTTCATCACATCAATAATTTTTCCTTCTTTTTTAACCACACTTTCTCCATCAATCTACTATTTCAGAATACATTCTTCCAAAATAATGTGGCTCAAAGATACCCTTAATGTACTGGGCCAATGGTAGGTTCTACCCAGGGGTGGACGGGCAGACTCAGGAAATTTTTCCAGTGCGGGCGGATCAAGAAATTTTTCCAATATTGAAACCGTAGTTGCTGTGAAAAAGCTGCATAAGATGGCTGCATAGGGTGATGATTGAGGAAGAATTTAAAGCGGAAGTAACCTCAATTAGCAAGACTAATCACAAAAATCTAGTTCAATTCATGGCAATATCTCTCTTGCAAACTTTCCGTTGAAAATTCAAGACCCAACTGGTACAAAAGACTGCAGATTGCATTTGCAACAATTTACTTGGTTTCAAAATTTTCCCCCAAACACTTGAAACCAACTGGGCCATCACTAGCTCGTTCCAAATTTTCCCTCAACACTGGAAACCTAGTTGGAGGAAATACGGTATTGGTTTCAAAATTTAATTGGTTCCAACTGGGTTTCAAAATTTTCCTCCAACACTTGGTTGCAAAATTTTCACCAACCGGCACCAGGCAACAACAGCAAGAACATGCTCCATAGAATTCATATAAGGCAAATAAAAACATTACCCTCATAATCTCTAACCACACCCCCGCCAGTTGCAAAATTATAGGAGCCATTTAGTTGTGGTTATTCACTTCCTATTTCCTCCGCTATAAATAACTAATAAGCAAGGTAGTTACCCAACAATACCCATTGCATATACTCTACACTCTACAACCAATAGCATTATAGCATATGCCAGATGAATGCCAATTGAAATTATAGAAAACTCACCTACCAGATGAACGCTAGATGCTGGGCGCCTGGGCCTGGTTATGTGGTTCAGGGGACATGCGAGTCTGCGACTGTGCGTGGATGCAATGGCCGGTGTGAATGCAGGGGCTGAGGCAATGACAGATTCTCTATTGATATGGGAGTCATGGAATAATGTAATGGGAGCTAATTTGCAGGGCTGGTATCATACATTTTGGGCCAATCACTTTTTTTTTTATTGGGTTGCTGAAAAAAATGGATTGCCCAAAGCCCAGTGATCTGCCTGCACTGGGCCTTAATTGGGTCCGCCCCTGGACCCACATGGGGTCATGTGGGGTCTAAGTGACCACACAAAAACCAGTTCACATATGCAGTTCTCCTTGGGACACGAGAGTAGGCAGTAAAATGGGTGTTTGAAAATTTTAATTGAAGGTAACTGTGGTGGGAATGACTGTTGGATTTGGAAGATAAAAATAAGAGGAAAAGAAAATTTGTGTCTGGGAGGGCTTAAATTGTCCAAAAAACTGATTTTCCTACCATTAACTATTGAAGCTGGACCCCACCTGTGACACAGTCAGTCAACAATGGCTGCTTGTCTTCATCTTTAACGGCACAAAAATCAATTTTTTTTGGTTGAATTAAGCACTCCCAGACAACCCAAGTCTTTTTGTTCTTACACAGACATAGGGCTTGTTTCTTGTTTCTTCAGGAGGAGGTTGGAAATCATAATTGGTGGTTGTGTTTGTAAATAAACAAAGGAAACCAGTTATGCGGTTTGATCTGCTATATGTTAGGTAATGTCCCTTTTGAGTCTAATATGTCTCGAACAATTAAAAACTGAACCAAATCGATTGTTTGATCAGAAAAACTGTGAATTGGAACAAAGAATTTAATGTATGAAATTCACAATTTGAATATGTAATTTCAGGTAATTTTGTTTTTCAAAAGAAACTATTCTCGATTTCAAGTTTAGACTTCATTCTCAATTCCAAGTAATTAATGGTTATCCCAAACTTGGTGATTTAGAATTGTTTATGAAATTAATTGTTGCCTATTATGAATTTAATATGTTGTCTTTTGATGAAACCTAATGTTGATCCATTATCATAAAATCAATAATGAAAATATGAAATTTATGTAATTAAATTTTTGTTGAAAACATTTGTTTGATTTCAAGTTCAAATATTGATCTTACTTTCAAGTAAGTAATGAATTGCCCTAATTTGGTGGCCAATTTCGTAGAATATTGAAATTCATTTTTTGTTTTTAATTTTTATGGAATTGGTTGTTTTATATTGTGATCAAATGAAATATTAGAACTTTTTCATTTGCCTATTGAAATTGATTTTGTTCTTATGGTTAGAATTATTAGTTGGAATAGATTAGCATTCGTTTATTGTTGAGTTTCATGTCAAAAAATTATGAAAAAATAATAAAAAAGAAAATCTCTATTTTTCGAGCGATGAAACGAGTGTGTTCAATAGAAAATGATACTCGAGAAAAATATTTATCACTTAATTTTTCACCCCACGGTTGAAAAAACGTCTAGATTCACCACTAGTTCTACCATCAACTTTTTTCGAAAAATAAATACCCTAAATGAACTTTAACAACCAATTTTTCAACATTAGGTGTTACAACTCATTTTTTCAAGTCAAAAGTTAAATGTTGACTTGTCAAAGTTTTAGTCAAATAAGGACTTAAATGGAATAAATTATTTTATTGAGGTTATTTTACAAATTGACAATATTTGAAGGTTTAAGATGGATAAAAACTAATTTTGAGGGTTTACTTATATATTATTAAAAGTATCATGGTTAGATTTTATATCCCATGGAAGTTTATGGACTAAATGTTAAGTTTAATTGTAGGAAATGTACTTCCTTTGCAATTGTGGGTAAGTGGATTACAAGTGGCAATTATATAACCCATTTACCCATTATTTTTCATGGACTATGCTACTCGTACAAAGTAGCTTGATAAACTGGGTTTACAAAGTTATATAAAAGACTTAAAAGTTTTTCCTCTATTCTTTAGATAAATCAAGGTTTTCTATTCCCAATATAAGATTATTTTGATTTATTTCTCCTAATAAATGGAAAAGTCAATTATACTCGTATTTATCTATATATCTTTTATCAAAACAATCATTTAGTGTTTTAATATTATTTTCTAATTTATTAATCTTTTCGTTAATTCTGACTATATTTTCTTTTATAGGCACAAGTATATCTCTATTATTTTTCAGAAAATGATCAAGTACAGTATAATATGATTTAATTTTTTTCTCTTTTTCTTTCACAATTAATTTCTAATTTCCGAATGCAATTAACTAAAATGTAATAAATAGCAGGCGTGCAAATATTAATACGAGTATTTAACATAAATAAGAAAGATCTTACAGTAATGAAGCTAAAGGTAAATGCAGAATAATATCAATGAGATTTCCCTCGAGATTGCTCCCATATGTTTATATACTCAGATATAGGTGATCGGTGTTATTTGAATTCAAGAAAGTTGGTTATGGTCCAACACGACTTCTGCACCCTTATTGGTTTTCTCTCTGACTATTTTGCATATCTCACAATTATCTCACACGGAATCACAGATTTCCTTTCAACTCCTAGTTAAAACATCACATTGAATGGTAACAGGGTTCTCATAGCTTTCTCTAACAATGCCTAAAACGCGTACACACGACAACATGGCAACAAGATACTTGCACTAACCCTCAAGGTTTTCACTGTTGGAGTATAAGTGAGATAAGAGCTTTTAAGAATATAATAAGGATAAAAAGACAGTGTTTTCAAACAACTTTGATTTCATAAATTCAGCACACTAATATCTCTCATAAAAAAGTATACATACATATCTCGGCTACACTCTTGGTACTCTCTCTAAAGAGTTTAGAACTCCATAGAGATTATCTTATTACAAGCTTCAAATGAAAGAGAGAAACTGAAAATGGTTACAAGTTTGAAAAACTAGAGAGAGAGAGAGAGAGTTTTTTGCTTAAGGATTGGATTCCTTCTTCTAAGAATTAGTCTTCCTTTTATAGACTCGAAAAAGTTCTATAGTTGTCCTTCATTATTGTTGTGTTACTGTATAAGATAATGAGAATCTTGTTGTGGCCTAAAGTTGTTTGTCTTAACATGAAAAATAATGTAGGTGAAACCCCACAATTTTTCTTTATCAAAGTAACTTTGATAAAGTAATGATAAAGGGGGTCCATTACTTTTCCATATGAGACTCAAACCACTCATCCGAAAACTCCTCTGGATCTAATGAGATTGGTGAACTATCTTTTTCATTGCTACAACATTCGCACTTATAGTTTGGATAGCGCCAAAATTGTTTACACATCTCATTTTTTATCTTCTGTGTTCCATTAGCGTTTCCTCCAAAAATATGATCACATCATATATCAAGATAGTGTCAATCTTCTTGCTTAGTGGCTGCCACAGCCTTGCTATAAATCAAGTGGTCTTGTGACTCATACACCCAAATTTTCTGATTTTCTTCAATAATTTTCTGGAGACGCTCAAACTGTTCTTTATATCCATTCGCTCTACGAAAAGCTGTCATATTGATAACATTTTCTGGTGTAGTTTGGTGGATTTCACTCTTCTCAGGCTGAAGATGTTTGGAAGTAATGGCAATCCTTATGACATGGCTAATTGGTAACATCTTATCGTCTTCATTATCCCATCTGGGACTAGTAGAGAAAAATCTGATGTATATGTTCTTATGTTTAAGAACTTGACAATATCTTTCAATAGCTCGGACTACCTCTTTTGGTAGCATAGAAATTTCCTTTAAAGATTCTGATGGGTAAATACAAATTATATTTTCCATTTCAAATAGAGTACGAACCCAATATGCTGGGGCTCGTGGATATAAATTCACTTTGTTATAGGTTTCATATGTTAATGTTTTCATCCAACCTCCAATATTGGTAAACCAGCAACGACTAGATTGAACAGTACATATGCTAAAATAAAATCATTTTTACTTTTGATATCCATAACACTGGAGTGTTACAGGCCTTGATGATATTTGAGCATCTAGCTCTGGTATGGAGATACTTTCCTTTGTTAATTTTTTCTCCTGTGAGGGTGACAAAGTAATATTCTCTTGGACTGATAGTTTATGAAGATTTAATGTTTTTTGTTCAATATTAGCACTGAGGCCTTCGAATTTATTGGCGGGCTTTCAGATAATATAACCTTATTGGCTTTCTCAGATATCGGATTGACAGCAGCCATTTCTATTAGTGTAATCTTGGACTCCATAGCAGCAATCTTCATATTCATTTCGAACTTCAATGTCTCTAATTCCTTCCTGGTTTGCTCCATTCCTAGTTAAAAAATCTGGAATAAAATTGTATTTCCCTTCAATATGGACAATATCAAATTTAAATGGTGCAAACCATATTTGCATTATAATAAGCGGTCTTTTAGCTGCACTTATTTCAAGTTTATTTGTTAATAATGGTTTTACCTGAGTATTATTTGTTCTAATAAGAAATTTCTTAGGTAACAAATAAGGTTCAAATTTTGCTACACATTTCTTAACGGCTAAACATTCTTTACGATTGATATCATACATTGTCTCGACATCTTTGAATGTACCTGAAGTATAAGCAACAAGCTCTTCTGGGCATTTACATAATGAATTACAAAGAAATTCTTTATGATTTTCTTTTCTTTTAGAATTGCTCCCCAGTGTAATAAGGATGCGTTAGTTTCTAAAATAAAGAGATCATCATCATTTGAAATATTTAATTCTGGTAGATTTTCACACATTCATTTAATTTTATTTACCATTTATATATCTTCTTATGTCCATTCTCATTCAACTCCTTTTTTGAGTTTTTTGGTAACGTGGACTTTGTATTTTGCACAGTTTTCAATAAATTTTTCAGAATAATTTAATAATCCGATAAAGTTTTGTAATTCTTTTTTATCTTTAATTTCTTCTGAAAATTCTATAATCTTTTTCCCAATATGGGGTTGTTGAAATATTTTTTTTTCAGTAAAAATATATCCTAAGAATTCAATTTCAGTTTTAGCTATTTTTGCTTTTCTTTCTGATAAGGCTAATCCATATTTTCTAGCAATATAGTTGAATTTCTTAAGATGTTCAATATGCTCTTTTAAATTCTTATTATGAATAAGAATATCATCTACATAAACAATGCAGAAGTTCTTTATTGGTCTAATAATCTTATCCATTCTTTGTTGAAATATTGTTGGTGCATTCATCAATCCAAATGACATAACATTACATTCGAATTGTCCTAATGGATTAGGGGTAGTAAAACTAGTTAAAGGTTTTGATGCTTCATCTAGTTTTATTTTCCAATATCCAGATTTACAATCAAATTTAGAATATATTTTACTTCCTTGTATTTGTTTTATTAACAATTCTTTTATTGGTAGTTTATAGCTATTTGGTACAGTTTTAGAGTTCAAATCTATATAATCAATTTTCATTCTAGTTTTTCCTCTTTTAATTTCACTATGGTTTCTAACCATAAATGCTGGACTATTATATGGACTGGTTGATTATTTTATAACTCCTAATTGTAAAAGTTCTTTAATTTGTATTTCAAATTCTTTTTTATCTTCTTCGCTATAAGGAAATTGTTTTCCTGATATTTTAGCATCTGGATCTTTTAGTTTAATGGTTGTCATATGTTTATCTTTATCCCATTTAGTTAAGGGGTGTTTATGATAACATTCTTTTAGTTCTAATTTAATACTTTCTAATTCTTTTTCTAAATTGCTAATTCCTAATACTGATTTTTTTTGTTTTTTATTAATTTCTGTATAACATCCACCACGATTACTTGCAGAACTCTGATGTTTGGGTTTACGGTGAATTGGTTGATGTGCAATTCCAATTGCTTTATAGATTTTTGGTGTTTTAATTTTGTTATTACAAGGTGTTGTAAATTCAAAACTATATTTATATTGTGTAAAAGGGCTATATGTGTAGATAAAATTTTCTCCTAAAAGAATATCACATTCGATTTTATCTGTTGCATATATTCGAGGTATAAAACATTCTCTATTTTCTATAATTATAGGAACATTCTTTACAAAATCTCTATAGATTTCTACAATATCACTGGTTGTTTGTCCATAAGTTGTCTTCTTATAGTCTCTTTTATAATAATGTTCTGGGAACACGTATCTTTTGCATAGGTAAATACTTGATCTAGTATCAAGTATAGCATGAAATTTTATCATACAGTAATTTGATAAATTGAGAGTTATCTCAATATATGGACTAAGTATGCTAGTTTTGATTGATCTAATTCCTTGTATCATATAGATTGGTTCTTTGTTTTTATTAACTCTAGAAATCATTTTTTATTTTTCTTCTATATTTATTTGTAATGTATTCTTCTGCATATAGAATGGTGAGACTTTCTCAAGAAAGTTCATTTCCAATAATATTGGACTAGTATCTTTTCCCTTCCTATAATCTTTATGAATTTTAAGATTTTGTTTAAATTGTTCTCCTTCTATATCTGTAAAACTTAGTTCTAAATTAACAAATGTTTTAATTTCATATTTAATTCCATGATAATCTGTAAGAGTTATTCCTTACAGTAATTTTTCTTCTAGTAAATGATCAACTAAGTCTGCTCTTATACGACTTGTACTAGCTCCTGTATTAACAAGTGCTATGATTTCTTGGTAATTATTCTGATTATTAATATATTCTGTTAGAATAAGGAAATTATCTTCCTCACATTTTCTTAGGTCAATATCAATGCTATTTCTAGGCATTATTGGATAGTTTCTACTTGTAGATGTTCTACTAGAGCTTGAGAGTTCTCTAGTAATAATACTTCTTTCTATTCTTCTACTATGCATTCTGGCTATAAGTTGTCCATAGGTATTCAAGGTAACTAATCCTTGATTTCCTACATTATTATCTATTTTTCTAGATTGCTGATGAAAATCAAGCAATATATCTTATAGTAACGAAATGTTATTATTACTTAACATTATTGGTGGTGTAAATTGTGCTAGGTCTCTAAAATCTTCATGTATTTGTATAAAATCTCTTGAGACTTTATTGATTTCCTTTTGGTGTGTAGTAGTAAAGACATATAAAGCTTTACAATGTAATGTCACAGTTTTACTTCTTGGTGGCATAATTAATCTATCAATTCTATGATATAGATTTAATCTCATACTTAGATTTTCATCTAATAGGGACATGGCAAATCTATGTCTTATAGTAAATATAATTTTCTTATATACTAGATTTCCAGAGAGAACTCCTAATAGAGCGTCCATAGGATCATGAAGTATTCTGTTATCCATTAAGTACATTTGTATATGAATATTCATTCCTTCTCTAATATATCCTTTGATCATTATTTGGATTCATCCAATTATTATGTTCTTTAATCTTTCCCTAGTAGATCTATTTATTTTTGCTAATTCTCTATTAACTCATTCTTTAGTTATTAGGGGCATATTAGTGTTGTCTTTAACATTTTCGATGTTAGTGGGTACTTCATCATATTTAGCAATATATATTATTTTATTAAACCAAGATAATATTGGTTTTACAAAAACATCTCTATCTTTTAAAGATATTTGTTTTTCTTTTATCACTCTATATCTTTCTTCATTAAACACGACTGTTTGTGAAGTTCCTTCTTCATTATCTAAGTTGATCTCAATAGTATCTATAATATCTTGATTCATATAAATATGTTCAAATTCTAGTTCTTCAATTTCTTCTATATCTAGGTCATATATTAAGTCTGTTTCAGATAATTCGTCTAAATCTTCGATTATCTCATAGTTTGAGTCGAATTTTATTTCTTCCATTATCCTAATGGCTTTAACATTTTCTCTTTTACTCTTATTAGGACAATTGGGGGATATATATCATATTTCATTACGTGTAAGATATTTATATTTTTTTATAGAATGCTTCTTTAGATTTTTTCTGAGGTTTCCTATGTTGGT
The DNA here is from genome assembly GCA_019097785.1 of Fraxinus excelsior. NCBI lineage: Eukaryota > Viridiplantae > Streptophyta > Magnoliopsida > Lamiales > Oleaceae > Fraxinus > Fraxinus excelsior. The sequence continues at coordinate 6,507,673 of CM032624.1, forward strand.
TATATTCATTTTTCCAAGGTTTTTTCTTCTTAAAATATTTCTTATGGCTCTCAAATCATTTGTTTATCTTCCAAGGTTAAAGATACTTCTTAAATTTCTTCTTATAATAGGGTTTCCTATGCGGTTGATGATAACCAAATTGTGGTACTGCTTCTATTTCTCCACAACAACATAAACTTGCTTTCTTACCATGTTTTCTAAATATGTGTTGGTATATAGATTTTCTACATTATTCAGATATTTTTCTCTTAGCGAATGCAGTTTTCATTCATAAGGTATCAGCTTTACGGTTAGGATCTTCCCATTCTATTTTATTCCAATAAACTTGATAATCTTCAAATAATTTCTGACTTCATGGCCAAGGTAGTTTAAGAAAATATCTATTTAATAATTTTACATCTTCTTTTGATAGATTCCATTCTTTTATGGACTTAGATGCTTTGATATATATATTTTCGAATTTTTTAGTGTAATTGTTTAATTCACACATATCACAGATTTTTAATAGTTCCATTTCTCTTTCTGCTTGTAAGGCTTCTTGAATAATCATATCTATCTTAGTTTCTGGTATAACTTCTTCTAAGAGTAAATGTCTAAAGAGATTTTCCATTCGTTTTAAAATTTTCTTAAAGTTTTCATTATCTAAACTTTCATTACTATCAATAGTAGTCATATATTTTTCTCCATATTTAATTTTATTTTTAGTTTCTTCAGAAGTTCTCCTCCAGATATCTGAAGTAATTCCTCTAAAGGTGCGGATTAAAAAATTATAAGCTTGAGTTGTATTCCATTTATGAAAAGCAACAGCTAAATCAGTTGCGTTTGCCCACGAATCAATAATTTCACTTTTATTATTGCTATCATCAACATCTAGCCAGATTCCTATTGTAGGAATTGGTTCAGTAAATAATTTAACGAGATTACTGTCCCTAAGATGTATATGCTTAGTTGACATAATCTTAGGTTCTTTTCTAAAATTGTAACATTCTCGTTCTTCAGTTATTCCATGTTCTTTTATCCATTCTAGATTCCAGTCATCAGATTCGACTTGTGTCCAATCTGTAGTAATATTAGTTCTACTTGTCTCTCCGACTAAAGGTTGAGTTTCAACTTGTTGATTTAAATGTGGAGTATTAATTTCAATAGTTTCCTATTTAGGTGAAGGATCATTCATATAGATATTCTTGGTTTGAATAGCTAATTGTTCTTTGTTTGTAGACTTCTAATTCTTTTCCAATGGCTTCAAAGAATTTCGTCTCTAATTCTTCTATAACATAAGCCGGTAAAGGTGGTTCAATTGATATACAAGAATCTCTTTTTAGTTTTGATTCTTTTAATTTTGATTCAATTTGTTTATATAAGATTTTAGGTCCTATTTTAATATTGTCATTAACAATTTCTAAATTGGATTCGATATTTATTATATGAGTTAAAACATCTTGATTTATAATATTCATTTTTCTAAAGGTTGAGCATAATTATCATATTGTTCTAAAAATTGATTTATTATAACATCTTCTTCTTCATGTTCGAAAAATTCATCTACTAAAATTTGTAATCCTTTGTTTTTTATTTCTGCTAATTGTTGAGAACTATTTATTTGTTGTATTTCTTCACTTAGAGTTTTATATTTAGTACTTAAATTTGTCGCTAATTCTTGTAATTTAAGTTGATTAGTATTAGTTAAAATATTAATATTTTGTAATTCTTCTAAAATCATTTTATCTTTTCTATTCATTTTAAAATATATTATTTAAGTTCTAAAAATTTTCTTCAGTTTCGTTACTAGGCTCTGATACCAATTATGGGGGTTAAATGCGGAAAATAACAATAAGGATATAATGGTCAATAGCTAAAAACATAAAAATAATAAAATAATATGCAACTCAATCTTATCCGTCCACTAAATTCATCTAAGCCGTACACTTTACTTTGTCAGCAAGCTTTGTCAATGGGCTTTGTACATCTAGCTTATTCCATTTTTCATTGGAGATACATACACCCAAAGAGAGAAACCGGCAGAAAATCGAGAAAGAAGGGAAGAAAAGGGGAAAAGGAAGAAAGAAAAGAGAAGGAAAAAAAAGAGGAGGAGGAAAAGAGAGGGTAAGAACCTGAAACCAAAGAGGTAAGAAGTAAATAACTTTGTAGTAGAAATTGGTAGAATTTTTGTTTATTGTTAAGAATATCTAATTTAATTATTAATTCCCATGGGTTGGTTTTTATAAATAAAGATGGGGGTTAGCAGTGATATCAATTATTTACTATTGATATGATAACTTGTCCTACTTTATTTTAATTGTTCGACTATGTTATAGAGTATAGAGTAGAAGATGTTGGAATGGAAAAGAGAGAGTGCATAAATCGAATTGACGGGATAAATATATGTGTAATTGTGCATTGATTACCAGAAATGCCAATGGAAATTGAATTAGTTGAACATGCCTCAAATGGAAGTCATCACTAGAAATAATGATTTTATGGAACAAGATGTAAATTAAATGTGTTGCTACTTTTCACTAGATTGAGATGGGATAATTATTCTTATGTTTGGGATAAAGGTTATGTTGATGAATTCGTTATTAGTAAAGGGACTAGAAAGTAAAATTAGCTCGGGAAATTTATTCAAGGATCGAGAAATTTAGTTCAAGTATTATGGCATTAGATATTAAAGGCTTCTTGATTTGACAGTGTTTAAATTGGTTATCTGGTATGGTATCTCAGGTGGTGACGAAAATATTGGAAAAGCTAATCGAATGTCATAGTCTGTTGCTTGTTTCAGCGAGTGGAAAAATTTAAATATTTTTCAAGTATTGATAATTAATTACATTGTTATACATTTTATGTAATTATGTAAATTATTTGTCCAATTACATGATTAATTTGAAAATATTGCTTCATTATGATCTGTGTAGAATTTTAAAGATTGTGTATAGATTATTTGTGGATTGGAATGTGAGACATATGTGATATTGAGATCGACCAGAAAAATATCCATGATTATATACTTATTCTAGTTCGGGGAGTGGCCTGGCTGTGTTCTATACTACACTGAGGGGTCTGACTGTGTATGAAGGGGTCGATCGTGTACATTAGTTCACTGAGTGGCTTTGGCCGTGTTCTAGTATTGATTATGAGAGGTCATTGAGACTCACTTTCGTTCACGGAGGGACCTAATGGTCGTGTCGAAAGTATTTAGCCCGAGGGGCGGATTATAGATTTCAGTGAGAGAGTATATTTTTGGTTGATTACATGTGATGTGACGAGACGATGATATGGATTTGAGTTGATGTCTTGATGATTATGTCATGACTATTAGATGATATTTTTTAGTGTTATGAGATGTCTCACTTTTTTATTATTATTATTATATGTTGTGATACCATGGACTCTTAAATGATGTAAACTTGATATTGATAAAAATGTGTAAATGGAAAGGTATAATTATTTTTGAATTTCTTCACTCGCTGAGCTATTAGCTCATGTATTTTTCCACACATTTTCTTACAGGTAGTATTGGTTCTTGATAGCTTGAGGAGCCTGATGATTTCAGAGTTATAGTCACATGATATGATGCATTTTGGTATAGCACAAAATATTTATTTTGGGCAAATCGCACTATATTTTTTATGAACGATTGATTCTTTGCGCATAATTTGTAGTAACTCATAGTCAGCCTTGGTGGTAGATCTGGCATCTACCATCGGCCCACGACACGTGTCGGATCCATTTGGATGATTTGGGACGGATCGTGACATTAGGTCAGACGCATACACAATGTGAGTCGAGGAACACTAACCCGACTTACTTTACTCAAATGCAGGTCCAACCGAGCAATCAAGTAATTTGAATTTCGCTTCTCCTTTGAAGTACAAATATTATCATTCAAACTGCATGCTTTCCCTAAAATTGTATCAGTTAATCAAGAAAACAACAGCATGCCAAGATTATGAGATGGCCAACCATCCCTTACCATCATCTTAACAATAAGCTAATTAAAACCTCACGGCATCTATAAATTCATCAATTCCCTTTTCACTTTCTATCACAAAATGGTTGGGTAAATCTCATAATTCGTCGTCTTTGTGCTCTCTCTGATGAATTATTTCTTCCCTTAATTATTTTCTGACTAAGAAAATGATTGATCTTATCACTTTTATATCCATCCTTCTCTGTTCATTTCTCACCTCAAAAATCATTACCTTATGGCTCAAAAATGGGCCTCAAGAACAGGGCCAAAAGCTCCCTCCTGGACCTCCAAGATGGCCCATCTTTGGAAATCTTCTCCAGTTGGGCCAGTTGCCTCATAGGGATTTTGCTTCATTATGTGAAAAATATGGGCCGTTGGTTTATATCCGGCTCGGTAAGGTCGACGCCATCACCACCAATGACCCAGATATCATACGTGAAATTCTTTGGCAACAGGTATGGAAGTAGCACAAATCCTTATATGTCGATTAATTAGTTTAGTATTTAAATTAAGTGAATTTTATCTTAACAATGTCGTGGAAGGTGACTGAATGGAAAACACAAATCTTGGAATCCAACTGCTGATTTGAGCTATAAGCTGATCGAATTGACATTTTAGAATTTTATGGGCTCCAATATCATACCGAACCCTGTTTGGTTAAGCTATAAAAATATAAGTCATATTTAAGAATTAATTTTAATAAGTGTGATTTTTATCTAAACCAAACAGGGGCAGAGTTTTGGAGTTCAATCTATAACTTCTAACCTTATTTGTATGAGTAGTCGTTGATTACCGTTTTCATATTTAAGTGATGTGAAATTTTATCCTTAATAATAGGACGAAGTATTTGCCTCTCGACCTCGAACACTAGCTGCAATTCATTTGGCTTACGACTGTGGCGATGTAGCATTGGCTCCACTCGGCCCGAAATGGAAGCGAATGAGGAGAATCTGCATGGAGCATCTATTGACAACCAAACGGCTCGAGGCTTTCACAAGCCACCGGGCTGATGAAGCCCAACATCTTGTTCAAGATGTATGGACCATGGCCCGAAAGGGAGATGCAATAAATTTGAGGGAAGTTTTGGGTACATTCTCCATGAACAATGTAACAAGAATGTTATTGGGGAAGCAATATTTTGGGGCCGAATCTTCGGGCCGGCATGAAGCCATAGAATTCATGCACATTACTCACGAATTGTTTTGGCTTTTAGGGTTGATTTATTTGGGTGATTACTTACCTTTTTGGAGATGGGTCGACCCGTATGGTTGTGAGAAGAAAATGAGGGATGTGGAAAAAAGAGTTGATGATTTTCATGCAAAGATCATCGAAGAACATAGAGGAAGAAAGAGAAAAGATGATGAAAGTGAAATGGATTTTGTCGATGTTTTATTATCTTTGCCAGGTGAAGATGGAAAAAACCAAATGGATGACAAGGAGATTAAAGCACTCATTCAGGTAATTTTTTTCACATTTCAATTTTGGGTAGAGGATGTCTACTAACTATTTGTGTATAATTTCGTTAGTGTAAATTTTTCGAATGATAGGATATGATAGCTGCTGCAACCGACACTTCGGCCGTGACCAACGAATGGGCAATGGCGGAGGTGATCAAGCATCCACGTGTACTCTACAAGATTCAACAAGAGCTTGATACGGTTGTAGGATCTAGTCGAATGGTGGTAGAGTCGGATTTGACACATCTTAATTATTTACGTTGTGTTGTACGTGAAACTTTTCGTATGCACCCGGCTGGACCATTTCTCATCCCACATGAATCGACCCGAGCCACTGTGATCAACGGCTACTATATTCCGAAGAAAACACGCGTCTTCATCAACACGCACGGCCTAGGACGAAACACTAAGATTTGGGACAATGTGGGTGAGTTCAGGCCGGAGAGACACTTATTGGCTGATGGGAGCCGAGTTGAGATTAGCCATGGAGCCGATTTTAAGATATTGCCATTTAGTGCTGGCAAAAGAAAATGCCCCGGCGCGCCGCTTGGTGTGACGCTGGTGCTTATGGCTTTGGCTCGGCTTTTTCATAGCTTTGATTGGAGCCCACCTGATGGATTGAAGCCTGAAGACATTGATACAAGTGAGGTTTATGGAATGACTATGCCAAAAGCCAATCCTCTAATTGCTGTTGCTAAGCCACGTTTGGCAGCTCATTTATATCACTGATTAGTCGGATACATTATGTGACATAATACAAAAAGTACTTTTTTTTTTTAATCTTAGCACAATTTGTTTGTTGTTTTTATTATTAAGTCAAAAGCCATGTTCGGTTATCACTCACTCCCATATGTAAAATGGCTCCGTACGTTATTGAGCCTTTTGATACTTTTGACTATTGCAACGGTTACAAATTGTGGCGATGGTAGCCTCACACTTTCTTTCTTTTCTTTTCTTTTCTTTTCCTGAAATTCGGGAGTTCGGATAAGAAATATTGATAAAAAAAAAAAAGTAAAAGTAAAAATAAAAATTGTAAAGATCTCGATGATCATAGAAAAAATAGATTAAAAAGGGAAATGACACATATGGTGAAGACGAACGAGGAATGGAAAAAATTAGAAAATCTTTAAAGTTGAACACTTGAACTTACCATGAATTTCAATTGTTTTAACATCGGAATGAACTTTTTTTTTTTTAATAGGAGGTTATATTCGTCATTTCATAACTTTTATTAAGAAATTGAATGAAAATTTATAGAAATGATAATTTGCGCAATCAAAAGTGTAATTAAGGGTGAAAATGTTAAAAAAATAAAAAGTATGGACATATTTCAAAATAATAGTAAAATGTAGGGCTATTACGTGTTAAATATCTTTTTAATAATTTATTTGGGACTCGTTTACACTTTTTTAAAAATTTGGGACTATAATGACAATTAATTTTTATGTTTCTTTTTTATTATTGTTATTAAAATAAAATGATATATTCATCATTTCACAATTTTTGACTGAGAAAGCGGATAGCAATAACCTTTTGAGTACTGAAAGGTGGAAATAAGAGTGAAAATAAAAGAAATAATATGCAAGGACATTCTCCACTGTAATAATGAAAGATAAGAACATTATGTGCTAATTATCCAATTAATGATTATGTAGCATCTACTTGGTACACATTAAAATTTTCATTTTCATTATTCTACTCATTTTCAAATACACATTTTTCAATAAAATAATATTTTTTGTCACATCAATCTGCTATTTCAGAATATATTTTTCCAAAATAATGTGACTCAAACACACCCCCGGAGTAACCTTTTCTAGTGGCTACCCGATTCGACCTACTAGTTTTGTAGGCAATTAATGTAGAGTAATTTTTTTAAGAAGTTCTAAAAAGAATTAAAAATCACACCAAACGCTACATGATAAGGTCTGCTGAAAGCATTAATTGATAGCTATAATTTCTACCTACGAAAGCAAGTAAATTGCTTATCCATTCCTACCATTCAAGACCTACCCCTTTCACTTTACATAAATACACGTAATAAATTATAAAACTCCATATTTATATTCTTTAATTTTGAAAAATAATTCTCTTTTACAAACTAAGTAAAAATAATTAACTGTTAAATATTAATAATTACTAGATTGTCACTTTTCATTATAAGTAAAATCATTCATTAAGAATTTTAGAGTCTGTTTGGTAGAGATTAAAATCGGATTAAAATTAAAAAATTAGTCGTTATTGTTGACTTTTATTAGACGAGTGGGACCCAATATCGACTATATTTTCAATTTTAATTGAATTTTAATCGGTACCAAACAGACTCTTACAAGCAAGTTGTTATTGTTTTATTTAAATTAGTGATTTTCTTCTAATAAATTTTACCAAATTATTCAATAAATAAAATTTAAAATTTAAAACAGGATTTACCTTTAATTGAACCACTAATATCTCTTGTCAGTTGTCCCTAGTGAACATTTAACACAGTCACAGTTTCACACACACGTCACCTTTTCTTCTCTCTTTACCGTTTATTTATATTCCCGAAGCCAGTGTCTAAATTCACTCACCATCTTCTTCATCTTCCTCTCTCAAAATGAAAGGTAACGGAAAGCCCAAATCCGTTCACACTGTCTTTTTCTTCACCTTCTTAGCCATTTCCATATCCATCTCCTCGTCCTCTACATTGCAGTACCAGTCTTTAGTCCTCAATTCTCTCCCTAAACCACAGTCTCTTTCTTGGAACACCGAGAAAACCGGCACCGGCACCGACTCGGAATCTGCAAAGGAGCCTTATTCGAACACTCTGTCATTAGATTTGCACCATGTGGACAATCTTTCACCTTCTGCTTTCAATTCAACCCCAGAATATCTCTTCAAGATCCGCCTCCAACGTGACGCTGTTAGAGTCAAAACTCTGACGACAATCGCCGCCATCGCTGTTGGTAATGTTTCTAGGGGTACAAGGGACTTCAGCAGCTCGGTAGTTTCGGGGCTCACGCAGGGAAGCGGCGAGTATTTCACACGTCTGGGGATAGGGACCCCAGCCAAGTTTGCTTATATGGTGCTGGATACCGGAAGCGACATCGTGTGGCTTCAGTGCTCCCCGTGCAAGAAGTGCTACTCCCAGTCAGACCCGGTTTTTGATCCTGCAAAATCATCCTCCTATCTTGGAGTCTCGTGTGACTCTCCCCTCTGCCGGCGGCTCGACTCCCCAGGCTGCAACAACCGCCAGAGATGCCTCTACCAAGTCTCCTATGGCGACGGTTCCTTCACCGTCGGTGACTTTTCCACCGAAACCCTTACTTTTGGCCGAAACCGAGTTAAAAATATAGCCATAGGATGTGGCCATGATAACGAGGGTTTATTCATCGGAGCTGCCGGTCTATTGGGTCTAGGACGAGGAAAGTTGTCTTTTCCGGGTCAGGCCGGTCGCCGTTTCGGGAACAAGTTCTCTTACTGCTTAGTGGACCGGTCTGCTTCGTCTAGACCGTCGTCAATTGTTTTCGGAAAATCTGCGGCGACGACTAAAAATGCCGTTTTTACCCCTCTTTTAACCAATCCAAAGCTCGACACGTTTTATTACGTGGGGCTTAATGGAATTTCAGTTGGTGGGGCTCGAGTAGCTGGACTTACTCCGTCATTGTTTAAGTTGGACCCTTACGGTAACGGAGGGGTGATTGTGGATTCCGGCACGTCCGTGACCCGGTTAAATCGACCCGCTTATATTGCACTGAGAGATGCTTTCCGTGCCGGAACTTTGAATTTCAAACGGGCTCAGGATTACTCCCTATTCGATACGTGTTTCGATCTCTCAGGTAAGACTGAAGTGAAGGTTCCGACGGTGGTGCTGCATTTTACAAATGCCGATGTGTCATTACCGGCGTCTAATTACTTGATTCCGGTGGATACTGATGGAAGATTTTGCTTCGCATTTGCTGGTACAAGAAGCGGTATGACGATTATTGGAAATATCCAGCAGCAGAGCTTCCGGGTGGTGTACGACCTGGCAAATTCACGGGTCGGGTTTGCTCCCCATGGATGTGCTTGATCGAAACAGCATTTTGTATTTCATTTCCAGAAATTGAAAAAACAAGTTGCCATGTCTGTATGTTAAATTATTATTATTGATGGGAGATACAGACAAGAATACAAGGTTTCCAATTCAAACGAGATACAGACAAGAATACAAGGTTTCCAATTCAAACATCATGGCTTCATTTTCAGCTCAGTAGAATTAAAAAAGGAAACAAAATCGAATTATGTATTAACATTATTTTCTTGGAGAAGGTAATATTGATAAGAAGTGACAAAAAAAAAAAAATGAATTATAATTTTAACGACGACCACCAAACGAGTTCATGATTTTTTTTATTTTGATTTTGATATTTTAATCACAAGTGTTGGAAATTACAACATATGAGGTCACACATGTAATATATTAAAATGTGTGGTACAATTGTTTAATAATTAGTGAATAGAGTGATCTATTAAAGTTAATTTTGGACTAATGTGTATTAAATATAATGAAATTAGAGACTAGAACAATTACTTTAAATTGATGAGAAGTCAATTTATAATAACCGAAAGATAATAACTGCATATTCAGTTATTATTATTTTATCATGGGATCATGGTCCCCAAAATTGTACGTGATTTTTCATTTCTATGTATCACCATCGACAGTAAGGAAACTCAAGAGAAGACTATGTATCAATTTGGAAGATCAAAACACATTCAAACAATCAATCAAATATTTATCGATCAAGATATGTTTTCACTTTTATTATTCTCATTAATTTCAGGATGGCGAGTATATGAATGAAAAAGGGTCGATAATTTTAGGGCGTGATAAATGTTTTGATTGATAATCCCTTTTCAAAATCTTACAATAATTACTAATTATTCATACACATTATTCTGAAATGTGAAACCAGAGAATTTAGGAGAGGGGAGCACATGGTACGGCGCAGGGACAGAGACAGACATCTTGGTCAAAGATTCCTTCAGGTTGCCAACTTACACTCACCTTTTCCTTCTACTTTTTCGGTGGTCTAAGTGTCTAACCGGTTTGATAATGCCATTAAGGCCATGTTTGCGCTCAATTTTAATTTCAATAAAATAATATTATACATAAATAAATAAAAAATTCTTCTGTTTCAATCACACATCCTCCAAAAAATCACTATTACAAAATACGTTTTTCCTTAAAAACTAAGTTGTAATGGAGCTAAGTAAGGCTCTTTACGATATGATTTTAGCCCTTGGGAGATATTTTGAAAATGTATTGTGAAAAATGATTTTTTTTGAATTATTTGTGATTGTGAAGTATGAGAAATTTATGAATTTAAGTGTAAAATTATTTTATTGGAATAACGTGTAATTGAAAGTAAGTAGGAAAAAAATAAGTTCTAAAAAATCGACCAAACATGGCTTTAGTATGATTATAGTGAAACTATTATAATTTGGTGGATAATTAGGGTTGGACTGTTTAGAGTATCTTGGTGGGGAATTTGATTTCCATCAAGAGATGTGGAAGGTATGCTAGGCATTCTCCAGCCTTCTTTGTAGGGCGTAATTCACACTCGCATTAGAGATGTTCTTAAGATTATGAATCTTCGACATTTAAAAAGGAGGTTTTGGACTCCCAATATACATAATTTGGATTTTCACATGATGAAAATTGTCAATTATAACGTTGAATTCCTAATTGAATCGAAGATAAATGTTAATTGATTTGATGATTTTTCCTTCCAGCTACGAGTCATCCGAAAATTGCATGCGATTTTAATGCGTACATAGGTTAGACAAACTTTCCCTATGTGATTTGTGAAAATTACTTGCGGCTTTAATGTCTACATATAATCATAGATGATTTTGGTCACGTAGTGATATATATTCGTAAATTTTGGTCATTATGTAAAAGTTTGTACCGTAACATAACTAGCCAAAGTCTAAAGTGCATTTAATAATATATTGTAGTTACTATATGAATTGCTTCATCTCCATCTAGAGATTACCAAAAACAAAGTATTTTACAATTAATGTGGACACTTCGAAAATTGAATAATGTTATTTATGTAGAGTCGCGATGATACCCAATTTCATTGTTACAGATTGGTAATGATCATTACTCTAAATAAATAACATCATTCTAAAAAATTGTTAGATTTCCGTAAGACTTGCTATGATTATTGAGATCATTCAATGAGCATAGACATCGTGTTGGTTGATGCAATGAATACGTCCACCCAAAATAAGAGACGTGTTGTTTGATTCGAGTAAGTCGTCCACCCAAAATAAGAGACATGGTGGTAGAGTAGTAGACTCAAGTTTGACGAGTAAGTGAGAGAAATGTGATAGACGATAAATTGCTTGTTAATTCTTTTCAAGGTGACATGTCTTGTCAACTAATTTCTTTTAAAAGGCCATTGGCAAGTCTTTTGAAAATTCAGGGCGTGTTCAGTACAGATTAAAATCGGATTATAATTGAAAAATTAGCCGTTATTGTTAACTTTTATTAGACGAGTGGGACCTAATAATGACTATATTTTCAATTTTAATTGAATTTTAAGTTGTACCAAACAAGCTCTCAAAATCTTTGTTTGAGATTAAAAAATTATTTTTAAACATATTTAGATAATTTTTTGGGAGTACCATATTTAAAGTTTAGTAAATACCATAAAAATAAAAATTTGTCTCAAAAAATAGTTGGCACGAGAGACTTGAGATGAAGAAATATACTTAAAAACAAAAATCAGAGTAAAAAATGAAGTATAAATTTCGTGAGCACTTTGAAAGGAAAAAAAGAAGAAGCAAAAAAGAAGAAGATGATGGGTGATCAAAATGAAATGGAGCCTTTTTCAAAAATCGAGAAAAGTAAATAATTTATAAACACAATGATCAACCTAAAAACAAAATCTAAAATCAATATTTTACCATCATTATATCATCCCAAAACAGATGACAAAATGATCATTGAAACAGCGCCTCTCAAGAACATTGGGAAGCAGTTTTAAAAGTTTTTGATCAACAAGATCAAGAGGAAAATTTTGTAGTTTTGCTTCAGGAACTTTCAGAAGCAGAGAAAAATTACCACATAAATGAAAAAGAAATTTTAGCCATGAAAAAGGCTATTACAAAATTTAGATTGTATATAATTTCTCATAAATTTCTTGTTAGAACTGATTATAGTACTTGTAATTCATTTTTGAAGAACCAGGTACATCCAGATTACCAGCAAGGAAGACTTGTCGGATGGCAAATGTGGTTCATCCATTATGATTTTGAAATTGAAATCATCAAGGGTAAAAAAAATAATTTTTTAGCTGATTCGTTAACTAGAGAATTTGTTTTTGCAGATCAAAATGACAGGCACTGAAAATCAAATTGAAGATATGGAACAACAGATTGAAATTGAAGAAATGGAAATCTCAACTAGACAGCAGAAATTACAAATTTTGAAAAAGAAATTGGCTAGACTTCTAAAACAAAAAACAGTATCAACTTATGTTCAAAAGGGGGGATGATACTTCTGAGTCTCTTGTGACTTCTCTCTAGCGCCGCACAACACCACTATGGGTAGGTGGTTTTCTGATATGTGGTTGGATGGTTTCTGTAGGCGTGGTAGTGTTGGAAGAAATGGTGGATTTTGTTAAGGGATGAAATCACACATCGAATAAAGTTGAAAAAAAAAAGATCAATTTATAAAAGTTTAGATTACTCATCTTAATAAGATTGACCTTTTAAGATGGAACCACAAATCTTAACATGGTATCAGAGCGATCTTTTTTTTTTAGAGTGACGTATTTTAGTATTCATTTCGTCAAGATATAGATAACATAGTTTTATCAAAAGATAATAAGAAAAAAGGGGAAAAACAAAGTGCCATGCTCACAAAAACAGAGTCATGACATAAAGCCACCAATCCTTAAAAGGCGCCATGATAGATACTTCACTTCTTAAGGAACTTGAAAAATGAAGGAGTAATTGATCTTGTCTACTACAAGAGTGAAGACCAGATTGCTGATATAATGACCCCTCAAATTGGCGTCGTTTGTGAAGCTCAGAAAATTACTTGGTGTCTCCACTTTCGAAAGTCCAGTTTGAAGAAAGTTCACTGTTAATAATTTTAAATTGAATGTTTGAAACTTTCAGTTTGAGGGAGGAATTGTTGGAAATGTTTGCTAAATTTCTTAGTTGTTCGTGTCAGTGGGAGTTTGTTTTTAGTGGTTTTAGTTTGTTTTGGTTTTTACGTGGTCTATAGGAGTTAGTGGTTGCACTTCCTAGTTTCAAGCATTTCTCCGTTGGTTTTTAACTCTATAAATATAACAGCTTCTTATCGAGTAATTGCATCAGATCTCAAAGTAATAAAAGTTCAGTCCTTTATTTCTCTTATTTTGTCTTTTCTTCCTCAATATACTTAATATGGTGTCAGAGTCCGTTAAACTCTAATGAACAATTTGATCCGATTAAGATTAAAAAAATTGAGCACACGAATTTCAAGATTAGTTTGCTCGAATGAGCCACCTTCTTACGGGAGCATGTTAAGGGATAAAATCTCATATCGAATAAAGATGAAAACATAGACCAATTTATAAAAGTTTGAGCTACTCCTCTTAATAAGGTTGACATTTTAAGATAGAACCTCAAATCTTAGCAGATTTTACTAGGCGGTGGTTGTGATTGTGCGATGGTTGATTGGAGTTACAGGTGGAGGTTGTGGGGGTGACAGCGGTGATGTGTGTGATAGTCATGGTGATGGTTGATGGATGAAATGGTGGAATTTAGTAGGCAGTGTTGGTGTTTGCCAAGGCGAATCTGTGGAAGTGAATCGCGATGTGTGCGATGGTTGGGTGCAGTGGTGGTGTTGTTGTAGTTGATGTTGGCGGCCATTATACTGGTAGTGCAACAACGCGATGAAAAAGAGAGAGTTTGTGAGCAACTATGTAGGTGTTTGTGACTAACTATTTGGTTGATTTGTGATCAAGTATTGGTGGTGGATCGGGATCAGAGGTGGCATTGAGGTGTTTGGTATATGTGACTAACTAATTTGAAAATTTGTGACCGACGAATAAATAGTGACCTATAATTTGTTTTACTTGTGACCAATTAATTTGATAATATGCGATCAAAAAATAAGTCGTGACCTATAAGTATGCAATTGAATCCATTAATTATATAATTGTGACCTTAATATATTTAATTAGTAAAATTTATTTATTTATCAACCGAGTTATGAATTTTAAAACATAAAAATCATAGTTAATATCTGAATTGTGAATTTTTCCCAAAAAACGGAAAGGGAAAATTATACAAAGTCCTACCATTAAACTTTCAAATTCAAACATAAGGTATAAAACTATACTTTTTCAAAAAGCAGGTGAAAAATTAAATTTATAATAATTATAAAATTAAATTAATTATATACGTAACCCATATACTATCCACCCACCATAATTTCAAATTCAAACCCTAATCCCTATCTTCTCCCTATCCCTATCCCTTATCTCCTCTCTCTCTCTCTCTCTCCCCATCAACGGAGGACCATCGCGCCTCTAAGAGAGCTCCGTCTACAGAAGAGCATTGTAGTGCTCACGGTCCTGTGGCGCTGTGTAACAGGCATGCGTGCAGCGCGATGTTGTGTAGCAACGATGTGTATAGGGATGGAGTTGCGATGGAGTTGCGATGGAGTTGTTTGGATTTGTACACATTGCACATCGTCAATCTGTAGCTGCTACAACTCCAGTCGTGGTCCGATACAAATCTACGTGTATATAGAGGTGCGACGTGGTGGTGGAGGCGTCACGTTGGTGTAGGCTACGAGATTTGTGTTTATTTCATGTTAGCGTGTGGTTAATGGTGAATGACAGTGGTGATGGTGGTTATATTTTCAGATCAGCATATGGCTGCCGCGGGGCGCTACTGATGTGATCGTGGCGGTGATTCGAGGTGTGGTGTACTGGTAGCGGCGACGATGGTTGTAGTGGATTGAGGTTAAGGTGGGGCGTGGTGGTTTTGGCTGCGATGATGGTGGTTGAGTGGGGTTAGGGTAGGGTGCGGTGGTTAAGTGGATTGTGGCCAATTTGGATGATTGTGAATAATAAATTGATTAATTTGTGATCAATAGTAATATGTGATTGATAAAATAGATAATTTGTGATCAATAAGTAATATGTGATCGATAAAATATGTGACAAATAAGTAATACATAATCGATAAAAATATGTGATTGATGAAATATGTGACATGTAAAATATTTTACCAATAATTTGTGACCTGTAAATATGTAATTGTGACCAAAATTGTGATTTTAATATATTTAATTAAAAAGATATTTTTAATTATTTATTTATTTTTAAAAATCAGAATTACCATTTGATTTTTGAAAAGTTGAAAGAAGTTTATTAAAAAATGAAATTGTATTTGACAAAAACCTTATTTATGGTGTGTTTGAGCCACATTATTTTGGAAATAATGTATTTTGGAATAGTAGATTGATTGAGAATGTGTTGTTGAAAAAGAAGGAAAAATTATTGATGTGATGGAAAATATTATTTTATTGAAAAATGTGTGGTTGGAAATGAGTAGAAAAATGAGAATGAAAATTTGAAGGGAAAAATTCATTTCTCCTATTTTTACTATATACTATTTCAAAAATGAGAAAACAACTTTCAAATTTCTAAAATCAGATATTTGTTATATATATATAGTTAACTCACCCCACCTCTATCACCCATACCGCTCCGACGATCATTCCAACTACTGCTCCGATTTCGATGACTATTCCAATGACCTTTCCGGCGATTACTCCGATTTCAAAGACTATGCCGATGATCGTTCCGACGACTATTTTGGTAAATGTGACCTGTATTTTTGAACCGTGACTCTACAAACACATGTGACCTATTAATATTGGTTTGTGACCCGTTTATATTGATTTGTGTTCTATAAAAAATGATCGTAACTTGTGAACTCAAACCTATAATCTCAACAACTCATAATGGTCATAATTTATTTTTTGGTCACAAATTAAGAATTTTGTAGGTCACATATTATTTCTCGGTCACGAATAGAAAGTCTTATGTCACAAATTATTCATCGATCAAAAAATCAAAATTTTTATTGGTCGCAACTCGATTACAACTTAATAAATTGTGAGTCACCGTCACAATTTTTAGGTCACATATTATTCATCGACGATGAATCGAAAATTTTATTGATCACAACTCATTTATTTTATTGGTGACATTTTCAAACTAATTGGTCACAAATCACATATTTTATAGGTCACAACTTATTAAAATAATAGGTCGCGTATTATTTTTCGATCACGAGTCACAAATCTTACAAGTCACAGTGTATGTTAATGTCACAATTAACTCTTTTATTGGTCACTACAACACCACTTCACCATCATCACCGTCTCACATACCCTAACCGTACACCACCACCGCTACCACAATCATTATCACTAACATCGCCAACACAACTACAACTTACCATAAGTGTCACCGTCGTCGCCAATCCCCACCTCTACCAACTGCAACCGCACAAAACAATCACCACCAATCCGCAGCGCCCGAACGATCACCAACACCACAGTGCTGCACGCACGCAACCACTGCCACCACCAACAACAAAAAATAGAAAACCCGCCAATGCCAAGACCAACTCCACTTCGACACCCACCGCACGCACGCAGCGCCCTATCCACCACCAACACCACGACAACACACACAAAACTGCATGCACAGACACCGCACCCACCACCAATTGCACGCATAGACACCAACCTCTAACCAACCGCACGCAAAACCACCAATCGCACGCACAACACCACGACAAAACCTCCCGGCACCCACTGCCGACCGCACGCACAGACACCCATTGCCGAACGCACGTGCACAAATAGTTCACCGCACCACCATCGCGCTAGAACAACAGTCCACATCCACCGTTAAGTCATTTACGGATCTGCACCGAGACCACATTCTACAACCACCAAACAAAAAGAAAAAGAAAAAGAACAACAGATCCGCGTGCTCAGACCATGGATCACGTAAGGGCGTCGTTACGACGTGGCTGCACCTCTAATGCCGGAGTGATATTTCGTCGGATCGGAAGAGAGAAGAACAGTGAGGGTAGAGAGTGTGTTAGGGGCGAAGCAGCTGCGAGATGCGGATGGAGGTGGAGGCGCGATGAATTGAAATGGAGAATAGAGAGAGAGAATGGGAGGAAGCGTCGGTGGTGTTGCGCATGACGGTGCCGACGCCGGTGAGAAGACAGAGAGTAAGAAGACGAGACAGAGAATTATGCTAAAAGCCCTAAACGAAATTAGGGATTTAAGGTGGGGTGGGTGTAAATTAATTTTTAGTTTTATAATATTATTATTAACAATTAATTATATATATATATATATATATATATATATATATATATATATATATATATCCGATTTTTGAAAGATTAAACTTCACACTTGATTTTTGAAGTTTAATCTTGAAAAGTAGGGTTTCCTGTAATTTTCACAAATTTTAGGGTGTCTTTGATAGTCCAAGATTTTCCATAGAAAATGGAAAGCATTTTTCAACTTTGCATTTTGCCTTGTTTGATGCAAAAAAAAAAATCCATAGAATTACTTTTCTTGATTTGCTTCACATATGTGCATTTTTCTTGAATTGGTGGAAAATCGATTCCCACCAATTTGGTGAGAATTGGTTTTCCAGCCAACTTTTTTTTTCTTTTTAATTTTAATTTTTTGGCAATGGAAATAAATTCTATCAACAATTGTAATTTTTTTTCCTTTAATGGACAATTTCTATGAAAATACAAACCCAAACAAACACCAAAAGATCTAAAATTTCAACATTTTTCAGGTAGAAAATTATACCAATCAAACACAATTAATTACAATTCCCAGTAAAACCATTTCTAGACAATTTAATTCCCTGAAATTCATTTTCTTTCCACCTATTTTTCACATTTGCAATCAAATAGACCCTTAGTGTGATTCAAATATGGGCTTATGAATTTTTCCCAAGGGAAAAAGTCATAGGTCATGGATTATCTTTCACGAAATAAAAAATCAGACCCCAATATTTAAATTTACAAAATTCAGGTTATTACATGAATTAATTAATTATATTTTACAATTAATCTATTAAATTAAATATTTAACTATAATATAATATAATTGACTCACCCCACCTCCACCTCCACCACCCCCACTGCTCCGACGACTATTCCGGTGATCGGCGACAACTCTGGGGACCGGCGACTACTCCGCAACTGTTTTTCGGTTGCGCTTCATTTCGGCGACTGCTCCAATTCCGAAGTCACAGATATTTTATTAAGTAGTTAAAAATTTAATTCTCAGTCACAATTTATTAAATTAATTGGTCACAGATTATTTCGGGGTCACATATCAAAAAATTGAGTCATTCACAATTGGCTTCATTGGTCACTCATAAAAAAATTACACGTCACAATTTAAAAAATTATTCCACATTTGTTGGTCACGGGTCAACGAATTTTAAGGTCACAGTCTCAATCCCAATACACCAATAATAATTGGTCACATGTCACAGATCGACTAAACATAGGGTCAAAAGACACTTCGTTCCATCCGCCACACCCGTCCCCAATCCCAATACACCAACAATACCTAGTCACAGGTCACAGATCGACCAACCATCCCAAACACTGCTGAAACTACAAATCAAAATTGCTACCACCGTCGAAACTGAAAAAAAAAAACACCAAACCAAAATCTAATTCTCGCTGTTTGCAACCCGCACCCTCCACTTGCTCTCTCGCGCGCGCCGCCACCAACACTTAACCCAACATGCAAATTCCACTCAAATAACTTTCCCCGTCCGTCTACCACAGGCCCTTGATCGAACACACAAACAACGCAGCCACTTCTCCTAGCAGCGTCGCAACGTTCAAAGTAACGTCGTGCGACGCTACTTCAAAGTAGTGTCGCGACGACGCTGCTGTTGCCGGCAGCGTCGGGGAGGGGGGGAGGAGAGACGGAAGAGAGAGGAGGAGAAATTATTAGAGTTTGGGAAATGAGATTTAAATTTGGTGGGGTAGGTGGTGTGATAGGTATATAGATTAATCTAATTTAAAATATTATTATTAATATTAATTGTGAAATTAAAACTTAATTTTTGATTAAATAAAGACAAAACCTGATTTTTAAAAATGTCAAACTTACCACTTTTCCCAAACGGAAATTACTAATGGGCTTGGATATACACTCTCTTATGAAGTTAACGTCGGTTATATCCCTCATTTAAATTACAATAATGTCCTCCACAAGGCGTTCAAAATCCAACTATTCCGAGGACATTATCGACAATCAAAATTGAGTGAAGCCCAATCTAATTCCCGTTTGACTTTTTTCAGTTTTGACCTTTCCACGGAGAATATATGTAAATTAGGGAGGTCGATGAAGAAATCTCGATAATAATATCAATGGAGGAAGAAAGAAAGGGGGAAAATAAGGCGGCGATGGTGGTGGCGGGATTAATTGAGAATGCCACAAACTCGACTGCGGCGGAGGTGGACCCGCGCCTCCTCAAGGCCATAAAATCAGTGGTTCGATATTCCGATTCGGAGCTCCGACTCGCCGCACAAACCCTTATGTCTCTCATGAAACGTGACCATTCTCAGGTCCCTCTTCTGCTCGTACAATACACACCATTTATTCAATTGATTTATTTAATTGTGGTTTTATTGTTTTCTGTTAGCAATTTGATGAAAATGTTCTTTTCTTGTTTGAAAGTCCCGGGGTTCTGGATTGTTTTGGTTGGACTCAATTATGGGATTATAAATTTGAATTTTGAGTAACAAGATAGAGACATGTAAGTGAAATTTTGAAGCTGTTTACACTCTACAGTATTTTCAAGAAGTAAACTTTTTATAAAAAAAAATTCTCCGCTGAATGTGTTGTGTAGAGTTATTACTGATGGTTGTGGTTTTGAGTTTGTCTATTTTATAATGGTAACTTTTTTCCTGTTTTTAAGTTGTTGGATGCAAAATGTAGAGCTATGCTGTGTGGTTATGGTGGGTGATAATAACTGGGTTTTTGAGGGTTGTGTCATTATGAAATGCTTTTTTTACCTTTAGAAAGATTAGAGAGTCGCTGTTTGTTTTGGATGCCTGAGAGTTTCATTGATAATGCTTCATTGCCGTCTATGCCTTTTGACTTCACTTATTTGAAGAAGTGGCAGTACTGTTATTGAAGCAAGGAATAGGAAATGGAGAAAGAAAAACACTATTACTAATATGGACCGTGTTTCTGAATTTTCTAACTAGAACTAAGCAGGTTTTAAAGCTGGTCACGATGTTCATGCATATTTGCTGACTGTTGAAGCAGACCCATAAAAATCTAAGTTTCCATTTTTCAGAAGATTGACGATAGATGTTTTTGTTTGAATGCTTGTCAATTTGGTATTGTGTAAATTTTGTTTTTGATGTTTACCTGGTAGATATTTGTATCTTCTTTGTGCTTCCCTGATTGAAGTGAACAGGTCGCTTTAATCTTATTTTGCAGGTACGGTACCTTGCGCTTCTCATAATAGACGAACTCTTCATGCGGTCAAAGCTTTTTAGAACACTTCTTGTTGAGAACCTAGATCAGTTACTAAGTTTAAGTGTTGGATTTAGAAGGAATCTGCCACTCCCAGCTCCTGCTTCTGTTGCATCTATTCTTCGGTCAAAGGCTATTGAGTTCTTAGAGAGGTGGAACGAGTCATTTGGAATTCATTACAGGCAGCTCCGGTTAGGTTATGACTATCTTAAAAACACCCTTCGGTATCAGTTTCCTAACCTGCAAGCAAATGCAGCCCGAATTCAGCAGGAAAGGAGGGAGAGAGAGATGAGGACGAATGAGATCTTGGTGAAAAAATTTGAGGCCTTGAAGGATAATCTAGTATCAATCAAAGCTGAAATACAGTCAACAATTGAAGAAATTGATGAATGTTTACGTATTGTTAAAAAAGAGGATGAAGATATGCCACTTGCTCCTACAGATGATGAAGAAATAGAGGAGTTCCGTAACTCTGAACTGCGACAGATCCGTCTTGATTCATTGAAAGAGGGGGAAAGAGTTCAAGAGAATACTGAGAATAAAGTGGTTTTTGATACATTAAGGGAACTCCAGAGGGTTTTACTGTCGAAGCATTTAGCTGCAATCCAAGAATGGATCTCCATTCTCCTAAGGGTGGAAGCAGCAGATAACCGGTTCAGGGACTCTACGTTGAAGGAGTTTATAGATATTAGGAATCGTATTCAGTTGGTGATGAGAAAATGTGAAGAGTTAGGTTGCACTCCTAAAATTGCAAATGATGAAGAAGAAAGTATATGGGAAGAGGGTTCCTTGGAATCTTTTACTAGTGGAAGATCTGGTACAACGTTTTGCCAGAGCAATGATTGTACACCTGCATCAACATCCAATGATGTGAGAAGTGAAGATCTTAGATTTAGTGATAAAAAGTCTAATGGAAAGGAGAAAAAGAATCATGACAGGAGTGGAAATGAATCAGACCCTCTGCGTTATAAGCTTCTGGATGAAGCTCCAGTTGTCAAGTGGGGTTCTTTTCTAAATAACTGGGGTTCAAACCAAGATGTGTTAGCTAATCAGAGGGGATTGGATCTTGAAGGTCACTGGGGTAGGGTCGACTATGATGCTGTTATACCAGCAGAAAAAATTGCCGAACTGAATGTACAGGCCTCTGTATACAAGGAAGATCCTATTGAAATCCGACCATGTCGGGCACCTTTGAGGAAGGGGGGACTTTGTCAGAGGCGAGACTTGAGAGTTTGTCCGTTCCATGGACTTATCATTCCTCGGGATGATGAGGGAAAACCGATTAACCTAAGTTCCTCTGTAGAAGAGATAGCTTCTCAGTACCAACAAGAAGAGAGAACTCCAGACTTGGAGAGTAATACGATGGAGCAGTTATTTAATCAAGCGGTGAATAATGTTCGTGAGAGAGACAAAGAAGAAACAAAGAAGAGAGAATACGACAAAAAATCTTTGAAGCGAGCAAAGCTTGCAAAAGTTCGAGAACATAATGAATCCGTTCTAAGGGATGCTGCTCTTGCTTCAACTTCAAGATCTGCTCATATTGGAGAAGATAAAGAGATGCTTAATGGGTCTAAATCTTCAACTAAAAACAAGAAACAGACACTCTCATCAATGTTAAAAAAGAAAGAAGTGGCTAAAGAAAGATTGGCTCAGAGACTATTGAACACCCGTGCAAGTGATGCTACGATAAGACAGCTGACAGTTGCAGAGGATGCAAATTACAGAGAAGCATTTCCTAATCAATGGTAAATGAGAAATCCTTTCTCCTTCGTCACGAGCTTTCTCAGAACTTCCACCAGCAGCTTCATCTTTCCTGTTGGGATTGAGCACGGTTTCCTCACATTGATAAACTTATCAGCTCGAGTTTGGAATTTCTCGAGCGTCTCGAGTCCTCTTCCATGAACATGTGACCCAGATAAGATTGTTATAAGAGCTGCGTCATCTGAAACTCGTTTAATCTCAAACGACTTGTCTGTCGAAGTAGTGAACATAGTCATTAAGAGATTCATCATTCCTTGCTTGACAAAGATCAAACGGGCACAATTGATGTCAAAGCCTTGCTCCTCATATTTCATCTCCAATGGGTGCAATTGATCCCAAGGAAGCAGTTTTCCGTTTGTTCTTTGATATATGTATATATTTTTCATATTTATTAGTTTGTGGAATATTCATTGGTTGTTAGTTCTCCTTATTCGTTACTGCCACTTATTTTTCTCCTTTTCAATTCCTCTTAAGGCTTCAGTTTGTACATTGATATTTGTAAATTCATGGTTGGTTGGTTGTTTTTCCTACAAATAACGAGGTTCTTATATTTTGCTTCTTAACAAGAATGTTTTATTTCTCTGTTAAGAAATGAAGTTTTCTAGATGTAGTCAATGAAGGTGTTCAATTATTGAAGACTGCTTCAAATTTGGCAACCACAATCTATGTATTCTAGAATTTCATTTTGATCATAACTGTTTGTTCCTTTTTGGTCTACTGTTAGATTTAATATTGTTTCTTCTTACCTAGATTCATTGTTAAGTAATAACTTGAGGGTGATTATGTGTACAAGAGAATCAGCCGTTACACTGAGATTGAGACATGATATATGAAGGGTTTGAAGAGCTCTTTTGTTTGTACATTAACCAATTTCATTTCTTTCTATGACACGAAATTTCACTCTCGTTTTGATGACAAGTAAATACTCAAATGTCAGATAACCTAACAAATAGATAAACTCAAAGGGGAGCCAGAAGACAACCGTGCTTTCATAGAAGCGATAGTCCAATTTTATTGAACTATGAGAATAATTCAATAAACGGTAACATAAGAGTTATGTTCAGACTCGTAAATGAAATATCGAATTTGATTGTATTTAATGAATTGGATCAACTTGTCTTGTAGATTTGAATTGGTGTCTAAATTTAAAATATTGCAATATTTAATAAAATCCCATATAAAAAGTCCATCTCAAGTCACCAGAACTAGTAGGTTTGAAAAGAGATTTATGAAACTACTTATATGAATTCTAATATATCACTTATAATTAAAAGCTCTTGTAATAATTATTGAGAAAACATTAAACTTACATTGCTGACAATACCAAAACTTGTGTATATATAATATACCTATGACTATTTTAGAAGTTATTCCATGAAAATTATCATATACAATAATCAATGGAAAAAGAATTCATTTTGGATATTAATTTTTCTCCCAAATAATTTGAAAATGTGGTTGATGGAAATGGATTTATCAAATCTAGACGACAGTACAAAACTACCACATTACTGCATCAAATCAATAACCGTTACATGTAATGAGCGACTGCAAATAGTATTACCCAATTAAAAAGTATAATAATTTTACAATAATGAATAATAAATTATTAAAAAAAAATTTAACAAGAGAAAAATAGAACACCAACCCCCACTCCCCACACCTCCAACCCCTTCCCCCCACCAAGAAAAGCATCTTCAAGGAAGCACTTTTCTTCCATTTCTGTGTTCATCCTACGTAATTTGAAAACTTCACTGACAATATTTTCAAACTCCATCAAACACAGATACCCATAAAAAAATTCCCTATGATCCTAAATCCCCACTGCAGAAAACAATCCATTATGCTTAACAATTGATACGGAAATTCACTGGAAGAAGAAAACCCTTGCAAGTATGGAATCCAGCATCGAGTGCGTATCATACACCGATGGAATGGATGAAGATGAGATCTCACATCCACATCCTTATTCTCAGTATTCATCTTCCAAACCATCTCACAACGTCACCAGTAGTAACAACAATAATCTCACTGGTGGATTAATTACTCCACCCACTAGTGTCCATGAGCTTCTTGAATGTCCGGTTTGTACCAATTCTATGTACCCTCCTATTCACCAGGTGTGTTCAATTTCTTTTTTTATTTTTCCAATTTTAATCAAGGGGCTGTTTAATTTCTTTCAAGATTCAATTTTTATGTTGGTAATTCGGTCAATTTCTTGGAACTTTGATTTTCTAGAGCCTGCTTCATGGGTTAACTGATGCAAAATTGTAAAAAAAAAAAAAAAAAAAAAAATAATAATAATAATAATAATAATTAAAAAAAAAATGATTGGTTTTGCAATTCCATGTGCATTTTTGAGGAGACGTTGATCTGGATTTCGGAAGGAATTTGTGGAAATTGTTGCATTTTATTGTAAAATTTAACGAAAATGGATTTTCTTTTTTCCTATGATAATTTTTGGCAATTGTTTGAATTGATGACGATGCTGTTATGCAGATTTAATTTGTTGAAAATTTGCAGTTGTTTTGTTTGTTAGGTCACGAGGGCATTAATAGAAAATAACCAATTGCCTTTTCCCCCACCGGTTGAGTGTAATTACCTTTGTCACTGAAATAAGGGGGGCTTTAGGTCTTGGTTTCCCATATTAAGCATTGTAGGGATACAAACTTTAATGAATTTAATTCTCTTTGGGTTTCCAGTGTTTCCAATTGAATAATATATGCTCAAGAAAATGGGAGGTCACTTTTGTACTGTGGTAACTGGAAAAACATAGAGAAAGGACAACGTAGAAATTAAATATTTTCTTTATCCGATCATGTTTTCTTGTTTTTCCTCAAATCGAAAGAATGAAAAAGAAAAAAAATTCTCCAATATCACTTTGCATGAGACTACAGTTATTGTCTCAACCTGCATTTTCTTGTTTTGTTTTATGCAAGGCTGTAAATAACTTATTTATGTTTGATCCTTACATAGTGATTAATTATTTACTGTTTAAATCCAAATTAATTGATGAAAGTTTAACCAGATGACATACTTGAGTTCTTAATTTTGCTTCCTAAAAAATGTTTTCGAGCTATCATCTATCCTTGCTGGATTACCTTCTTTCCCAGTAATGAATATGGTCACTTTGTCTTCCTTGAGATAATGTTGGTCGCAACATGTGTCCCGACCACTTCCTCATTTATATATTGGCATGGGGAAACAATACTCTCTCTTTGATTGATGTTAGCGTTCCTTTCACTTGGCAGATTAACAGACTGAATGCCAAATCTCTAAAGTTCGTTGATATTTGTGGTAAATTAGCACCCACCAATTAGTCAACCGTGTCTAAGATGTCAATTCCCCTGTCAAATATGAACTCTGAGATGAAAGTATCTGAAGATGAACTTTTCATTATCTTCAATTGATAAATATATGAGCAATCACATTATACATTTTAAAATTCATATACACATCTGATACCAAGACCGAGAGTCAGAATGATGTAGCACTTTCTTCTAATCAATGCTCTCTGTTGAAATCGTCGGCCAGAGCATGTTTGGCTAAGCTTAAAAAGTTAACTTATAAGCTCGTGTTAGAATAAATTATTTTGTATGGGTCAAAGTTGGAAATAAATTACTCATTTTGACTCTAAAGTATGAGTTACTTTTAAAATAAGTTAAACATCTCCATACATTTGGAAACAAGAAATTACTTAAAAATAACTTAATACTTTCTCTAAACCTTAGCCAATAGCTAGGATACCGTTTCATGTTTATCCAAATGTATTTGGGGAGGAGTTTTATCATCATGTTGTTCCCTGCAGTGCCACAATGGACACACCCTTTGTTCCACCTGTAAAGTAAGGGTCCACAATCGATGCCCCACTTGTAGACAGGAGCTTGGTGATATAAGATGTTTAGCACTAGAAATGGTGGCTGAATCCCTTGAGCTTCCTTGCAAGTATTGCTCCCTAGGTTGTCCTGAGATCTTCCCTTATTACAGTAAGCTGAAACATGAGGCTGTTTGTAATTTTAGGCCTTACAAATGCCCGTATG
Source organism: Fraxinus excelsior (assembly GCA_019097785.1). NCBI lineage: Eukaryota > Viridiplantae > Streptophyta > Magnoliopsida > Lamiales > Oleaceae > Fraxinus > Fraxinus excelsior. The sequence goes on from CM032624.1 coordinate 6,534,496, forward strand.
CTGGATCTGAGTGCTCAATTGGTGGTGATATTCTATATCTGGTTGCTCATTTGAGAGATGATCACAAGGTCGACATGCACTCGGGATGTACATTCAATCACCGCTATGTAAAATCTAATCCTCGAGATGTGGAGAATGCCACATGGATGCTAACTGTAAGTACATTACTTCCCTTTGATTGTAAAATCATCTCCTTTTTTTTCTGTTGAAATGTGAATCGTGTAATCTGTGTTAATCCTTTTTATTGTATTATAATTAAAAAATTTACACAACACAATTGTCTACCTACATGGATAATGAATGCTGAAGGCCTCGCCAACATTTTTCCCCATTCCAGGTTTTCCATTGTTTCGGTCAGTACTTTTGTCTTCATTTTGAAGCTTTTCAACTTGGCATGGCTCCTGTTTACATGGCTTTTCTTCGATTCATGGGAGACGAGGTGGAGGCACGAAACTACAGTTACAGCTTGGAAGTTGGGGGAAATGGCCGGAAACTTGTATGGGAAGGCACCCCACGAAGCATTAGGGATAGTCACAGAAAAGTTCGGGACAGCCATGATGGTCTCATTATACAGCGTAATATGGCCCTTTTCTTTTCTGGAGGAGACAGGAAAGAGCTTAAGCTTCGTGTAACAGGACGAATATGGAAGGAACAGCAGAACCCAGATGGTGCGTGCATACCCAATCTTTAGGACTGCTTCAGTCTGTTTGAGCTGTTTTTTCATTTTTTTGTGCTTGAGCTTAAGCTAAATGTCATTGGTGTGTTGATGTACTCTGTATTCTTGTTAGTGTACGTGTATCTGCTTGAAGTTTCAGTTGATTATAGGCTTCATTTTCGTTATTGTTAAAGCTTTGGGGATCAGAGAGTTGGCTAACAAGTGTATATTTTTCTTGTTTTATTTAAACTCTCTCGTGTGTAACTTCTTACGTTGTCATACTTGCACAATTAAAGCTGCAGTTTTCCAACTGGAATGAAGACAATCAACTGCATTTGACTTGGTTTTGAGAACTACTTTTAGTACTGATTTCTAATCTTCAGCAAGATTAACTAGCGCTGATGAATCACCAAAAAGAAAACACCTACAAAATTCTTCCATTCATGACCAAAAACCTCAAATTTCGAGTTCCTGACAGAAGAAATTCTGAAATCCATCCCTTCAATCCTTCACAGAGGATAAGGCAACTATACCTTCCTACAAATAAATGGCGATGTTATATCTGAACAATAAAGCCAATAAAACACTTCTAATGAACAAGTACGATGTGAACTAGTTCTGAACCTGTGAATCTTACTTCCCAGTAAGATGCAGATGGGAATTCTAATAAAAGAAACAGAAGGAAATTGTCTAAGAAATAGAAGAACGTTAACAAAACATCCACAACCCAATTGTCGAACATATAAACAAATGTACGCTAATGTAAAGATTTCAGTCACCAATTGTTAAGCGATATCTTCCAAATGATGGTCCAAGATGCAGGATACAGATTCAAGGAATGCAGCTTCACTTGAACCAGGGAGCACAGAATCCAGAGCTGCTTTAACTATATCCTCAATCACAGATTCCTTATTCAAGGTTTCTCGGCACATGATTTTGCCTATGGCAAATGGGGTGAGCTTCTTTTCTGCACCTTTCTTCAGAAGCATTGTGGAGATACGCAGCACTCGAGCACATTCAAGCGGTAGGTCCCATCCATAAAACTTGAGCAATGCAATGTCTTCCTCAGCATCCAGTGACTTTATGTAGTTGGCAGTGTCATCGCTGAATGGCAGGCGGGCTTGTGGCCAGTAGAGCCAGTCAAATGTGCAATCTTCGAACTGTACAAGAACAGAAAAATAATGATTTAAAAAGCAAGAAAGAGTGGAGAACACAAGAACCTTTTACAAGAAAAAGCAAATAGCTATGTCTTCAAGAATACAATTCATTTATTTATCTTAAAACAATAAAGACATAAAATAGCAATACAAAATCTTAATGCAAAAAACAGAAGATCAAACAAATTCAAATTCATGTATGGACGTCCAGATGTCATGAAGTACAAGAAATAGTCCTCCAATAATCTATAGCAGTATGCATGTAATACGATCTAAAGTTAACAGCTACAAATGCACAACTTAGAGCATCTCCAATAATATTCTTTATTTGCAAGAGCATCTTTTCCAACATAAAGAACATCATGACGAATATTCAAAAATAGTGTAGAACTTTTTATACAAGTTCAAAATCAATCATTATAGAGTGAGTTTGTAAAAGTTTATTTGAAGTGAAAATATTTTTTTGGAGAATGTGTGGTTGAAAATGAGTTTGACGAAAAATGATTTTCAAATAAGTTGTGCCAAACAAAGCCTTAAGTTTTACTTTGATTTTTTTCCACAAGTGATTATTGCTCAACCTTTTCCCTCTTTATTATTTTATCATTTACTTTCAATTTTGTAACAAGTGTAGGATAAATTATGAAATAATAAACTTTACATTCCAAAAAAAGTAATTGACTCTCTAAAAAAAAAGAGTACGGGGTTAATAATGAGACTATTGGAGATGCTCTTATAGAAGTGCATATTTAATAATTTTGAGAAGAAATTTGAACTTTTAATATACCTCCAGATGGTACATTGCTAGATTCAGATTTACTTGGCTGCTTTATGAAAGTCCAAAAGAAGGTGCTTGACATAATAAATGGAAATGGATTACAAAATCAGAAGGGTGAAAGGAAGAAGAAAACTATAATCATGGCATCAAGATATATTAGCTGAAACTGTTGGCCTCTCGGTGACAGGTAATCTATGAAAACAGAATTCCATAGCAGTCACGTTAAAGGCAGCAGCATCCTCTCATAAATAAAGTTTACCCTGCTCAAAAAATTGATAGCTTGATGGCTATTAAAAGGTTTCGCTCCTTAGTATTTGTTCAACAATGCAAGTTATACTCCCCCAGTGTATCTTTCAGACTACAAGCTTCCATTCATATCACTGTCACCTTATAAAGAGCAAAGTTAAATCTCAAAATGACAACATTGCTCAACTTACGGATGAAAACATCATATAAATTACATTCACCGTGCTACTAAGAAACTACCAGAAATATTAAAAGGAAATAAATAGCTGTATAAATATGCTGTCTGTCAAGAACCATAACAAGGGTTTAAATGCATGAAAGAGTGACGCTAGTTTGGACTGTGATAATGTATAATTATGGTAGCATATAACGCGCTACAGAGCTATCATATACATAGTCTAACATACAATAAACCCAAAACTCAACAAAGTTAACCACACATGGAGATTTTTGCAACCAAGTTAAACTAATTGTTGAAAAGAAGAAAGGGTGCAAGACTAGAAAGGACTCACGCTCTCAGGCAAACAGTAGCCATGATCAATTGGGATTAGCATAGTCTGGCCATCTTCACCTTTGCTCACCAATATATTACCAGCATGCCTATCTGCATTTGCCATCCTCATATCCAAGACTGCAATTTTGTGCACCTCCTCAGCTGGAAAAGCAGTAGGACCCATATCCTCACAGCTTCCATTGTTTTCCATGAACATTTGCAAGGACCCAATCTTGACATTTACACCTTCGGGATGATAAAACCCCCTATGCAGGCACCTAACCAGAACTGTTGGAGGAACCCCGGAGAACCCCCAAACTTCACCAGAAAATGAGCGCCGACCACATTTTGGATGATCCAATAGGTAGACAGCACACTCCCTGAATGCACCTTCACCCACTCTTGTCCCCTTCTTCAACCCTTCACCATCCTCCGACAAGGGCAGCCCTCGAGGGTTATTGACAGCCATGGGTTCCTCATCAAGAGGCTTAAAGATCGATAAATATTTATTCTTCAATGCATCCAGCATAAAATATACTCCCCCGGTACCCTCCGAAGACCTGACTGGATAACTACCTTTATTTAACCCGTCCAATGTAGAAGCAATTAAATCCCTGATCTCTGGAAGCAATTGAGTCTTCGGGTTAAGAATCACAGGCTCCAACAGAATCTCTCTGTCCAGAGGCTTCCTCGGAACCTGCAGATTATTCCCAGTCTTCAATTCACTTCCATACTCACTTTCCTTATTCATAGCATTCCCTCTCACATCATTCAGTTGTGGTGCATCAATAGACAACTCAAAGTTCTTCTCCACCGGTCTGGCCCTGATCTTGGAAGACTTCCTCACAAACAAATGGATGACGGCATCATTATTATTCCTGCAAACATCATGTATCAACCTCTGATCCTCAACTGGCTTGCCATTACACAAGACTTCTTGATCCTCAATATCCCCTAAATTTTTCTTCTTCTTGGCTATTTGACGCTTAACGTAACCAACATCCCTACTCCTTTCGACGTGAAAGGTGAATTCTTTCCCACAAGAAGTCCTTACATTAATGACCAGAAGTTCTGAGAGGCGAAGCACCAAATGTAGAACATTCCCATCAGTGACACCATAGTCCCGGATGAGGGAATTGCTCCGTGCCAACTCCCTGCCTCCAGAAACCAGTTTTTGGTTCTTCACCACAAACCCTTTATAGGACTGGATCCGCAGTTTCACAGATTCAATTGAATCCGATTCGAGGACCCGCATCGGGATCATAGAACCAGACATGGACAAGTATATCCAAATGGACTCCTGACTATTCATGGGGGAGGGAGGAGAAATTGACACAGACTCCTCCCGAACAGGGCTAAGGACAAGTACACCAGCAGACGACATTTTTGTAATTTACAAATTTTCCACTACGCAAAATCCAAAACCTAAAAGAAATGAAACCAAACCCCTAAACCAACTCTTTACAAACTTATTCTACACATCTCGCCATGTGATACAAATCTGTATCCTGTACCACCCAAAGATCAATCAAGCTGTACAAGATGAACAGGATTAAATGACCAAAATACCCTCAAAGATCCATGACAAGCCCTTCTTCTTGATCAATTCTTATCGAATATTGGGATCGCAAGAAATCCCACAAGAAATTAGATCTTGAAACCCGACAGGATTGAAATCTGGACTATTAATTGAAAAAAGGATGCACGGAGACAGATAGATAAATGGGGTTTCTTAGTTTCTTACCAGAAGCAAGAACCCCCAAGAATTGGGAGTGAAGTGCAAGGACTTAGAAGGTGATTGAATTACGAAATGGCAGAGAGCTAATTGGTTTTCTTGTTCTTGTATGTAGACCAGTAGAGAGAGGAAAAAAAGAGGAATTTGGTTTTGGTTGGAGAGCGCAGGAAAAAAGATTAACGCGTTTTGGCCATTTCATTTTCCATACAGAGACGTTGAATCAAGAGGAAACTTCCTTGCAAGAGAAGAAACAAATTTAAAAAAAAAAAAAAAAATCTCCTTAAAAATGCTTATCCTTGTACACGTGTTCATTTAATCCTATCTTGACGAATGTAATGAGCTCAGATATTAAGCTTGTGTTTGACACCCATTCTGGGAAAAAAATAAATTCTGGAATAGTGATTGATGGAAGAATATGTGGTTAAAAAGTAATGAGAATTTTTTGGTTTATGTGTAATATTATTTTATTGATAGAATGTGTGGTTAAAATGAAGAAAGAGAGAAAAATGAGAAATAGAATGGGTGTCAAACAAAGGCTAAGATCTCGTTTGGTACTTATTTTTAAAAATTATTTTACACCTAAATTTTAAAAAATAATAATAATCATAAATTCTCCAAAAAAACAAAATTTACTTTTCACAATTTTTTACCAAATATGAGCTAATATTAAAGTGTGTTAATCACGAGTATGGAATTTATATGAAAATAAAATAAATTTTAGGCAATTCAATCGTCTGAAACTTATTTGTATGGAAATTACTAATTAAATATAGTTAATCATTTAATTTTCTACGTAAAAATAATATACTTGTCTATTTTTTTATTAATGAGTAGGCGAGAGATGAGAGAGAGAGACTAAATTACTTGAAAAATAAAAATCATATGCCCTTAAAGAACTTAGTTTACTTGTTTTTGAAAAAAATATGATCTAACATGATCAGAAGTTGAAAAATATTTTCCATGAAAAAATACGCTCGTTTGATCTACATTATTATCTCATTAAAAAAAATGACTGTTATTCAATACATCAACATTTAAATTCAAATTTTTCATTTCTTGTGTGAATCCCAATAACGACTATATTTTTTATTCTGATTTTATAATAATTTGACTCAAACATGACCTCAGGTTAGTTTTGATAGAAACTTACTCAACAAGGAAGAGCTCGATTATTAATATAGGTATTAATGGACTCAATCGAGACCATTTTGCTGAGATTTACTCAACAATAAATTATTTTACTTTCTCGTGTTATTTTACCACGAAACAACTAGAAAAGGAAAAAGACAAATCTCATTGCATATTTCCCTTTTCCATCCAATTTCCCTTTTCATTGTTTGAAATAATATTTTTTTAGTTCCAAAAGTAAGAAAAAAATTTACGTATTGCGGAATATTCTCAGTTTGCACTGACCAACTACTCTCTTTCCCAGCATGTCAAAATAGCAATCGATAGAACTTCTATACTGCATTTTTCCCCCTTTTCAGACTGAGACAACAATTTACATTATTAATAAATCTTTTACGATTTCATGAAATATGTCGACCGAGACATTCTTAAGATACGCTGACGAGAACTCCAATCTTTTTCACGACTGCCTAGTGCCTATCGACTTGCAATGTGTCGATGAGTTTAATTTTGGGCTGTCATTTTGAAAACATCTGCTTCACTGTTCATCACGAAGCTGGGAAACGCCAGCGTTATATCCCTGCAAATTTAGACAGAGACAGAAAATATGTCATTTCAAATCCAAGTTATTGTAGATATTATAATAAACAAGATTTTAACTTTTTTCTTTTCTGTATAATTCAACCTACCAAACAAGCCACAAGATTTTAAGAACGTTTCTATACATAGAATATACGCTTTATAATAACTGAAAGTGTGACAGAAGACTATGAGAAACAAGTAAAAACTTAAGCTTACATTAGATATGGAAGAGTCATATTTTTCAGTAAAGAAGGATTCTTTGCTGCATATTCTTTCCATTCTTCTAAATCAATCCTGCCATCGCCATTTATATCAGCTTCTTTAAATGTCTGTGGAAGGAAACTACACAAATGAGCTATGATGTCGTGTAAAAAGGTCGGGAGTTATTCGTACCAAAATAAACATTTGAACCTTATCAACAATGCTTTTAACGATATCATCTGACAGATTCAGGTCGGATTCTTTAAGAAGAGCCAACACCATCTCCACCAACTGTTGATAATTGTCAATATATATTTTCAAGTGCAAAAAGTTGTGAGACGAGGAATTAAGAGAGAATCGTAATAGTTGTTACTCAAAAGGAGGATGATGGACTATGTTGAGCCTAAGCATATTATACTCGTATTCCACGGCTATGGGATTTCTAGCTCCGTCCTCAATTCAGTCATGAGGAAGAAACAAGAACTGATCTAAAAGAGGCTTGCAATTGAAAAGGGGTATGATTTCGACTCTCACCATATCAATGGCAAATTGAAGAATGTATAAAGATGGAAGCGGTAATTAATACACCACAGATGCGTTTTAGCAACCATTTTTACCACAATAGACCTTTTGAAAATTGCTAACCACGATAACTCACTCATTGTTTCCCCATGTTGAATCTTTTATGTCCACATTAGTCATTTCCTCTCTTTCAAGGAATTTATATGTGCTTTAACGCACGAGTTGAATTTAAAAATGTTTAATCAATTGATCTAGAAACTTAAAACAGTTCTAGAGGTCTATACGTATGTCATTTAGATCACGTTTTAACATGCTCCCCTCACGCCTAGGCAGTGTTCATATTTTCCCTTGTCAAACCCTAACACGTGCACAATTTCATTAAATGTGTGGCGATGATACTTTTACTCGTATCATTGCCTGCTTTGATATCATGTTGAACCACTTTATTTAAAAGTTTAAGCTGTTAGACTGAGCCATGTGAATCTCATCTAAATCTTGTCCTTCAAGTCTTTGGACTTCAGGATTCAAGAGGAATAAAATTCATTTGTGCAAATGAAACTGACCACGGTGCTATTTAATTCCCAGTCATGTAAAGAACTTTGCTCGGTATTATATAAAGAACAAAGAGAGTTATAGGAATTCTTAAAAGAAATGAATTCTTTCTAAGGAAGCTATGCTCAATGTGTTAAAATTTCTTTCCAAGTAATACACTTCAAAGCCTGATGCCAAAACTTTTAATTCAGACCAACTTATAAGTAGAAAAGGAAATGGGCAACAGTATTACCTCTTCATGTTCAATGTAACCCGTATGCCTTAAATCATATAATCTGAATGCACCTGCCACAATAATTTCACAATTTTATGGCGGTGATTTAACAAATAAACAAAAGAAATGGAAATAGAAATTCCGTTAGAGACGACTTATAGTTGAGAATTAGTCCTGATAAAACTGTATTCTTACCCGCGATTTTTTCGGCTTCAGGAGTTCTGGGGTGAAAGATGCTTAGTGCCCTAACAAATTCTCCAAAATCAATATGCCCATTCCGATTGGCATCAAATAGATCAAATATCTGGAGAATCATAAAAGAGGAGTGAAAGGTGATTGACTGTTGAGAGTGCATTGCACCACCTCACAGGATCATGCTCCATTTCCTTGCCCTCGGCTCGGGAAAAAAAAAAAAAAAAATTACCAATTGCATACCCTATCTGCAAACAGGTTCCGGTTATTGCTATTCCTAAAAAGTGCAAATGTGAAATCTTCCTGTTCATCGAGGAATGCATAGAATATAGTCAACAAATGAATAAGCCATGTGCAATCAGAATTGACAATTACAAGATTAAAGAGAAATATAGAGACTAGGACAAGAGTACCACCTCAAAAAGAAAATTGAAAGAGTATTTAAAGAAAATGGAAGTCAATTACAAAGAGATACCTTCTGTATATAACCATCATCTACAACCAAACTGCTCATTTTCTCATACAGTTCTTGCAAAGCCTCGACTTCATTCACAGAGACTGCAAACACAAAAGTTCTTACTTTTCATACAGTAATGGGCAACAAGTGTAGAGATGCATGAAATCACGAAGGTGGTCTACTTGAAAAATTGTGCAATAATTCATGAATGTGATCCGCTTTTCAGTGCAGCTAGACCTGGGATCTCTACACTTGGTCCAGGTGCACACAGCTTCATTCCTATTGCACAGAACCTTAAATATGCAGTGGATGCATTTAACATTGGGTTTGAAATTTGAATCTAGACTGACTTACTCCAAGAATAGATGCTAGTTTATCTTTTGATCCCAGTTCACTAGACCGGTTAATTTTTTCCTTGTATATATTGGTTCAAGATCTGGTTCTATGTCCCCGTCTAAGTTTGTATTGCTTTTTCTTTCCTTTTGCTATGAACGGACACTCTGCCTTTGATTAAAAAGAAGTAAAATGACAGATGTGTTAATGCAACAATTGTCTTCCTTAAATTGTATCTCGTGTTCCTAGCAAAAGGTTGGGAAGTTACAAGCTGTTTCAGAAGCAATGATGGCTGGATCCTCGAATCCAGGTGCTCGTCTTTCTTTCTTTGACATGTAGCAACCCATGAAGAGAGCAAAAAGAAATTGCAAATGACTTTTGGATGGTGTTGCTTGGTACAGGAAGTTCTTGATCCTCAGTGTTTGTAATGCAGACTGCACTTACAAAATTTAAAAGAGTAATTACACATGAAGTCTGATTAGCTAAAAAACTGAGGCTTATATTGTTGAAGTATTTCAAGTTACCATATATTCTATTAACTCTCAATTTGAAGATTGATTGAACTTTGCTGAATTAAACCACAAAATAGATACCATTTCTGACCCCAAAATAAAGAGGGAAAAGACACGTAGAGTGTTCATGTACAAAAAAATTGTTAGTGCTTTAAGCATGAAACTCAAATCCATATTCATACATATCTATCAATAATCTATGTAGTATGATGAACTAAAACGCTGCAGATTCTACCTGGTGTTTTGAGGGGCTCCGGTCTAACGCGTGCTTTCCAAGTGCGCAAGTAACATACGCTTGGAGAGGAGCGGAGACGGGATCAATTGACGTGCTGGTCTCAATCAGATTGGGAGGTCAACAATTATCACAAAGAAGCAACATAATTAGAGAAACACATAATGCAGGTAAAAAATTAATCTGGAATCACAGCATTAAATTACATTAAGCGACACCAATTCATCAAAAGTATAAATGAAAATATATGCACGTGAATATTAAACAAGGATGCAGGAAACTCACTGATTCTAAGTTTTACAAGTGATTTGTGAATCTAACAGCTGATCGACCACCTGGGTTTATGCTAAAAACTGCAAGAGAGAAAGAGAGCGAGTTTCAATTTGTGGGAGATTGCGGGTCAAATGTTTCTTTCCTTTTCTTTTACGTTATCAACTGTAAACCCAATCCAATATTTTCGGCTTTATGTAATAAAGTTTATTTTTTCTTATCAAAAATCAATATTTTTGTTAAAACACCCTACTACATGTATCGAAATGAATGACAATAGATGATGACCGAACACTCATAACAAGAGCGCCAACTTTTTTTTTTTTGGGGGAGGAGGTGGGGGGGGGGGGGATTTTTAATTATACGAGATCCACACACATGTGAGAGACTGTCAACCTCCATTATCATTCATTTATGTACAAATAGAATTGTCCTTGTTAAAAATACAAGTGTGGGACAAGACAAAGTTTTATTTATGGGGAAAATGGTTCCAAAAATATTATTTTAAAAACTCCCTCTAAACTTTGAACATGTCTTTATCGTATAAACAAACCTTATATTTAAACTTTGTCTTGGGGCGGAGGGGGGGGGGGGGGGATTTTTAATTACACGAGATCCATACGCATGTGAAAGACTGTCAACTTCCATTATCATTCATTTATGTACAAATAGAATTGTCCTTGTTAAAAATACAAGTGTGGGACAAGACAAAGTTTTATTTATGGGGAAAATGGTTCCAAAAATATTGTTTTAAAAACTCCCTCTAAACTTTGAACATGTCTTTATCGTATAAACAAACCTTATATTTAAACTTTGTCTTGGGGCAGGGGGGGGGGGGTATTTTTAATTACACGAGATCCATACGCATGTGAGAGACTGTCAACTTCCATTATCATTCATTTATGTACAAATGGAATTGTCCTTGTTAAAAATACAAGTGTGGGACAAGACAAATTTTAAATGCAAGGTTTGTTAAGACGATAAAGACATGTTCAAAGTTTAGACGGAGTTTTTAAAACAAAAAGTATTTTTAGAACCATTTTCCCCATAAAAAGTGCTTTTATGAATATTAAAGCAATAAAAGGTAATTCATATTTAGATTTTACGAAATAAAGTCAACAATCTTAAAACTGGATATATGCCGTGTGAGAATATTAAAAAGAGTGGAGGTGCGGGGAATCGAACCCCGTGCCTCTCGCATGCGAAGCGAGCGCTCTACCATATGAGCTACACCCCCTTTTGTTGAAGATTTGTATTTATCTAATTTTATCAATTTCTACTAATACTTTGATCTGCGCCTTTCCATCTTTATTTATGCGCTTAGCACGCGACTAGTGCGAGGGAGACGGCAATTTGCGTGAACTATGAATAGCACATCGATTACATAGTATCTGTCTTAATTAACTGTCATGAATGTTGTTGCATCTAAACGTTTATAATGTAAAACGGTTTTCTTTCGATGAAATGGCTTATGAATTTGAAAAATGATCACATTTAGCCATTTTGATTTGAATCATTTAACAAACTTCACATCGTCCTATACTATTACCTTAATTTGAAACTTTTGTAATTGCAAATATTTAGACATATTTTAAGTGTTGGGTATCCAGTAATCATCCACTTCTTCGATGAGATAAAACTCACTACATGACGAGCAAATTGATTCCTTCCTTGTTGAAAAGACAATCAAAGTAATAAATTGTGTGGGCTAAAAGAAGGTCAAGTTTGAGAGCCAAGCCAAAATCGAGTAAAGGTTGAGCGAAATACCTAGTGAGGTCATACTTCCAAGTATAACGGTGAAGGGACGATAACAAAATATTTGGGTTTTCTTCGTAGGTAATGCAGATTCTAAGACGACTACTAAATCGAGTAGCAAGAGTCATGGGGAACAAGATTAACTGTTTTCTACTGTCCATTCCTATATCTCTGTTTATTCGAATTGACATTTTACTCTATTTCTTATCTGAGATGGAACACTAAATTCAACTGTTTTAACATTTAATGAACTAAATATTTGATCGAGGTGACCTTTTCATAAATTTTACATTGGGGGTCTTGTACTTCTCCCAAGCTATTCAAGGATACAGTGAGCACTGGAATCGATATCGTGATTATACATAAATTTTGATACAACATTTTACACTATTTTCGTTGAAAAATTCGAAGGTGTTGCAAGTTTTTGTGGCGCTTCATTTCCAGTCATCCCGTCGTGTTATCATGGAATCAAATATTCGATTAAATTTGTCAGACGTTGGGTGGAAGGAGAATGAAAGAAACTAATGGTATGTTGATTGCTAGCATGAATTTTCCATGGAAAAAAAATAAATTCTAATTAATTCAATTGCCCAGAACTTACTTATATGGAAATTATTAATTAAACGTGTAGAATTGATTTAGTTTTCAATTTTAAAAAATAATATACTTGTCCATTTTTTATTGGTGGGTAGATGAAAGACAAATGAGCGTGAATTACCAAGAAAATAAAAATCATCTCACCCTAAAGAAAAAAAATTCCTTGTTTTCAAGGAAAATATGGTCAATCAAACAGCACAAAAGTAGGAAATTAGGTAAAAAAAAAAAAAAAACACATTTTTTTATGGAAAATATGGACAATCAAAGTAAACAAAATAAAATCAGAACATCTTGCATTCAATCCATAATAAGCTTTATAGGAATGTTTGGGATATAAAGGCAGTAACGATATAGATGATAGTAGACGTAGATAAAAAGAAAAATATTATTTTAACAGTAGAATCAAGAGAACAGTTCGAGAACATATCAAATTAATGTCAACAGAAGGGTCAAAAAATGTGATATCAAAACTAAAAGACTTCCATATTATGCATGAGAATATCCAAAAATTAAATAATACACCAAATTATCGAACTTTCTGCACTGAATTATAAAGGTCGTACCTAGAATAGAAATAAAACTTTCTGAAGTCCAAATACAGTAAATCTGCATACAAAAAGACAGATACTGGTCAGCTAAAGATATAATACTTCTGTGTCTGTGAAATAAAGGACTGAACATCATATCACATGCTTTCCAGACTTTGTAGAATATTAGTGAACATTCTTTCGAGTTGTCTAAAGAGCGTCCTTGTTACACTTCTCAGAGCAAAGTAAATTTGTGTACAAATCATCATCATTGGATCTCAAGAAACTCAGAGTAACAGCGATAAAGATGATGATAGATGAAAGCATCAATAATGCATCATGTTATAACTAACTCCTATCACTTTGGATGTCTGATCCTCATGGACTAACACGAAAGGTACACGGATTAGATTCATGACTTTGACATCAGTAGTTATAAGCTAGGGATTTGATGCATGTCTTATTTCTGCATCTAATTCCATTAACTTCATCGGATTGTCACCCAGAATTTTTTTTCTTTGTTTCATATTTAATATTGTAATTCCCTTGTTCAAGGATTTATTAGTTATCATTTACTAGGTCTTTTAGATAGTAAGCTAATCTGATATAATATTTTTTTCTCTTAAAAGAAACTATGTAACCATCTTCATGATCCCGTAAACTTTTTCTGAACTGTCTTCTTTTAATTAATGAACCTTTTGCTTGAAATGAAGATAAGAATTGGCAGCACCTTTTGCTAAGAAGACCCTTTAACTTAAAAGCAACTGGGTCTGTAAATATGTAAAGAGTTTATAGTAATATCAGTTTTACAACTAGATTGCTTACACCTCCAACCCACTTGGTTACTGATAATGCACTTAATGTCAAAAAAGACTGTTGAAACCAATGACGATAACAATGACCTATAGAAGATTCGAAATATATTTTGTACTCCCTTTGAAAATAAAAATAGGAAAAAACATGTAAGGGACTAACCTGTGTGTATTAAGAAATGATGTATTCAGGCATCTAATGAACGCCCATCCACTAAGCTGGAAAATCCAAGATGTCTATGCATCTGTTGTGTACCATCCACGTGAAGACAAATTCTCCATCTATCATCTGGCAATATTATTCGATAGAGGTGATAAAAAATTTACTCACTAAGTATTAGCTTTATTAGTTTCATTTGCAGCAAAACTGGTAGACCTAGGAAGTTCAGTTTCTCTGATGACTCTGCTATATACAATTTTGAATGGCTGCGAACTATATGGCCTTTTGAGCATACTTAATGGCATTCTCAGCATCTGCTTTCGGTTTCTTCTCCCTCTAACCAAAATGTTAAAGGTTTTTTCTTCAGCAGCATTCGGCTGGTGTCTCTGCACATGATAATCATTGCATCTGATATCCTCTTCTTTTGGACAATGATTGTTGATTAATTGGTTTACAGGAATGGTAAGGATATGCATACTAGAATTATGTTTTTCTTCCCCGTTTCCTGATTGAACACCAGCTATGTCATTTAAGTTCTCCACAGCCTCTGATGCTAGAAGATCTACTTCTTTCTTAGACTCAGTCCCAGTGCCAAGATCTACTGGCAAAGTTTGTGCCAAATTCAGAGTCTCCAAGGGAATAGGTTGCTCCTTCAACTCCAAAGTGGATTCAGTAATTGACTCAACTACAGGTGGTGAGACGGGTAACTCTATTGGGTGATGGCCAGGCCAAACCCTACTAGAAATGTAGTCTGACAGATTGGCACTTATGTTACATTGCCAGGCAAAATGGTTAGGATGAAATGGACCGCTAGGTACTGGAAAAGTGCTAGGAGGTAATGATTGGGGCTGAGTGTATGCAGGGTACATAAATGGCAAGGGGTGCATCATGTTAGGTGTTGATGGGGGTGATGGATATGGGTGGTGAGGGGAGGAGCACATGGGATTGGGTAAAATGGTAGTGGGACCTGGATGAAGAGTCATATTCATTGCCCAAGGACCAACAGGTGGAACAGTTCCCAGACCAGAAGGGGGAGTAATGTTCATAGGCAATGGTGCTACACGTCCAACGGTTGGTGATGGGTTAAATGGAGTTGCTGATGCAGACAACTTCTTATTGGATATCTCACTGGATTCATTTGGAACATCCTCCGAAGATTTCACCTTTAGTTCTTCGACTCCTCCCAAAGTTGATGTTGGATCATTCAATGAATCCTCTGAACAAATATGCATTTCTAGAGAATCTGCAGAACTTGAAATATTATCATTCTGAATATCTTGTTGCTCCATTTTACTGAAGTCAACAGTGCTGGATTGATGTGGTGACACACTCATTGAAACCACTTCTGAGTTTTTATCATCTGTTGTGTCCTTTGAAAGAGTTTCCTCTTTCTTTTCAGTAGTGTTGTCTTCATCTTCCAGATGGGCCGTGGGATGCACAACCAAAACTTGAATATTCTCTTCCTCGCAATTTTCTGCATTTAACAGTATGGACCCAGCATGTTCCATAACATCATTGTTTTGCTCATCATGTCTTTTGAGTTCCTTGCTTTCATGAGTTTCATTCTGGGGAAGCCTCACCTGCAGCATGGGTATGGTACCTGGAGGTGCCAGAGCTACTTCCTTATAAGAAGGAGATTTCCCCAAGCTTACTATTGTACTTTTCTTTGATACTGGTCCAACCTCTCTTTGTACGGAGACCATCCCTTGCTCTATTGGAGAACATAATGACCCACCTTCGTTTTTGGAGGTCTCCTCAGAAGCATCTTTGGCAGATGAAGATACAGACTTAACTCTGTATGTTACTGCTTTGACTAATTTTCGCCCAAATTTGGTACCTGGAGATGAACCTTTTGCAACATAATTTCCTGGAGACATTGTTTGTTTCTTTATCAGATAATATTTACTACTTAGATGGTTATTCTTGAGTCTTGGATGATCCACTTCAGCAACTTCTTTTTTCTGACAACCAAGAATCTTACTTGCATTCTGCCTTCGCTGCCTCAGTCTTCTCCTATACAAGCCAGATGATCTGGGTCTTCGAACTGACTGCCATCCATCTTCTCCTTCAGCATGTGTTTCAGGATAGGCGTCACTGGAAACAGCAGGCTTTTTAATCACAGCTTCCTCCAGCAAAGGTTTGTTGAACTGACCTGGTTTTTCTGCAGTAGATTCTTTTACCACATTCTCTTCGCGCTGAACTGACACAGAAATTAATTCACGGTTCACTTTGTTCTCGACTTCAGCCCCAAGAATTTGGATCTCTTCATCTGACACCTCTACCAGAGTATCTCTGGAAGAAGCCTCAGAATTTGGGGAGGCAATACTGTTTTGGGGAGATTTTCCCTTCACCTAAGAAATGAAAGTACAAAGAAACAGTTAAATGGCATCTCACATTTCTAATAATCGATAGTTGCCTGCATCCGAGGGGGGTTTTCTTAAAGAACATTATATTATCAGATCACCTCAAGCCCAAAAACTTTACTTGAAAGAACCTTTCCTGAGCACTATATGGAAGTTCAAAAGGGAAAATGCTATCGAACATCCAATAAATGAAATGATAGCATAAAGTTTGAAGACAAAGAATTTTCCTAATTTTGATTTCAATTAGATAAGTGTCTAAAACTTAAACATGCACATTAACTTGTGTTAATGCAAATGAGGAAAGGTCAAAACTTAAGCTTCTCAAAAAGAATAAACGACAACCTTCTGATATTGCATTTACTTGGATACCAATAGCAAGAGAGTAGAGTGAGGGTAGTTTTTTATATTGACCCATTGTATGTTCCAAGACCTTAAAGAAATGAATTGCGAAAAGTTTGAGGATCTAAAACCTGTTATTGGCAATGTCATAACCTTGTATTCTTACAGAACAAGAGTAGATAAATAAACAAGAGCAAACCTTTGCATTATAACTTCTTCTCTTTGCTCCCACAGCATCTTTCCCTTGGGAATCGTGACTTGGATTAATGTAGTCGAGCAAATCCGATACACTGTCAATCAAAAAATTGATTCCACTAGGATTTTTAGTCATAATGATGGTATTTATGAAATTTTAAGGTGTAGGCCAGTGTGTACAATTTCTCATAATATTTTTTATTCAGTGATGCAACTCGTTCTAGATGTAACACTTAAAATCTCCATAAATTGTACCATACAACATTTCTAGCACAAAAACTGAGAAAACTTTTAAAAGCAAACTTGAAGTATAGTGAATATACAACCATTTATATTTATGTCAAATTAATGAATCAGTTTGGTTGACCAACCTCTCTTTCAAAAGGATTCACGGCATGTCAAGGTTCACAAATCAAATGTGCCAACTTGCAAATCACAATGAAAAATATTAATATACCTCAGATGACCCTTGCTGGCTATAGATGCATCAGGCTTTCGACTCCCATTTCGAGCAGCTTCTTGCTGCTCAAAAGCCTTGGACTCGAAATACTCAAGCCAAGCAGCAGCATCCTGCAGCATTCGTTATAACAGGCATGATGTTAACAATGAAGAAGACCTTGCACAGATAAATACAAATCCAACTGTTTCAAACTTGAAATTTTGCTGTAGGAGGCTTCATAACTGAGTTATCCCAATATTCAGCAAATCAACAAACAATTGATTAGAATCCAGATTAAAAGAGAAAGATGCTAATGACGTAAGTTATTAAACTATTTACTATAACGTGCTGAATTAACTTCCAAGCAGAGATTGTGATGGAGAGTTTATTGAATATGTGGCAAAAATAAGCATGTACCATATATTTTGATTTGTTTTCTTGTATTATTTATTAGTTTTAAATTAAAAAATTTAAGTTATATTATTTTGGAAAATTCCATTTCTTAAGAAATTTAAGTATAAACAGAACTGGTATTTCTGAATAACGTAATAACAACAGGTGACACTCAATGATATTGATTTTCACAGACTTTATTTCCCAAATTCCCAATTCTTTCGGTCTCATTGTCTCTTCTTCTCTTTCCTTCTCTTTTTCTACACCAGTTCCCCTCTAAGAAAATGGGTAAACTTTTTGTTTCTAATTATGATATAAGGTATCCAAAGTTACATAGTATTTAATCAGTCATTTATGTGCAAATTTAAGTGCCAGAAAATACGGAGGTAACTCCATGGACTAACGAAGAAGGAAGTACCTGTGTTCGAAGATCATCAGGGCCCAGCTTTGCTCGGAGTATCTGCAAGGTTGTTTGCTCATGCTGAACACTTAATGGGTATGCTTCCATCAAGGAGAGTGCAATTGCTATAGCATGATAACTAGCTGCTGTCTGAAAAGCATAAAAAAATTTAGTTATAAAGCATGCAAGCCCTGAGAACCATTAGTCATGGAACAAATATAATCTAGATATATCTTTATAATGTACACAGTTCCCCAGAATAACTTGTTCAACAATGTCAGCACTTTTCCAACTCATCCAACCTATTGTAATCCTATGCATTACATCCTCTTCATTTCCTCCTTCCTTGGTAACTAGGGAACCCAATTTATAACAATCACTTTTGTGGGGCACCACGATTTTAACTACAAACTAAAGATAAAGTCTTTCTTTTGTAAAATATGAGAAGTATAATATTCTTGGACAAAAAGAATTGCCTTTTTATACTTACCCCTTAGTACTTAAAAAATAAATAAAAAGGCAAAAATCTATCATTTTTAAGCAATGTCCCATTGCCACTTCAGAAGCCCTCAACTTTCAATGAAAAAATATTTTATAAATTGGGTGAAATTTATTTTGAGTATTTTTCTTTTCTTATAGAAGCCAGAAAGAACTAAATGTTACAGTTACAAAATAATAATGTAAACGAATTAAATTAAAATTAAAGCAGCATGGTACCTGAATATGATCAGGACCAAGAAGCATTTGGTTGCACTTCAGAGCTTTATGGAGATATCTGAGAGCAACATGCACATTACCAAGCCCTTCCTCCATCATAGCCACATTTATATATGTTGCAGCAGTGTTTGGATGTGATGGACCACATGTGAGGTGTAACAAATACAATGCTCTCTTTACGTATCTAAACAATTAAACAGAATACTAAGTTATGAAAACAAAGGGGGAAAAAAAAAGCATTATACAAAAATGTATACAAGGATTATACCCACATGGAAAAAGTTAAAAGGCAAGGCAAGCAATATAGAATGATAAAAAATATCAACATTTTTCTTAGAAAACTTGTAGATAAAGAACTGCATAAAGCATCACTTCAACAAATGATATCAGTTAGACAAGCACCATTTCTCCATCCTATTTAATTAGTCCTATTATCTGTCAAGTCACTATCTACAAAAATCACTTCACTTGCCTCACCCCTACATTAAAATTAATAGAACCTTCTCCTTCTCAAATTTTAATCAGAAATCACCATTGTATCATACTTCCTCGTTAGTGGATCTATTAGTCTCTTCCATCATTAGACATATTTGCATCAATAACTCACATTGCAGCGACTTATTTTGACAATATATTGTTACTCGAGTGTTCAACAATACCATATTGAAGAGAAAACTTATAGAATTTGGAGAACGGACCTAGAAGAGAAGACAAGAAGGATATAGTTCTAGAAAGACAGGCATAGTTCCTTCTACTCACTATGGTGTAGTAGTTCATTGTCACAAGCATGGTAATAGATAAATATGATATAATTAAATGAAAGGCTATGCAGTCTCCATATGTACATTGTTGCAGATATGGAAAGAATAATCTCTATGATATTTTTCCAATAGTGTATGATTATTTTCCTTAATAATTGATTGTATAATTATTATGCAATCTTTCCTTTTAGAGTTATTTATAGCCCTATAAATAGGGTCTTTTACTTTGTAATAGAAACAAGTTTATTATATACAATTTATTATATTCTTCACATGATAGCATAGCAGTTTCGATCTTAAACAAATTAACCTTTGAATTTTGTTCCGGCTACCAATGTTGTTTTTCTTTTCTTTTCTTTCTTTTTTTTGTTCGAAGTTAAGCATTTTCTCCTCTTAAGCTTGTTTGGAGTTTCTTCAGCTTTTGGTAATCTGGAATTTGATCCAGTTTATTTGGAATTTGGTTTAATACATGTCCAGTTCATCTGGAATTTGGCCCAATTCATCTTAAATTTGATTTAGTATATGTCCAGTTCATCTGGAATTTGGTCCAGTTCATTTGGAATTTGATTTAGTGTTGGTTCAGTGTATCCGAAAATTGAAATTTGCATCCAATTCATTTGGTATTTGTCAAGCTGAAATTCGAAATTTGCATCCAATTAATTTGGATATGAAATTTGCATCCCTTTGGTTTAGTAGTGGATGCGTTGGTTACTTGCAGATATGAATGTTCATTCTTTCTCTCCAACCCGTATTGAGATTGACTATTATCTGATTTCTCTTTCAAGTCCTGGTGATAGTTTGGTTAGATTGGTGGATAATGATTTTTCATTATCATCAACTTTGAGTTATTTGTTCGGCTTGGTTGACACAAGCAATTTTGAAGATTTGATTGGATCGATTTATCTTTCAAACTCAATTTGATTGCTGCTACACCATATTGAGTTTGAGAAATGGTGTTGAAGATATGGAAATAATAATCTCTATGATATTTTTTCAATAGTGTATGATTATTTTCCTTAATAGTTGATTGTATAATTATTATGCAATCTTTCTTTTTAGAGCTATTTATAGCCCTATAAATAGGGTATTTTACTTTGTAATAGAAACAAGTTTATTATATACAATTTATAATATTCTTCACATACATAATAAGTTAATGGATGCAAAACTATGAATCGTAAATTTATCATGTATGAATAATAAAACAAGCTTGACTTTATGTTAAAAAGAGCATGATTTACATGCGTAGAATCCTCTTCAGTGAAACACACGTTTGATCCCCTAGATCTTCTTATAATGCCCAAAGAATTGTAGCAATCAAATTATTCTAGCATGCTGCTGAAGTGTAGAGTAATAATCAGCACATATACATACTTGAGAGCCAGCTCTGTGTGTTGAAGTCTGTAATAGAAAACAGCAAGGTCCCCATAACTTTTCATGGTATCTGGATGATCAAGCCCCAACTCTCGTTCATTAATATCCAAAGCTTTTTGCTGATAGATTGTGGCCTGTGGTGAAGATGTCTCAAGTTAGAGGCAAGGATTGGTACTATAAATAGGTAGCATACTGTAACAGGTAGGTCATCTACAAATATGTTAATTGGCCTTGAGCAAGGTCAAAGATATCGTGCATGCCATGGAGGAACAGGGAGAGTAAACAAGATGGAAGATGGACCTGATTGAAATCTCCTGTGTGATATAAAACAACTGCAAGAAGACTGTAAGCACCTGATGTCATACGATTATAGGGTCCACATACCGCTACCAGCTTTGCAAGAGCCTGAGTACGCAAGAGAATTGAGTCACACGATAGACAGTAACCACAGATAGGACAACAGAAACCTGATTCAAATCTATTTTGTTGCATGTTATCTCTCACTACTCTTTTTGTCACTCGTGAAGAAGAGGAAATATGATAGCCACACATTGAGAGGTGCAAGACACAAACCACTAACCTGATCCTTGTACAGAAGAGCCTACTTAAATTTTCATGTTTGTAGGAGGAAATTTTCAAAATTATTCAAAAATCACCTTTGTTCCATAGCTGACTGCTTCTTCAAGTTTCCCCTTATCCAGAGCCGTCTTAGAAGATTCCAAGAGTTGTCGTCCATCTGCAGAAGAGCATGCTGCTTGCTGCAGTGACAAGAATCCAGAATTTTACTGGACGAGACAAATTGAATAAAATAAAAATGGACAGAGAATAAAATAAATATCGAACTGCGGGAGAGTTCACCTTATGCACTGGAACTAGACTGACAATATCTTCTTTCCGGAATGGGTTTGAAGATATCATATCAAAATCCCTAGAGACAAGCTCAATGCCAACCTAAAAAGAAAAAAAGGATGGAAGACCTCTGATTATTCCAATCTTAATTTCAACACCCATAATAGGCAGGGTATAACACAGCATGTAAGTATTTTTACTTCTGCAACTGGGGAGTGGGGTAGGTCGGATATTGCTATTATCCCTAGCATATTCTAGTCAAATATATCTAGACGTATGCATAGAGCAGCCACGACAGTAATGGCTAGCCCACAATATGTCTGATGCATAATCAGCTTGAAAATTGCAAGATTAACAAAAAGATTTATCCACAACATTTAGAGCACATATAGTGCTTGAAAAGCATATATCAACTGGACGAAAGATTAACCTAGCCCAATATTGTAAAATTGGATGGAATAGCTATATGTTTGACATAAATTCTCCATTGGAATCTTATATCCGAGAATGTTTAATATGAGTCTTGCTATCAGATGCATTATGTCCAAAATAAAGATTAACATATGAGTAATAGTAGGCTAATGATTTAGCTATTTTGAATGCCCTAAATTAACGATTTAAATAGGAATGGTGACTTGAATCCATTAGCTCCAAACAGGCAAAAGGTGTGCCGTAGTGGCTTTATCTTGTTGAAGTATTTGAACATATCCCAGCTATTTCACCTATCATTTTGGATTACTCAAAAGAATAAAAGTTCTTTATTGGTCCATAAACTGACATAGGGAAATTCATGAATAAAACATGATTATTCTCATCAACTAGGCAAATTGAAGAAAGATGCTAGAGAGTTGGTATTGATTCGCAACTTTTGAAACTTAAATGCAATGTACCTTATGGCATAAACCGCGAAGAATTGCGAATTTTCTCACATCCTCGTAGTTTGAGCTGCTTAGATCCCATTCAAATCGCTTTTTCAGAAATACCTTCAACCACCTCCATACAAGGGAATGGATACCATGAAACTGATTTGGTTGTCCATTTTCAGGGACTCCAAGCATCATATTCAATGCTGCAGCGATCAATTCTGCCATTTCCTCAGTCTTGGCAACAGCAGCAATTGCTGCCTGTAGAATATGCTTAAAAGCTCGTATAATCATCTCATGGATGCAGAGAGATTGCACATGAGATAACTTTTCTGAAAGCTTAACCTGCCATAGATAAGAAAACAAACTTTACTCAGTAAATGCACTCAATCGTGATAATATAGCAGGCTTTTATTTCCTTCCAACTACATGTACTATGCGTGAATAGAGTATACATCTGATTTTAGACAAGATACAGCTGAAAATGATGTCAACAGACCAAGCTATAAAAAAATGGACTCCTCTGCTTATAGAAATCTTGGATGCAACACTTTGATGGAGTTTAGATTGTCTGACTCAATGAAAGGTTGAATGCCATAAATTTGAGTAGGTGGAAACATATAAGAAACAGAAAACTAACGTAATTGCAATTAAAGATGTACTGCTTTTATATTTTTAAATATTCAAACTAAACTCGGGTCATTAGAAGGACTATGGTTGGCTCCAAAGCCAATTTTCTGCATATGGATCTTTATGGAGGTAATGCCCTTACCATGATCATTTAGTGTGTTTTGCAACTCTGTTTAAAATTTGGACAGCAAGAGAATTCCACATCATTATTTAGAAGTGAACCTTTCCTGTTTGTGATGTCCCATAATTTGTATTCAAGTTCTAAAAGTACATAATTAACCTGAAATCCAATTTATACTCTTCTTTCTTATACTTACATCTAAACGAACTGTCACAATGCTTCTCGAGGGGACCACTGTGCTTACTAAAATCATGTAAAGTTTATCAAAGTGGACAGGCTTTGGACCTCAGGTATAACAGATCATCCAATATACTTTTGAGGCATAGAAAACTTGAGCATGTTCACACTTTCTATTTCACAACTTGAGATGCCTGTCCACAAGGCTTACATCTATCTGTTGGCCGCCCCAGACATTGATGAAGCAGTTCGTTCATGCATCCCCTTTTGATGTCTAAAGGTAAACACATATGTCCATTGTTGTTGAGACATCGTGCATCAAAAGTGTCAAATATACTAAGTAAAAGACTCGATGACTCTCTTTGTGAGAGGTTCTCTCATTAAATAGAACTAAAATAACAACTAAATATGGAAGCAATCAATTACAATATTAATTAATGGTAAAAACAATCTATCTATATCTAATACAATTATAATAATATAATCGTAATCTTCGACGATCTTCAGAATCTTATTCAATCTTCGACGATTTTCAAAACCTTATTCATGCTCCTTGACATCCCCCTCAAATTGATGCTGGTAAAAGCATCAATTTACAATCATAAACTGACGAAAGTGACAATATTTGTGCCCACTAGGAAGAAATCCAAATTAGAGCAAGCAACTACGAAAATTAGTGACGACGAGAGACCAAGAACAACAAATAATACAAAAACAACAAAAAACTACTCCAAGAACACTCCAAAAATATTACGAGATACTACGAGAACACTCCAAAAATACTACGAGAAACGACAAGAAATTTTGAGAACTCACACTCCCCAAGAAGAATTTCCAAAAGAAGTTTACGAAGTGTGCCGACACACACAGTGAGCTCTATCTGTCGGGAAAATTTTGTCGAACACATAATTCGTGTTCCAACAAAAGCTCTAACGTCAAAACATCGGCCAAAACTCCAGATACTGCGGGTGGAAGAAATCCCACAAAACAACTTACACCAAAAAACTCAAAGACAGATTTTTTTGGTAAATTTTTAGAATAAAAAAAGGTTGGTTTTGAATTACTTTCTCAATACGTCAAAAGGAACATGAACAGAAAAAAAAAAGAAACAATTGATTTGACAAAGACTAGAAGGGAGGAGCCAAAAATCTCCTTTTGCCTTGAGAAAACCTAACCAAAAAAACAAGAGAAAATTCTAAGGAACTGCCTATGATACCATGTCAAATATATTCAGTAAAAGACTCGATGCCCCTCTTTGTGAGAGGTTCTCTCATTAAATAGGACTAAAATAACAACTAAATATGGAAGCAATCAATTACAATATTAATTAATGGTAAAAACAATTTATCTATATCTAATACAATTATAATAATATAATCGTAATCTTCGACGATCTTTGGAATCTTATTCAATCTTCGACGATCTTCATAATCTTATTCGAGATTGACAAAAAGTTGAATTTCCTGAAGGCATCACTCCTTCCAAGGTGGATTGGCAATTCCATGTTTCCATTTCATTTGCTTTGGAGTTTGGATGTGTACTGGTAAACAACATCGGGCCACTGTTGAGAAATTGCACATCAAAAGTTGACCACTGCTTGTTCCAGGATGAGTGACACTATCCGTGTTATCGCTTCATTTGTCTTCCCAATTTTTATCCATGAATCATTCAAGTGAAACTCTCATTCCTGGCCTTGGGGGACAGCTAGATGTGGAAGGATGCATTGATCCACCATATCCTAAACTTCTTTTCTCTAGTCAACATTGATTAACCAAATTCTGATAGTAATCATCATGCTCGGAGTACACACTTCTATCATACTTCATTCTTCCCAATAATGGAATCCCATTAGCTCCAAAAGCATTAAGAATTCACCGTTGATTTAGATGAAAAATTAAGATGATGCTCATAGGAGATTGCCTAACTTATAACTATATACTATAAAATCTATTAGAGTTTCATACATTTATTGATACTACTAAACTAGGATCTTATCTCTGCTTCTCACATTACATTTATATTTATTTTCTTAGACACGTTTAATGTAAGATAGTAGTACCAGTGAAGAAAAGGTTAATGACTTGCATTTGTGCAAAATCAACAAAAATTTAGAATTGGAATACCATCTGACATCATTTTCATGAATATAAATAAATATGGTGCCCAACAACAAAATCAGTCGGGCAAGACAGAGTAGAAATGTTTGAGATAGACAATAAGCTGAAGGATGACAATAGGAACATCAAGTCAGATAATTAAAGGCTTTGACTATAATATGCATGGAACGTAACTAATAATAAAAGGTACAGGAAAAGGTATGGGTTCATTGTATCAAAAGGGAAGAAATTAAAAGATATATTTTACAGATAGAAAAGTCTACATCACCACAAGGAAACTTACCACTTGCCCAAGAGATCGCATCCGAAGACCTCTAGTGTGCATGAAATCAGTTAAAGTCCGACCATCCACTGGTGAAAGTTCCAAAGAACCAAAATCTGCAACCTGGATTGCACAATAAGGGATTAGAGATTGTCAGCGTTACTCGGATTTATAAATTTGTGTAGAAGGATACAATAGGTAGTACCAGTTTTGGAAGAGCGACTTCTTTGTAATATTTTTGAGACAAGTCAATTAGCTCTTGCATTGACTATCAATAACACGAGTGAAGGTTAGTATATCTCGTTCAATTGAAGTATTTTACTCCAAATACTTGTAAACTTTACTACCTTGAGATGAAGTCCGGTCTCTGACTCTTTTAACCTAGTGAAGGCACTCTTAGATAATAACTTCTTTAGCATAAGCTCGTTTTCGTGGGCACCAGTATCAATCAAAGATTTTGTCGAATTTGTCACAGATTTTTCAGCCTCCTCATCTACAAATTCTTCAACACTCTTTAAGTTTTCAGAATGGATTTCTGTAGTATTTTTGTCTGAATTCTTCTTTTTATTTTTAAGGGATTTGAGTGATGTTCCAAGTCCTTCAACTTTCATCTCTTTTTTGGTCTTCTCACTAGATGGTTTCTTATCTTTTTCTGTTTTTTTCTGATCTTGTAAATGCTGTATCCAGCACGCTCCAAGTTCCCATCTCACAAAAGTGTCCTCCTCAGTTTCCTCTTTCTGAAGCTTCATAAGGCTGTCTTCCAGCAATCTCTCTACAAAAGCTTGGGAAGAGCTATGTTCTTCACACTCTATTGTTTGTGAATGTGACGTTGGTTTATTTTGTTCCGCAGTATTATTTTCGTGAAAAAGAAACCTCAAACTGCAAGAAACAAGGTCATAACACTTACATATTCAATAAGTTACTCGAAACAAAATTACATACGAAAAAGAGACCAACAAGAAACACAAGCAACAGTAGGAAGATATATTGAGTAGTACAAAGTTAATTTACTAATAAGCAGACTCTATTGGGTAAATTAGCAAAAACCTGTTAATATTGAGGGCATTAGCACCACCATCAGGCTGATCAAGAAGCTCGAGGCTTTCCAGTGGATGGCTCACATTCGCATTCTCAATCTCCAGTACTTGCACAGTAGCAATATAACCACAATACCTCACGTTTACAATACCTAGGGTGGCAACATCCTGCCATCAACGTGTATAAATTTCTTAAAAAGAAGTGGGACAAAACATAAATAAGAGCACAAATTGTTGAAAGACATCGTTGTTTAAATCACATCCATCATATCCTTACATGGGCAGCAGTGTTTTCATCAGCAGTTATCCCCTTTAGTAGGTTTCTTTCGATTAATCTTTTGGTATTTACTCCAGTTGCCTGTTCTCCATCAATCTTAGTATCTACTTTGCAGCTAGCATTGGAAGCATCTTTGATGACAGTTATCCTCAAGTCCCCTACTCTCTCTGTATAAATTATTTTGCCGTTTGCACCAGAATGAGCTAATTCTGGTTTTCCCATCACATGTCGGACAGCAGAAATGCCTCTAAAAATAGCAACATCGACAAACAAACTGTGGAGAAGAAAAGCTTTTCTATCTCGAACCTGCCTTTCATCTGCTGTTTTGCATGGCATAGATGCTAGAGACAAAAGTTCATGAGTATAAGGTATCAAATCACTTTTGCCATCTCTTCCTAGACCACCTCCATTTCCTCCCCATTTTTCATCCTCCGCAGGGAGAGGAGGAAAGACAGGTGGTGATTGTGCAGCTACAGGGGGTATAAGCCATGTGTTAGCTCTAAAGCCACATGGGAGATTTCCAAACTGCGTCAAGGCAAATATTATTAAAATTTCAGAGAGGAAAAATTCTGGTGCAACAAAATGATGTCCCATTACATCATGCAACATAATAAGCAAATAAAATCCAGAAAAAATATTATCCACCTTGTTCCTCTCCGAGAATGCTTTCATGAGATCATCATATGCCTGGAAAGGAGAGCTTAAGACGTGTCAGACATGAGAAAATCGTCGCATAGATTCTAGCAACCTAATTGGAAACATGAATCATAGCTTTATTGTAAATGCCTAAATACATAGGCAAGAATTCAATGCCAGTTCTTAGTAGTGGTCAAACAGATAGGACTCTGCTAAATCTAAGAAGATCTGACTCCAGTATAGGAAAGATATGCAAGCTTATTCCATGGCCCATGCTTTCAAGTAAGAAGAACTAACATTTTCAAAAGCTCTACTGAGTTGTCTCAATAGATCAACGAGAGTGTGACAAAGAATCTGATGCTTTCCAATGCTATAAAAACCTTTTCTGCAAGCCTCAACAGCAATCAACTTCCCATTACAAAGTTTTACCTGTAAACATTTACGGCATCTATTTAGTTCAACTTCTAGTTGCATAACTAGGACATTAGCTTTTAATGAGTTTTAGATGCCTTACTTCAAGAGAGAGAAGATGATCGGCAGCTAAAAGATCGTCATCTGGTTGTCTTATTGCCCTCCTTATAACTGTATAATCATGGTGCACCAAATAATAACTCTCATGTCGAACAGTAATATAAATTGCATCAAATTATAGATAACGGAAAAGGTAAAAAAAGTATTTCAGTTCATAAACCACAAATCTTAGATATCTTTAAATATTTCAAAATTATTCTTCTTTCCTTCTAGGATCAACCTTTAGTGGACATGGTGTCAATTTTTCTCATTGGTTCTCAGAACATTCAGGATTGGTTCTTTCAAGACCTTTCTCTCACACTCTGACTCTTGGCAATAAACAACCAGCTTGAATTTAAAAAACCAAATCTCTAAAATATCATTTAATCCCTTGAATGACCGAAGAATGTTGCTCCAAAATTTTAATTTAATATTATTTATTGCCTCGGGTCTCCCAAGCAATTCACTAATAATGTTTAATACTAAACTATGTTACCACCTATAATTCACATTTTTATTTAAGCGTGTATTAAATTATTAATTAATGATCATGCAATTCAAGTGCCTGTATTTATATTTTTCTAAATTTGGTAATACACGAAAAAGAAACAAAAACTAACCGCAAAAGTGCACATTATGTTCATTTAATTGTGTCTTCAACAGTGTGAGAGCAAGAGAGACGTACATTGAATCGGAGGCGTGAGATGAGAGAGAGAAAAGAATTCGTAGAAGCTGCCGAGCTTAGGACAAGTGTTACTCATCTCTCCCTCTCCATCAACAGCCGCTGACGATCCATCTTTGGCAGGCGCCGTCTTGGAGGAGCAATCCTGCGGTGGTTTTTGAGGCGTCGGAGATGTTGGTGTAGGCGGTGGCGAAGGAGACAGTTTGTCCTTGGCGTTTGCATGGAGTGACTTGTTTGATTTCTTCGAGCCCTTGGTATCCTGCGCATCTCGCGCATTCTTACTCCCATCGCTCTTGGAGCAGGAGTCCTTGTTCGCCGACGGTCCAAACGATGTCGTGCAAGCGACAATGTCCAGCAACTTCCTTACGTGCGCCGTGGCGCTCCCTTCATCGTAATCCTCTGTTATAAGTTATAACCAGAGCAGAATCATAAGATTTGTTTCGAGGGTAAAACAGAGATTTTAATCACTCCGAACATTTTACGAAATATTTCACCATTGGTCCCCAACTTTGTTTAAGTAGCAAGTTCGTTCCTAATATTTGAAAATGAGAAAATTATTTCAGAAACATTTTATTTTAATTACAATCGTCGTCACGTCATAAACGTTTAAATCATAATTAACTTATATTCATACTTCCAAATGTATAAAGTTAAATTATGTATCTCAATTTTAACCATGTCTACCAATTTGAAATAAAGTTTTTTTTTTTAATATTAACCCCTATTTGGTGGGAATTAAAATCTAATTTTAGTACATTTGAATAAAAATTGATGAAATGTATGATTGAAAAGTTATGGAACGCATAAAATATGAAGTTAAAATTAGTTGTCGACTTTTACTCAGATTAGAAAATAAGCTGAGGACCAAGTCTGCAATTTGTCGCAGATTTTATGGAAATGAATATAACGACGTCGTATAATAGAATATTATTTTATAGTTTCTTTTGTTCCTTTTACCTTCTACGAGAGTGAGGAGGCAGGGCTTTAGTGCTGCAACGTCTATCGTGTCTTTCAATCGTGGGCCCCTCACCTACGGAAGAACACAGGGTAAGATCGGAAATGATGATATTGACGTAATTACAATATTGCCCTAGCCATTTTAGGAATGCAAACAATGTATCTTTATATGGATTTAAAATAAATAGTAAATACAACTCATACCTCGTGCGATAACGAAAAATTGGTAAGGTGACAAGTCATTGTGTTCACCGATAGTAATCGACGAACATCTATAATTCTATCCGTAGATATTCCCTGTCCAAAAATGTGAATAACTCTCAATTATATGTTTCGAATTACATAATTAAGTGGTAACAACTTCAATGTCACATTACTTAACTTTAATGTTAAGTTCTACTGTATTCGACTTGTCTCTATTTTTGTGTCGTGAATATAGATCATTTACGCAACATTTAAAACTCCCTTTACG
Source organism: Fraxinus excelsior (assembly GCA_019097785.1). NCBI lineage: Eukaryota > Viridiplantae > Streptophyta > Magnoliopsida > Lamiales > Oleaceae > Fraxinus > Fraxinus excelsior. The sequence continues at coordinate 6,565,174 of CM032624.1, forward strand.
CAAAATAAATCGGTGGGTCATAGCTGAACTCCGAATACTTCCAATATATTTATTGTGCACATCGAATTATTCTAATTTTTTTATTAAAAAAAAATGGATATATTATTTGCAAATGAATGCACCATTCTCTTTGAAATAGAGAACTTGAATTGTCACAAACCTTTAGAACAACGTGGGTCTCGTCCGGAAGGTTAACTTTTATATCCATTACAACTGGAAGAACTGCGAAGTAAGCATAAAAGTTATATTATTATTATTATTATCGAATTTAACCCAAAAAAAAAAAAAGGCAATAATTGAAAGGAGATTGTTAATAAAAATGAATTAAATAAATACCCTTTTCTTCTTTCTTCTTCTTGTCGCCTTTATTCTTGCCACGACCATTCTTGGGTGCCATTTGCAGCTTCGAGCTCGACTAGTTAATCTGAAAGTTCAAATGATTCTCCGAGTGTAATTAAACCATATACGTATAATTATTAAATCAATCGAACAAACACGAGTAGATGTTTCATCCCAACAAGTACTAAACTGAATACTGTAATCCCGAGTCGATGAACTTGTCGGAATTTTCGCAAGAACTGGAAATTAGAATAGCATTGGAAGCATGAGAATTACCAGATAGCACAGCGCAAGAACATGTGGATAGAGAAGGGTTTTTTTAATGCAGCATTAAATATCCAATAAAGAAAGCAACTAGTAAGCAGCGCCAAGTAACAAAAAGATTGTACCTTGAGTAGATACTGGTTGTACGTTTTAGTAGAATTTAAGGTTTATAGTGATGAGGGTTTAAAGTGAAAACAGGTGCACCATTAAAGAAGATGAATTCAAGCGCTCAACTCAACTTGCGGTCTGAGTGAGAGAGAGAGAGGGAAGAGATGGTAGGGTGTGATAAGGCAGGAAGGGTGGAGATTTAACGACAGTAAGAAATTATGGCATTTTGTGGAGCTGGTGTCTTACACAGATTAATTATTAAATTTATTATAGATTAATTCAAATCATATTTTTAGCCCAATTTGGCCCCCCATTAAAATTATAAAACATTTATTTCACTCTGATCTCATCAATCACTCATTCTTCAATAAAATAGGATTACATTTAAACATCGATAAAATAATGCTCTCGAGACCGAAAAAAAATATTCATTTAGTGAGGTTATTTATTTATCGATAAATAAATATTTATTATTTTAGAGAGAGTTTTTCAATATAAAATATATATATTGTATGTGGTAAGAAAAATTAAAAGACATTAATCAAAGTATTATTTGAATTTAGGGAATTTCAAAAGTTTTAGTGAAACTTAATGTCTCTAAGAACTAAGTTCACGTACATAGCAAATGAAAATGTTTGGTCATTTACCTATAAAAACTAGATGTTTGGAAGACATATTCTAAGCACATAGAATATTTTGTTTCCCCTCCAATGTCTTCTCATCATTTGAAAGGAGTAAAAAAATCAATTTTAACCGATAAAATGAGGAGTGCGATATGTGAGCATAAGAAAGAAAATCCAACTATTAGCCAAAAAGATATGCAAGCATAAGTGCAACAAAAGTTTGATTTGACTATTAGTCAATCAACAATATCAAACACTCTCAAAAGGGCGTCAGAATATATGTCAAATGAGATGAAAAATAGCGATGTCAAAAGGCACAAATCGACAAAATACCCTGATTTAGAGAAAGTTTTGTATGAGTGGTTTCTTTAAAGGCAAGATAAAGTGAACATGTCTGGAGAAATTATCGAAGGAAAAGCAAAAGAGCTTTTGCAAAAAATGTATGGTGAAACTAATCCAGAATTCAGCTTTTCTAGTGGATGGTTAGAACGTTTCAAAATAAGATATGGAAACAAATCTTACTAACGTTTTGGTGAAAGTGGTTCAGTTATTATGGAGAACATTGAAAATACTTTACCTGGAATACGATCAAAACCAGTTTCAGTTGAAGGATTTTTACAATATGGAAGAAACTGGATTATTTTACCGATTGGAAGCTGATCATTCACTTGCTACCAAGCAACTCGAAGGACGCAAAAAAGATAAGGAGAGAATTACTGTTGTTGTTTATTGCAATGGTGATGGTCAGACAAATTACCACTTTGAGTTATTGGTAAGTATGCAAATCCTAGATGCTTTAAAAATGTGAACATGAACAATCTTAATTGCAAGTATAGATTCAACAACAAAGTTTGGATGACTGGCTTGCTTTTTCAAGAATTTGTTGGTTGGTTTGATAAGAGAATGAATGACATGAAGATTCTCTTAATAGTAGACAATTGCCCAACTCATCCAAAGGTAGTTGAAAGCTTGAGAAATGTAGAGTTATTTTTCTTACCTCCTCACACAACGTTTAAGATTCAACCATAAGGGGGCCGGGCCTAGCACGTTCTTTTTGGTTTGGGACACATAGGCTATTATATTACAGACGCATCATTAAAGACTTTTCGCATTTCCTACCCCTTGCATGAATGGTCAGGGAGACTTTATATCATTTATTGATTACCACTCAAGATAGATGTATCTCTATCTTTTGTTTGATAAGGCAGAAGCACTTGATGCTTTTAAGGTTTTCAAAAACAGAGGTAGAGAGGAAAAAAAAAGAAAAATGGTAAGGTCGTGATGCTGGGATTATTCGAGCATTCAAAGCTCATTACCGTCGTCGTTTTTATTCTAACATCTTACAAGACCTTGAGGTTAAAGTACCAAATCCTGAAAAAATTAATATTTTGAATGTTATAAATTTTGCTAACATGACTTGGATTTTTTATGTGAAGACAACAACAATTGCAAATTGTTTTCGGCATTGCAAGATTCGGTCAGAAGAAAATAATGTTCCCGAACCAGAAGTTGGTGAATTAGATGAAGATATCCAAAGATTAAATGATGTCATCTCTAATTTACTCTATAGAAATGTGATGGGTGTTGAACATCTTTTGAACTATCATAGCGAGAATGATGCAGTTATGAAATCACCTACAGAAGAAGAAATTATTCAATCGGTAATAAACAGTAATGATGATGAGAATGATCCTGAACCAGATGATAGTACCGTTGTCCCAAATGTGTCGTCAAAAGAGACATTTCAAGCAATAGTCACCTTAAGCAACTACTTGCTACAACACGAGCAAAATATTCCGGAAGTTGTGTATGCTCTACAAAAAGTTAAGGATGGGGTTCATTTTGGTTTAGGTGGGAAGAATAAACAATCAACTATAGATGCATATTTTCAAAGGGAATGATAATTGTACAGGTATTGTTGATTGATTGAAAGATTTTGGTGTATATATATATATATATATATTCAATGAAATCCAGTAATTATTACTTTATATTTTTATTGGGCCCTTAAAGATTCAATTGTTTTATTACTTAATGTATTTAGCGAAGTTATTATTTTAGTCTATTGACCCAAGTCGGGATCGAAAGAAATTATTATATAATCGAGGTTATTACTTTATCGAACATTACGTTATCGAGGTTTAACTGTATACATTAATCAAAAAAATCTCTTTCTTTTTCAATCATTCGTTCTGTTGGAAATTGGTTTAAAACATGGGAAAGATTGGTTAAGAATCGAAAACCAAGCATTAGAAAGTGTGACTTCATGTCAACTTCGACCAAGATGTAACCCAATTATTTGTTATTTGTCGCTTCAAAATGAGGGGCTCGCCCCCTGAAATAACAAGGTTGACCTGCCTGGTCAAGTCATGGAGGTCGAGGGGTCAACGCTCTTGTAGGGGTTCGGGGGCAGTGCCCCCGAAAGAGAATTTTGGATTTTCGTATATAAACTAACGTCTCAAAACCAATTTCGAATGAATAAGAAATTGTGATCCAAAATTTGAAGGAATAAGGTGGAAAACTGGATGACACTACATCACTCGCTCGAGCGAACTGCGAGTGACGGGCACACTGTTAGTGTCGCTCGAGCAACGTAGCGAGCGGACAGCAGGCGAAAATCTGGAAACGCGTGACTGTTGTGTTTTGGCTCGCACTACTTCATCCACAACCCTTCAACATCTATACATAGGACCCTATGGACGTTCCAATTGACACACCAATGATATGCAATCATATAACATTCATTTTCTCTCATTTCTCAATCAAATTCATGCATTCTTGTTGCATAAATTCTGATTTTCTTCACTTTGCATATCGAAGTTCGTAAACCAAGTTATGGTTCGCCATTTCTTGTGTGTTGTAGTGCTATTCATACAAGAAGATAGTCGTTGTATCTTGTGAACTGATTGCCATAAATCGTAGGCACCGTTGTGGGGCAAATTCGATTCAAAGACAAAATGTTCAACACTTTCCTCGACTTTGATATTATTGTATCTATATTGTACATTTTAAGGATTTATTTGGAGTCCATATCCTACCGTTACTCTGTCAAAATTTCTACAGAATTTTAAAGGTAATTTGAAGTATTTCTTGGCGTTGTTTGTCACTCCATGCACGATAATTTTACAACACATTCTCCAAGACAATACATTCCAAAAATAATAATACCAAATAATGGGGCCAAACGAGAGCTTATTTATCTAAATTTATGTACTTGTATTTTTTACATATTGTAGATAGAAAAATGATCTAATAAATATCGGTACTCATCTTATATTTAAACATCGATAACATGTGTTATTAATTCATTCATAAATTTTTTTTAGGTGAATGTCAACATTCGAATTAAATTTGTTTTCTACTCATGAATTAGCATGTCGAGTCATCGGTATTTAGCATAAGATAAACACTGATGTTCATTAGTTGGTGTTGGAGCATTCCCATGGAGTGGGTTGATAATGTAGAAGAGTGCTTAAAATGGAGGTAGGTACGAGGAAATTGGCTTGGAGTAGATTTTTCAAATTTGATTATTGATGGTATAAGATGGATTTCGTTAGTGCCATGAGCTATAGCTTTTTGGACAAAGTTGTGTCAATGTCTTGCTTCAATTGGTATATGAGTTGGAGGAAGAGATGGCAAAATGGCTCCTAGGCTAGGCGGTTCGGGCTAGGCCCAAAAAAGGTCGGCTTGTGGCTCGGTGGGCCAAACCTCATTTTGGGGGCATTGGCTCGAGCTGGGTCGGGGTGTGTGGCTCGACAGGTCTGCCCGTGAGCCTAAAAAAAAAAACTAACTTGTCTACCACTTTTTTTTTCTTTTCATTTTAGTTGTAATTTTTTTATATGTTAATATTTAGTTATTATTTATAATACGTATAAATTACTCAATTTTTAATTTTTTTTTAAAAAAAATTAGATTTATCACGAATTTTTTTTAAAAAAAATCGAGCCAAAAGCTTGTGTCGAGCCTAAATTTTCCGCTCGGGCCAAAAAAAATTCGAAATATTTTTACTCGAGTTGAGTCTGAGCAAAAATTTTTGACTCGCGACTCGACTCGGCTCGTTGAGACTTCTAGTTGGAGGTTTCATGTTCGATTCAATGCTCAAATCAATTTTTGTATTGTGTATGAAATCATGTATTCGATAGACTAGGCTTTAGGTGGATTCCGAGCTTCATTTTAAATAATGTAAGATGATTTGCATAAGTGATATAAGCTATACATTTTGGACAAAGTGATTACATTGACAACACTTTACATCATTATTCACCTATATCTGGCTCGCGTTCATTAATAATTAATTAACATTCAAATCCACTTTTTATTTACACGTTTTAAAGAATTTTCAAATATTATGTCAATTTCGCCTCGCCGTTTGCAGAATTAGCCCATATATAGGGCCACCTGCTTATCTTGAAAAATCCTCAATACCATTACCCTCCAAAAATCAAATAATTGCATTTGCGGCTGTCTGCACTTGTATTCTCACCAAAACTTTGCTATTTCGTTTGAACTTAAAACGTAGCCCTTGTTTGAGCAGCTGAGCTCCATTATTTGAAAAATAAATGATTTTCAAATAGTATTTTTTTTTTTAAGAATGCGTGATTAAAAAAGTAAGAAGAATTTAGATTCACATGCAATATTATTTTATTAAGAGAGTGTTATTGATAAGAGGAAAGAGAAAAATGAATTAAAATTTAATGATAGTTGTTACCCCCCGAAAATAAAGCCTAAAATCAACATTCCACGTAGACTGACACGTGAACAATCTATCTAAGTAAGCAGTCATAGATCCTCCGTAGTCAAGATGGCAAAGGACTAATAGAGTCAAAGTCAACAGCTAAATGCAGCTGTTTGATGCTCCCCAAGCATCGAAGTATTGACCTATCCAATGTCTCTTTAGCTCGAAACGATAAGAAACCATGTAGGGTCCTCCCAAGCAAACGCCTAGGCTCCTTATACCCGAGGCACCGAAGTTCTGAAGCCTCTTTGCAGAGGCCCCTCTTCATTACCTGAAGTTCAAGCCAACAGATACTGGAGTCAATGCAGCCGTATAACAAGATCCGGGGATCTGTAGAGGTTGATTGATGGGACGTCTGTAATAAAATACCTATAACCTTTTTAGTATTTGTATGTCAATGTGTCAGCTTATAACTAGGGTGGCTAACCCTTTGTCAAACATTAAATGTAGTGAGTAGATGGTGATGTGAAGCTTCAGTTTAGGAGATGCTGCCACATGTATTTAATCCAACGACCATCACGTCGTACAGGCTAGTATAAATAAGGTGACGTTTGTATAAGGAAGAGAGAACAATTTGGTGATCCAAAAAGATCATATATATCTTTCCACATATTGAAACATAAGGAATAGATTTAATATGGAAGATCGTAGAAATATTCGTTGATAGTGCAAGTATTGCTATAATCAAACAATCGTGGTCCGAACATTTTTTGTCTCTTGTCGGTAAGTGTCTCCCGCATCCATTCCAGTCTGATTACTGATTCCATTTCGGTAGAAACGCGTCGGATACGTACTTGACGTGACAAAAGTGAGCCCGATTTCTGTTGAGTTCATTTTTTTGGGTCAACAATAGCCAAACAGGGCCTTAAAATCGCCACTTTGAGTAATGAAAATTACAGTTATTTTTCCTTTCTAATGAAAAATATCAAATACTAAATGAAATACAGCAAACAAATATTGATATATTCGACCCTAAATTCATGATGAATAAAATTTTGTTTTAACATTATATGTCTTTAGAATAAATTTAAAATCTAAATAAAAATAAATTGTGAATTTTGTTTTCAAAGATATACTAAAATTCTTGAAACGTGGGGACCATTACCTCTCTAAATCATAATATAAATCGACTATAGTGGAATTCGACTAGAAAATTTTAATTTTTATAAAGAGACGTGGAGAAACTAACAAACGGGATCGAAACGACTTTTTGTACATAATTAAATATGACAGTCATATTCTATTTAAATCTATGGAGAAGGAAGGCTGGAATGTCAACATGCATATATTATTGAATTCACACAACCCGATAGTACCCATTTTGGGAACGACCAGTGCCAAAATCACTGAATGGATAAGTCGTCAATCCCTGAACTATGTAATCTGTGGCCGATTTCTCCTCTTTTGCAATCAATTTCGCTACGACGCCCACTGCTCTAACTAATTGTCCACCATTTCCAAGTGTGATTTCTATATTATGTAGCGAATTTAAATTATTTAATTTTAAAATTAACTGGCTACGAACCTTTGAAAAGTAGATATTATTTAATTCAATCAAGCCTACCAACTCACGTTCCTTGTGAGTTCATTAAATTTTCGAATTATCAATAACCAGTTTATATCATATATTATCATAAAATATAAACGCTTTCGCAGTTCCATGGTATTATTAATGTTTTAGCTTTCATTAATAAAAAGTTACTTATTTTAAATGTTACTTTTTTTTTTCTACTTACAAGTAAATCTACACAAAGTAGACTTTTTGTTCTATTTTAGCCGGAAAACGATATTTTGTAGATATTATTAATGTCCACCAACCATTTTGTCAGCGCTGTTTATTGACTTTAAGTGGTTAACAAATTCTAGTCTCTAAGCACGGTATGCCTAACTTCGTTGAAAAATAAATAAAATTTTTTATTTTTATTTTTATTTTTATTTTTTATAAGCAGCTCGAGATTTACAATACGATGGAAATAATATCATAACTCGATAAATAAAATTAAATCGGATAAATTATGAGCCGCGACACTTTGTGCTGGTTTGACAAGCATTAATTTATGATTCGATACATCATCATTTAAATTATACATTCAACTTTTTTTCTCTCTCAAATAACGAGAATCAAACAGACCCAATAATTCAATCGAAGTTTTAATGAGTTTATACTGTTACACGCTCAATAATTTAATTTTGATTTAAATTTAAAAAATCACTTACTTTAATTTTCAACGGTCCAAATCGAAGCTAAGAGTAGTAGAAGTCGATTTCTATATAGTACTTACTGTATTTGATTAAACGATATTTTATTATTGTTATATTATTTATCACAATGCCTATGATTAGAGCGAACAATAATACCATGTGAAAAAACTTCAATGTCAAGTATGAACACGTTATTATTATTTTCAAATTAAATATTTCTTAAATTAATATTTTAGACTATCATTTAGTGTTAAGTGTGTCGATTTATTTGGATTAGTACAAAAAAAGCTCCCTCATTTTCAACTTTGTATAATTTGTTGGTTTGACTAAAGAAAAAAGGAATTGATTAAAATCTAGTCAGATTCCATATAATAATCATTAAGGTCTGTTTGATTAGAAGAGTAGAATTTGAGTGGAAAAAAAATGAATCGTAGAAAATTGAATTGTTTAGAATTATTTTTCTGGAAATTGTCAATTAATTGTGTTTAATTGGTATAATTTATCACCTGAAAATGTTGAAATTTTGAATCTTTTGGTATTCGTTTTGACTTTATTTTTCATGGAAATTGTCCATTAAAGGGATTTTTTTTTTTTTTTTTACAATTGTGGATAAAATTTGTTTCCATTGCCAAAAAAAAATTAAAGTAACCTGATAAACCAATTTCCACACAACCAAGGAAAAGCACACGTGAGAGACAAAATCAATAAAATCAATTGCCTGAAAAATATAGTGTATCAAACAAGACAAAAGTGAAAGTTGGAATTTGTTTTCCATTTTTCATGAAAAAATTCGATGAATCCAACGGGCCCTAATGTTCGATTTTTTTTTTATATGCACGTTTTTGTTGAAGGCAAGTGAACTGATCACCCTAAGGTTTGATCCAATCCAATGTATTTATGCTGTTAATAATGTTTGATTGAGGAATCTCATTTATGTAGATGAGAATTTCAATGTCCATGGCTAACCGACAAGGATTCCAACATTTATTAAATTATTAAAATAAATTCTTGATCTTGGCCTTTTGCTGCAGTTAAGATCATATATTTAGAAGTAGATCAAGATTACTTATAATTTTTATTTACTTATAAGAAAAGAAGTATTACTCTTGGAATCTGAAAATAAGCTACTTAATTTTATTTTTTTCATATAAAGACCATAGACTAGTTTTTTTAAGCTACTAAGGGTGTTTAATTAAGTTGCTTAAAAGTAAATTATAATACGTGCACAATTGTTTAAATCACTTGCATATAAATCAAATTCATTTTTTACTAATACGTACACATCGTTGACGAAACTCGAAACTTAAAATCTTTGACTTAGCACGACCATTCACCTTATTTTTCTACGGAGTTTTTAAAATCTTTATCGATGAATGACGTCAAACCGAACTTCAAGTTCGTAATATTACAAGTTAAATCATGGGGTGTGAACTGGAAAAACGAACGCACTATTTTTTCAAAGGTACGTCTTTTTTGACTCAGCTGACTTCGTACAGGAAGAGTTCAGGAATGGGCATCTTCACCTTTTTTTTTTTTTTTTTTGCAATTATTATATGGTACCTAACTACCCTAAAATCATCTATATATAATTTGACACGTAAATCTTTCTACCCACAGAGGCACAAACCAACTGAAATACTTATCACATGTGCTGCATAGAAAACCAATTAAATTTCTTCATTTGAAATCTGCCAAACTCAGAATCTTCAAAATCCAATTCTTGAGAGGTTTTTGTGCTTTATATTGCACTTGTTCTTGTAATCTTTGGCAGCTGCTCGGAATCGAAGAGGTATATTTCATTCTTGATACTGTCTTATAGTAGTCGTGCGTCTTTGATTATCAACTGCTGGCTTCTTTAGTATTCATTACGGATATGTTAATGAATGGAATTAGTATAGGTTAACGACGTTGGGACTTGCACTCCCTTTCATCGTTTAGTGTGTATTTGTCTCCCATTATTGTACAGGAAATAGAGTAATGAATAATATTTTTTTTTTTGGAGAATGTGTGATTCAAATTTAAAGTAACTTCATTGGTTTGTGTGTAGAATATTTTGTTGGTGAATCTGTCGTGGAGAATCTTACTGTAACAAACAATGTTTTGAAATAATGGAAGACAAATGGGGCCTTATTCTCTTGAATATTGTTATGATTATCTGTTATTCGAAGTTCATATTTGATATGGAACATTGTATGTGACCGGAATCTTTTAATGTTGTCAAGTGATGTCAAATCTACGTTACATGCTGTGTATTGAAGTGATTGATAATGGCGTTTTATAGTTTTGGTTAATTTTACTTGCTGCTTCCCTCTAATTTCTCGATTAGCTAATTAACTGAGAATTTCGTTGAAAACAAGCAGATTAAGTAAACTTCCCAAAAAACTACGTACTACTCTACTTGATAATTTAGCAGAAATGTGGAGGCTGAAGATTGCAGCAGGAGGTGACAACCCCTATTTGTATAGCACCAACGATTATGTAGGCCGACAGACATGGGAGTTCGACCCCGAATATGGGACGGCCGAGGACCGAGCTGAGGTCGAAAAAGCTCGTCGAGAATTCCGGAACAACCGTTATCAGGTCAAGCCCAGCAGTGATCTCGTCTGGCGGATGCAGGTACGTACAAGTCGGCTATTTTTATTAAACGGGACAATAATATTGACTCGAAAAAAAATATCGTCCTCGAAATCTACTGTGCATGACTGTGAAGTGGACAGTTCTTGACTTTCTAAACAGCCCGACATTCCCAGTCCACCAATAAAATGTAAATGCGAATATATTAATATTGAAACCCGTGTGGACATTGAAAATTAGTCGTGTAATGTGAATTCTACCTAACAACCTTGTCCCATGACCTAAAGCTAAAAGTCTTTTAACATTAATTAATTACGACAATCAAATTTGCACGCAGTTTCTCCGAGAGAACAATTTCGAACAGACAATACCCCAAGTAAAGGTAGAAGATGGAGAAGATATAACCTATGAAACAGCTACAGCCACACTGAAAAGGGCTGTCCACTTTTTTTCTGCCCTGCAAGCCAGTGATGGCCATTGGCCTGCAGAAAATGCTGGCCCATTGTTCTTTCTTCCACCTTTGGTAAGTCATTTAGCATTATTTCGAACATGATTAAGCTCTTACACAATACATTATTTCTCGAGATTAAATGCTAAAGCTTTTGTTCTGGATTTAACCAAAATCTGCAGGTCATGTGTGTGTATATTACTGGCCATCTTAACACCGTGTTTCCAGCTGAATATCGTAAAGAAATTCTCCGCTATATATACTGTCACCAGGTGCAATTTCTGGCAAACCCAATTACACATATCAGACACATGCACGCTTACTCACATCATTGACTAACAGCACTTTCATGGTACAGAACGAAGATGGTGGCTGGGGTTTACACATAGAAGGACATAGCACAATGTTCTGCACTACTCTGAGTTACATCTGTATGCGTATACTTGGAGAGGGACCCGAAGGCGGTGAAAACAATGCTTGTGCTAGAGCAAGAAAATGGATACTTGATCATGGCACTGTTACAGCAATACCTTCATGGGGAAAAACATGGCTTTCGGTATGATTAAGAATACTGTAAATTTGAATTTTGATGTGTAATGATACTTTGTAGAAACTCATACGTGTTGTTCTTAATACAATTTTAGATACTTGGCGTATTTGACTGGTTGGGAAGCAACCCGATGCCCCCTGAATTTTGGATCCTTCCATCTTTTCTCCCCATGCATCCAGGTTTGCCCTGTTCTCTATTTGTTCGACTGTCTACTGCACACCAAGACAGAGACGTGCGATTAATAAAACAACTGTTTATTGTCATAACCTGGATTTTCAATCAAAATTGATCTATTGAAACCTGATTGTTAGCAAGAGAATAATTATACTCGCCAAACCGAACTCATGGAGAATAAACTCCAAGACGGTAGAGTTTTTTCTTTTTCCTTTTAGTCAAGAACTATTTTTCATACAACACATGAGAATGAATAGAAAAGTAGATTCCATGCCGTACTGTTCTCAAATAGAACATTACACACACCCACACAAAGGATCTCTGCACGCATGCTGGATAATCTGAAAGATATGAGAAACAAAGTTACGAATTACAACATAAATATTGCACGGCTTGAAACTAATTCCAAGATACAGGCTTACCTGAGAAATTTTGGATCAATGTTTATCTGGCATCAATACTTTCTACTTTAAATGCAGCAAAAATGTGGTGCTACTGTAGAATGGTGTACATGCCTATGTCATATTTATATGGCAAAAGATTTGTCGGCCCAATTACTCCTCTAGTTTTACAACTGAGAGAAGAGCTGTATGATCAACCCTACGACGAAATTAATTGGAGGAAAGTTCGCCATGTCTGCGCAAAGGTAAAAATACCAGAGTTAAAAGACAGTTTACTGTATAATAACTCAGGTTTTTTATTCATTTGTTACTCCGTACTAAAATAACCGAAGAAAACATGTAAATGCAGGAGGACCTATATTATCCTCATCCACTTATACAAGATTTCATGTGGGATAGTCTCTACATACTTACAGAACCTCTTCTAACTCGCTGGCCTTTCAACAAGTTAAGAGAAAGGGCTCTTCAAACCACAATGAAGCACATCCACTATGAAGATGAAAATAGCAGATACATCACAATAGGATGTGTAGAAAAGGTGCTATGTATGCTGGCCTGTTGGGTTGAGGATCCCAACGGGGATTATTTCAAGAAGCATCTTGCGAGAATCCCTGATTATCTATGGATAGCTGAAGATGGAATGAAGATGCAGGTAAGACAACGTGCATTTCCTTCTAAAACCACGCATATTTTGCACTCTACTCTGCAAAAAAATGTATTTCACAGTATAGCTATCAATTCCATGATATTATTGACTCCAACTCCTAAACTTGCCAATGGCCATTTTAATGCAGAGTTTTGGAAGTCAGGAGTGGGATACTGGTTTTGCTATACAGGCACTGCTAGCTAGTGATCTTACTGAAGAAATAGGCCAGACTCTAGCGAAAGGGCATGAATTCATAAAGAAGTCTCAGGTCAGAGATAACCCTTCTGGTGACTTTAAAGTCATGCACCGCCATATTTCTAAAGGTTCATGGACTTTTTCGGATCAAGATCATGGGTGGCAAGTATCGGATTGCACTGCAGAAGCATTGAAGGTATCTAATTTTGTTGAGAAAGAGCATTTAAATTGGAAATGATGTAAGAAATGAAGGAAAAAAAAACCATATCAAGATGGGTTCTTAAAAACAGTTTTTCTTGTTCTTTTTTTTTTTTTTTATTCAGTGTTGCCTTCTCTTCTCAATGATGCCACCTGAAATTGTTGGTCCCAAAATGGAAACTGAACGACTCTATGATGCTGTCAATATATTGCTTTCCTTACAGGTATGAATCAAGCATTATCTTCCAACCAATTATAAAGTAACTTGAGTTTTTTCTAGTATATATTGGGCATATCAAAACTCATATTTACTATAATTTAATTGGCACTTCAATACCTAAATAGTTAGGTTCAAACTCACAATTCATATGGTATAACAACTCACTTGAATAAAATATTTTGTTCAATATATCACTTTCTAAACATTACCATAATAGCTATTAAAATTGACGGCCAACTGCTTAAATGCTTACAGAGCAAAAATGGTGGGTTAGCTGCATGGGAGCCTGCAGGAGCCTCAGAGTGGTTGGAGGTAGCTTCTTTTCCTAATATTCTTCGATTCACCTAAAAAAAGACTTAAATCTGCCAACATGTGCACCTATACTGAGAAATTAAAATTGCTAATTGTGCTTTATTCTGCCACAGATGCTCAATCCTACAGAATTTTTTGCCGACATTGTTATTGAGCATGAGTAAGATTCGTCTCATTTATTTTTTCCCTTTTACAAATACAATTTAGTCTGGAGTTAGACTAACTCGATTTTGATGCAGGTATGTCGAGTGCACTTCGTCAGCAATACAAGCTCTAGTTTTGTTTAAGAAGTTGTACCCGGAACACCGGAAGAAAGAAATAGAAAGCTCTATTTTGAAGGCTGTAAAATACCTCGAAGATATTCAGAAGCCTGATGGATCATGGTATACTTTTCTTCCTATTTTTGCACTTTTATGTTCAAACGTTGCACACTTTTTGCAAGTCCATAAAGCATGGATATAAATTTCTGCAGGTACGGAAATTGGGGTGTGTGCTTCACATATGGCACTTGGTTTGCCCTTGGAGGACTAGCAGCAGCAGGGAAGAGCTACAACAATTGTCCAGCCATTCGCAAAGCTGTTGAATTTCTGCTAAAAGCACAGAGGGAAGATGGTGGATGGGGAGAAAGCTATCGTTCCTGCCCAAATAAGGTAAACCAACCTGCTTAGTAGTTCGTAGAAAATATATCAACTGATCTTAGCAACACCAATAATATAGTGGCAAATATAATTTCCTAATTTTAGAATCAGACAAAAAGACGATAGAATTACAAAAATGGCTCCTTACAGTTATGTCTCATTAAACAGGAATATGTACCTCTGGAAGGAAATAGATCAAACTTGGTCCACACTGCATGGGCTATGATGGGTCTAATTCATTCTGGCCAGGTTAGCCTCTCATGCCATATCAATCTTTTACATAATTTTACTCTACAAAAACATGATTACCTATTTCTTTCATTCCAATAGGGGGATAGAGATCCTATACCTCTCCACAGGGGAGCAAAGCTTTTGATCAATTCTCAGTTGGAAAATGGAGATTTTCCTCAACAGGTAAATTGAGCATCTTGCAGTCTTCCTCATGTTTTTTCGTATGAAATAATAAAGCAACCTCATGAAAATGGTATAACAATATCCTGTAATGTGACTTTTCAAGTTTATTGCAACTTTACATCGTCAATTCATTCGCAGGAAATCACAGGAGTTTTCATGAAGAATTGCATGTTACATTATGCAGCATACAGGAATATATACCCACTGTGGGCTCTAGCAGATTATCGAAGGCGTGTACCACTACCATCAGCACCAACCAAAAGCATCTAACAACTACATGATCAATCTCCTTCCAACAAATTGATGAAAGCAGTCTGTAAAATTTTTCCCAGTTTGATTTTGTTACCAATATACGCATTTATACTGTTTTTAATCTTTCATCGATCCTGTATCGTTATACATGTATCAATAAAAGAATATTTTACTTCTTTAATCTTAGCACAAATGTATGTAAGTAAGTTTTGCTTTTAAATTTCACACTGGTTACTCAAGCGGAGTTACTAAAAATGAGTGACCTCCTGATCATATAAAAAAAAGCAAGATTAAAGATAAAGCAAAGGTAAGCCTTGAAATTTTAAATAGCATGTTGTTTTACACTTGTTTGCAGCAAAATTATTATCAACCTATTTTATTTTTAGACCTTCACCATATTCCAATTTATCTCAGCGCACAATGTCTACAAATTGCATAAACTTGAAACAGAGTAACGAGGTAAACTGAAAACATAGAAATGTGAAATCTTCGTTGGAAAAATGCACATATAAATGCCATTGTCAGTCAGAAAAGTATAACCCTTCTAATATAAACACTCAAAAAAAATAAAAAAATTCATGGAATCTTCACACAGATAAAAGTTATTTTCTTCGCTTGGTTAAGCAGAAGAAAAAGTAAAATAAACCAAATTAGACGAGCAGTTGACGTAAAACTACAAGGATTAGATTATTGCAAATACTCTACGAAAATCTATTACAGAAATGAACATGGGATGAAAGTGATACAAGGATCAGCAAGAAGGTTTGATCAATGCAGGAAACACAGTAGCAGTAAAGTGTTGGGCTAAGTCTAGATTAGCATTCAATACTAGAATACAACCCACGCCTTTTCTTACAACCCATCACCAATGCATCAGCATTTGGTAAAATTGATTTCGAAGAGGTTGCGAACGTCCATACGTCATTACTTAAACAAGGACAGGGGCCCTCTTCTTTTTTAAATTGCCATTGATACTTCCTGCTCAGACCTTTTACTATATGCCATCATTTCCATTATTGCTTCAGTGATGCAAATTATTGAGTGCGAGAAAAAGAAATCAACTTTAATGGCTTTAAAATATGTCATGCTGAAATGCTTCCAAAAACATTATATTAAGACTAGTTGAACGATGAATTGAGAAAAGATTGAGACAAAACCAACTTAACTTAGGAATTAGGGTTGCTCGGGATCTCCGCGAAAGACTAATTGCTGCTGGCGGCGCGAAAGTGCAAGTGTTGAGGTCATTTGTAGGAGGGAGTGGAATCAGTGGATACACGTTTATCTCCAGTTCTTTGCAGTGCGGTTTGCCACCTGAAATGGCAATTTAGAGAAATCGCGTTTTTTTTTGTAATTTGTTCCGTTTCATAAAAAATTGTCATTTTCTTTTCTAGACCCCGCAATACCAATCGTTATGTGTAGCTTAATGCAAGTTCCAGAACTTAAGGGTCAAATTGGAATTCTTCCAATTATTGGATCATCGAGGGACTATAAAGTGAAAATTTTAGAAAATAAGGCTGGTCGGATAAATGATGAACGTATGATTTATTAGTGATAATATGAGTCATATGAATAACGGAAAGCAATTGGAGACTTAATCGTAACATTTGAAAAGTGAAGTGACTATTTGTAATCTAGTAAAAGTTGTGTGCTGATTTTGGCAACTTTAAGGTCAATTTACAAACTCCAATGATTAAAGTCTATTTTAGAAAATATTATAGATATGATAATGTTCAAGAACCAATAATATTTCTACTAAGAACATTGATGCCACAAGCAACATCAAGTCTTGAACAATATCCTACATTACATATCATATTGCATGTGGAAATGGTAGGCTTTGCACTTCAATCGACTCATATTTAGGGTCTGTCTGTTTTAGATTATTTTCTCAAGAAAATCAATTGTTTGCCCATTTTTTTTCACAAAATGGGACCCACTATCACACAATTTCTTCAAATATGACAGTTGCAACGGTCAGAATTATGATTTCTAGTGGAAACAAACAAGCACTTAGTTTAGTATGCAATTTCATAGACACGTCAACCCGATTTGTAAAATGAATATTGGTTGATTTGAATATATTCACGTTGAATATATCCATCACTTTGCACTTCAGTTGTGTAGAATGTAGTAATTTATTGGGAAGAAATTTAAATATATAAACAATTCGTTTTGAAATTGTGTCCAATACTTTTCAAAATAAAGAAATAATCAATATAGTTCAAATGATCAAGTGCACGCATGGGTATGAATTAACGTTGAATAGAGGTTTGTTAACAACTTTAACTTAAATATTGTATAAAGAAAGAACAATGACAACTTGTGCATTGCATTTTTTGAAAGTGTTGCATTCTTTATAATGTTAGTGTGAAATGCACAATGGACAACACACGTTGTTAATGAGTGTGAAAATAGTTTTACGACATGTTTCGCAAAACTTTATAAGTTAATTCGTAACTTTTGAGAAAAAAATCTATTTTTATATATGTGCTATATCTTATTTATAAAAAGTATTCCGAGTAGTCTAAGATGTTATTTTCAAACTAACTTACTTTTTTCCCCTTAAAACTTACTTATTACTTAGTTTTAGCTCCTTCTACGTAGTAAGTAATACTTGAGGACCTAACTTGCAATTTCCAAAATCATACGTGCGTTTCAAGTCATCCACGATACAAAGTACAAGATCATCCTAACGACGCCCGTGAAGGCTGAAACACACAATTGTAACAGGACACGAGTTATTCGACACATAAACCTCACAGGTAACACTAAACTTTCATGCTACATCGGCTCAAATATTTCCGGGTTGGCGCGTCACCCTCACCCTCTTCTCCCTCCCAAAATTTCCCAATTCGCTGCAATCTTGGAGCAAGACCTCACCCCAAAATTTCAATTGAATCGTTATATTTTTTCTATTTTTCGATTAATACTTTCATTAAAATTTAGACCTAGGCATTCATACACACATATAAGTATACATATTATACAGGCGAATGTGTATTCATTTTTTTTTCTTTTGGCACAAGTTGTATAAGCATTTTTTTTTCTCTGTGATTTAGAAATCTATCCCATTCTCTGCTCTCTCGATAAGTTTGTTCAATTTTTTATGTTTTTTTTCGTTTTTGAGGACAAAGATCATTAATTTTTGGTGACGGTCCAATGAGTTTTCCATTGGCAATGTGCTTCTTTTATTTTCTGTATTACCAGTTATATACTGAATGTTATGTGTTGGAATATTTACACTAATTCCATTTCTTTCTATTAATCCGCAGGACCTTTTGTTGTTCAGAAAATTATTGGAAAACAAGAAAAATAAATAATATAACGCACAAATTTAAACGGACCGTCAATTTTTTTTTCACTATATGATAAATTGTTACAACCATATAGAATTCACTCACCAACCGATTCCCAAAGTAAACAAAAGAAAAACAATAGCAATCTGCCCGCCTGTGCTTATATATATATTCCAGTAAAATAGTACCAGCAAAGAGGAAAGAAACCTTGTCTGCCAACTTGTATGTATATATATTAATTTATAGCCTCCAATGTTGACTCCAAGAAATTATCACCTCTTCTCAACTCTTTTCTTTTGTTTCTATATGTCCAACACCAAGAGCCGCTTCTTTTTCTTTTGTTTTCACCCAGGTCACGCAAAGATAATCCTAAAATAATGAAACAACCCACTATTTATAGGATCCATAAAAACTTAATATTATTTACAGTAGAAGTTTTCCAACTTTGACTTTTGAGGCAATTACCTAATAATCTCCACCTTGCCGAAAACGAGTCAAAATCTTGTCAACATTTAATCACAATACTTTGGAAAAACAGGTAAGCTTTTAACACACTTTAACGATCTCATACTCCACTATATGAGTATAACCACTCAGAATAACCTCCGAGCATTTCATTGGCCACATGTCGAAACAACCATGCTGATAGTTATGGTGCAACTCTCCCACTGACTTTCCTAGAGAGCCCATCAGCCATCGACACTACAACACCACTACATACCTACATACCTTGCATCAAATGTCAGTCAATGCTATGTGCAGATATGCTGATCCGTGCCAGTAAGAACACATCATCTATCATGGCACCTGGCGACATGCCACGAGGACGTTCCCATATTACTTTACAGCACATCAAGTGCGTCCTCTTCCAGGAGAGACGCATTGTCCGATCTCAAGCAGTTAGCCGACCATGCTCTACCTTTTGGACAATTCCTCTTCACGTGATCAATCTGACAGCAGTTCCAACAAGTTACTTTCTTCTTCATGGAATTGCCCATCTTCCCATTTTCAGTCACAAGCGCTGCATTGTCAGAAAGAATATTCTGACCACCTAATCTCCTTTCTTCTGAGATTAATTTGCTTGTCACTTCTGCGAAACTCATAGTTTCCTTCCCATACATCAAGATTGACTTGATGTGTTCATAGGTAGACGGAAGAGACCAGATGAGACGTACTGTCTTATCCTCATCATCTATCTTCACTCCAATAGCCTCCAATTCTGAAACAATCCCATTGAGAGCACTCAGATGATCTGAGATTTTCATACATGTCTCCATGCGCAATAAATGAAATTGCTCCTTCAGGTACAACCGATTTGAGATGCTCTTAGTTTATATAGTTCTTCTAACTTTTCTCACAGCTCATTTGCAGCAGATATTCCATGAATATTTGCAAGATCATTTTTAGCTAGATAGAGACATATCGTGCTTGCAGCCTTCAAATCCAATTCCTCCCAATCATCATCGCTTATACTGTATTCACTTTCCTTGTCAGAACTCTGGGTTGGTTTTCCTTTCAAAGCCTTGTGCAGTCCAGCTTGAATCAATAAATCTCTGACATGTACTTGCCACAAGCCAAAATTGATTCTCCCGTCAAATTTCTCAACGTTATATTTCAACGACATTTTTCTGTTGCTCCAATACTCTGAACCACCTGACGCTTTGATACCACTTGTTGGGAAATTTACACAAATTCCCTTTCTTTCTATTAATCCGCATGACCTTTTGTTGTTCAGAAGATTATTGGAAAACAAGAAAAATAAATAATATAACGCACAAATTTAAACGGACCGTCAATTTTTTTTTCACTATATGATAAATTGTTACAACCATATAGAATTCACTCACCAACCTATTCCCAAAGTAAACAAAAGAAAAACAATAGCAATCTGTCCGCCTGTGCTTATATATATATTCCAGCAAAATAGTACCAGCAAAGAGGAAAGAAACATTGTCTGCCAACTTGTATGTATATATATTAATTTATAGCCTCCAATATTGACTCCAAGAAATTATCACCTCTTCTCAACTCTTTTCTTTTGCTTCTATATGTCTAACACCAAGAGCCGCTTCTTTTTCTTTTGTTTTCACCCAGATCACGCAAAGACAATCCTAAAATAATGAAACAACCCACTATTTATAAGACCCATAAAAACCTAATATTATTTACAGTAGAAGTCCTCCAACTTTGACTTTTGAGGCAATTACCTAATATTATGATAGTGATGTGATTGAGTGGTGGCCTTATTGATCAAACCTGTTTCTATTAAGTTGCATGTCACGCATAACTCTTTCATTGAGAGTGAGTCCAACAGCGCACTAAGAGCATTAAACCATATTCACAGACACCAGGTCTATCATACCCCGAGCTCACATAAAACGAAAAATGGAGAGAAGAGAATCATATACAGCCAAACACCTGTAAATAAGTCCAATGGAGGATTTCTTGTTAGTAGTGACTTTCTTTTTCATTTGACTGCAGATCTGCTTCTGGTTTACTTAAATGAATATCACTCGTAAATGTGATAGAGTGAGCAATAATTTTTGGGATATTTTCTTATTTTCTGACAGAGAAGAGGGCTAGAAATTGGTCCATACGAAAGGAAAAAATATCTCTGGGTTTCTTTTTGTAGAGTCATTCTGTTAGATTTCAGAAGAATAGTATTGACTGCTTGTATGGATGCAGACTGAAATTATTTTGTGGGCACATTAGTTAAGATGTCAAGAATTTTGCACTTGAAATAAGTTGTGGCCATGGATTGTTGGAAATTTTTTTGTAACCTTGGAACAATATACGTTTCATATTTGGCCTATTCAAAATATTTCCACACTCCGGGGTAATGAAAGCTGGAATAATGTTTCAGTATTACTAATCAATTTGAATAAAGAAACAAATGTTGGAAACAATCTCACTTTTACAAATCAAGGGAAGTATTGACTTGTATAGTTTCTGCACTTGATTTTAATCTGTAGTACCTCACTGTACCAGTAATTGAAGGATTAAAGAAATAAAAAGAAGCGTACAATAGCAGAATACTACGGTTTTTGGGTTCATTTGATTTGTTATAATCAAGCATTAGTTACTACTGTAGAGTTACTAGAGTAGGTTTTTCTGCTTTCTACAAACCAGAAAAAATACTAAAAACCCAGTGTGTTTTCTCTAGATTGAGCGCATGTTTGAGTATATATTATAATGTTTAAATTGTAAATAGATAAAAACGAGTGGTGGATAAATGAGTAGTACTTGTGGGATATATAAAAACTGTGGATAAAAAATAGATTCGACCAAAATTGTTTATAATTCAAACACCTACCAAACCATGGTTGAGTCTCGCTATTTTTTTTTTAAGAGGGTTGAGTGTGAGCGAATAGCGATATTAAGAACCCCAATCTCACCCTTTTAAGGATTTTCTGCATTAATATCTGTATTTTTTTGGATGATTTTTATGTTTATCTTGTCTACTTTCTGAAAAAGAAACACTAGCAAAAAACCATGTTTATGCCTTTGGTTCCTTTTCTCCTTTTAGTGGTTTATTCACGTAACTTCCATTCCAAACTTCAGTTGCACTGTGCGGAGAAGTATGGAACACATGTGCTGTTCATAGGTATGGATAATGTGCCACTTGTTTTTGTTTCACCCATCTTATTTACTCTATTTATTTTTCTTTCATTCGCAGTGGTGTCACTATAGATTCTGTCTGTAGTAAACGAAATTTCATATTACTAATCGAGGTTCACAAATGGACTCGAGATAAAGTTCAAGTAGCTCTTCTGCATTGATTTTTTTTTTTTGATATGAAAAGATTGCACACGTTATACCAACTCAGCTGTCTTTTAGTTTTGCATTTATATATTTTGAAGTTTCTAAGAAGTCCAATTTTCGGAATCTTTAAGCGCTTAGTTTCAAATGTTTGATTGTTGTCTTAGGCCGCAAGTGCAGAGAATGTACTAGTCTTACAGACTCCCAATGGGGTTTACTCGACTGGAAGCTTACTTCAAAACCAGATTCAAGCACAATTCTTGGGTGGTTCAAGGCTCATCTCATCTAGGACTGCTGAACGCTTTGATTCATTGGATGCTGATACTTGTGAAATGGATCCCATTTCTGCTGCAAGGTGTCGCGTTTTCATACGATCAAACAGAAAGGTGCAGTATTCTTGATTGTCTTAATTTTCACTTCTTGAGCACCCTCAACGGTAAAATTAAATTTTCACGTATTTTTCTTTTTTGGTTTGCTTGTTATTCTTTAGGGTCCTTTCTTGATAATTTCTTGCTCTTTTCTCTGCCGTCCATTTGATCACATTTGATTCTGCTTTTGTTTTTACTTCTCCTGTCTATTCTTCTTTTCTTTAAGCAGAGGGCTGGACAAGAGTCAATATTCCACGGACCAGTGGGGCCAAGCCATCACCCTTTTGATGTTATAGATTGTTTAACTTTACACAAAGTAATCGGTTTCCTTCTTTTGTTTGTTTCTGAAATTTTCACGTGTATTTATTCTTATTTAATTTTGACATGCAACAGTAAATACTTGTTTCCAATCTATTTATTGTCATTACTCTTAATTAAATTTATTTATTTATCTTTTCTTCTCAGATGACTTATTTGCTTCTTTCTTTCTCTGTTTTGTTCAGCAAGTTGAAGATGGAAAGGTTTTTTCAACCTTCAGAGAGCGACTAAGCCTTTCACAGGTGAATAATTTTTCTGCATGATTTAGAGGGTGTTTGATGTGGATTAAAATCAGATTTTTAATGGATTGTGATAGAAGTTTTTGAAATGTGTGGTTGATATTGATTGTTTGACTTTGATTTAGATTAAAATCAGATTTTAATCCGATCCAAACAGGAGTTTAAGTTTGTTTTGCCTGTGCTAGTTTCTTGGTTTTCATCATGTGGATGTGTATTTCTCGGTGCTTGGGTGTGCATGCACGCATGCATCATGCATGCTTGTTTGTTGTTGCACGTGTTAGCCGATCTTTCTTGTAACAATTTCTTCTGTGATGTTTCAGAGGACAGAAAAAAATCGGGTTTGCTTGGTAAATCAAGAATACATGGATGGGGCCTCTTTGCAAGGTAGAGCATTCAAGAAGGAGAAATGGTACCAATTTTTGGATGGTAGGGTGGTTGTTCTTTTCTGATGTGAAAATGCTAGATGGATTGATGACAATCCCTTTTGGTAGTGTAGTTAAGAGTATTGGGTGTTGGTGTACTTTCTCTTTCTTTTTCTTTTTTTTAATTAATGTTATTGACGCACTATAACCTTTACTACCCGACTATTTCTCCAGGTTCTTGAGTAATGGGATGAGAAGGTGAGGCACAACATTGCTGGTCTGAGGGAGGCACGCTATCGATCGGAAGGCGAAGATTGCTGTGAGTTAATCCTATGTGACCCTCTTTTAGGCCCTTTTTGGGCAGCATTAAAATCAAATTTTAATTTAAGTCAAAGTCAAACAATTAATATCAACCACATGGGTCCCACATATTTTCAATCACAAATTTCAAAAACTTCTATCACAATCTACTTAAAATTTAATTTTAATATACACCAAACACCTTCTTAATGTTCTTGTTTATTCGCTCTTTTCTGAGTGTACACCCATATACATAGGCTAAGATTTATTCATATCACGAAGAGCTTTACATGTACATATACAATCTAAGCCCTTGTTTGGGCTACATTTTAATTTTAACACATTTTTCTCTTTCTTCTTTTTAATCTCAAATTCTTCAATAAAATAATATTACACGTAAATCTAAAACTTTCTTTTTTAACCATACATTCTCCAAAAAATTACTGTTCTAAAATACTTTTTTTTTTTTTTTCAAAAGCTCATTAGAATGGAGCTCAAACAAGGTCCTTTACTAATTTTATTTCAGGGACTCCTATAGCTTTGTGGTTCTCATGCTTGGTTCATCAATTTATTCGTCTTTGATGCATATGTTCTGATAAGTTTTTATTGAAAACAAAATTAAAATAAGGAGGTGCTTGACTCCCATTATTCATAAAAAATTGGTTATGGAATAGTGAGTTTTGGAGAATGTATGGTTAAAGGGTGATGAGAAGTTTTGGATTCATGTGCAAAATTATCTTATTGAAAGAATATGGGGATGAAAAAGAGTTTGGGGGAAAAATGAGTTTTGGGGGAATGGGGATCAAACAGGGGTATTTTTCTCCCTCTCTCTCTCAACTTGAGTTTTAGATGAGGAGGTTCAATATGATATTAGAGTACGCAAAAGTCTAGAGTTCAAGTCTTGCTGTCACCCATTTATGAAAAGTTATGAAATGTCAGGTCTTTACTAAATAATAATAATAATAATAATAATAATTGAATCTTACCAAGGGGTGTGTGTTGAAGGCAAAATCAAAATTAAATATTATTTTCCTTGCTTTCTCATGCCTGATGTCTTGAGTTATTATCTCACTGTCTTTGCCTTGTATTAATCTGGAAGTCGTGTTATACGAATGTGACATTCTATTCATCTGATGCAATCTTACAGTTTTTCAAGATAAGTGAGGAAGTAGTAATTGATCTCACAAATAAGGGGAACATAGGCCGCTTGATCAATCACTCGGTATGCTCTTTACCTATCTCTTTCTTTAAAATGTCTTCTATTAGTATATTTGTGTTTATTTTGGATAAAAACTGTTGTCAAGTTGTGATATTTGGTTGCAAAAGTCTCAGCCATATTTTGAACAAAAGACCATCAGTCTTGTATTGGATCCGTTCTATTCATTCTCCCTGTACTGAATCGATCGTTCCAGGAGTTTTTTCCTGGCATGAATTGTTGTGTATGAAATGAAAAGTAAACATGCCAAGCTGTTACGCAAGAATCAGAGGAATTTTTTTTTGGATACATTATTAACAAAAAAAAAATAAAATAAAATAAAAATCAAGAAATGTGTAAAAGAAAGTACCAATATTTAATTTAGCAAAATCATACTTTATTACAAGCGTTCCTTCGAAGTTCTCATACTTTAATAAAATTGTATAACAACATTGTTGTGTAAAAGCAGCAACATGAAATCCCCTGTTCATGTTTCCTCGGAATAAGCCTATAACATAGAAGGCCAGCTCAAGAAAAGAGGAAAATTGCTATGATAAAGGAACGTTACAAAGGATAAACTACAACTTTTTCAGCAAAATCATGATTCGAAGTCTACATGATACAACCTTGTTAATTTATCAATTATTTCCACTAGATATTCTGCTCTATAATTAGGATTAATGTAGCACGATTAGTAGGGTTCTAATCCAACACCATAAAAAAATGGAGAATACGAAAAAAAAAATTAAAAAAATTTTAAAAAAAAAAAATTTGGGGGGGGGGGTGGTCCGGGTCCCCCCTGGGACCCCACCCAGCTCCGCCCCCGGCAAGAATAATGAGCATGGGTGAAGAAGAAAGCCGAATAGTTCTTGTAGCTAAAATTGATGTTTCAGCTGGCGAAGAATTAACGTATGACTAGTCCTTTCTGTGCATTCCTATCCCCACCCCCGAAGTTGAATTTTGATTAAGTATTGGTATCTACTGCGTGTTTTCTTTTCTATTCTGACCTCATTTTTTCTAAGCAAGTACGATTACTTGTTTGAATCTGACGAGCACGATGAAGTTGAAGTTCTATGCTTATGTGCAGGGACGAATCCAGGAATCTGGTTCAGCTAGGGCGGAGACTGTTAATCGGTGACCGATGACCGTCAACAATCACCGATCGTAATAGCCGAAAATATAATTCGATACATATATAAATGCACCAAACATCTTCATGGCTTCACCATTAATTTTTTTCCTAAATTCCCTAAATCATAATTTTCTAAAACCCTAAATTCTCAAATCACAATTCACATTTCACATTACACAATTCAAAACAACAATATAACATAATTTCTCATTTCTAATAAGTCATAATTCACAACTTAACAAAAACTGAAAAAAAAAAGAATAAAAACGAAAATACAGTGGTCAGTGTACTGCACCCAAAAATCCATAAATTCTTAAATAGCAAATAGAAAATAGCACTAGATACTAGCAATAGCAAATATCAAGGAAATAGGTAAATCAAACAAATACCTCAGCAAGGCAGAACGAACTTAAAGCTCAGAACCGCAGAAGCAGAGACGAAGCAGGAACCGGAAGTCCAACCTCTAGGCTCCAGCTATTGCGCAGCCGTAGCACCACCGTCCAGTCGGTAGCAAACAAAAATTCACTGCAAAGCCCAAAATAATTTCGCCCTCCTCCGCTCCTCGTCGTCTCTTGTCAGCTCTCCCATTCTTTCTACTCCCTCTCTCAACGACTTAACCAGTTCATTGAATTTGGGATATTTGTTAATTAGTTAATTGGTTTTGTGGCTATTGGGCCATTGAAATTTGGGTAATAGAACTCAAGAGCCAGGCTCATCAATTGGACCTTTTTTTAATGAGGCACGACAAATTTCCCAAGCTCCTGTAACATTTTCCAGTCCAGCTCCTTCCACAACGCCTGCTTCAATTCTTTCTTCTTCCCAGCTCCCAGTCCCGATGCCGACGGAGAGCCTGAAGCATCCGGCGGACCCAGCACGGGCGGCCGCGGGGGCTGGCCAGGTGCTGGGTCCGCCACTGCTTATGTGAAGCTCCAAACTGCCGGAAATTCTTGAACTAACGCATACCAATTTATTGCAAGGAGCACAGAACTAAAGATGGAATTTTGTTCATTTTCCTTTAGTGCAGTTTTCACTTGCAGATAGTAATTTGACCAGCCCTATAGTAAGTAATTTTTGTTGTAATTTGTTGCAGAGGAGGCATGTCCTGTTTTGGTGTGCTGGAGTAATGTTACACCAGAAAACACTGTTGTCAAAACAAATTATGCCCATAATCTACTGTTCAATATCTCCATTCTTTAGTTTATATATATTTTTAAGGGTAAGTTACAAAAATACCCTTAAAATTAAAGGTCTTTTGAAAAATCATATGAAACGTATTTTGAAAGTAAAAAATACTTTGTAAAATCAATTGTCACTTTTAAAGTTAAATGTCACTTTTTATTAAAAAATGACATACAATGTCACTTTTATTAAAAATTGATGTTTGTCACTAAAAAAATGATAAACAATAAAAAGGTGACAAAAAAAAAGCGACTAATTCAAAAAGTGGCACAAATTAAAAGAAGTTATACAAATTAAAAAAGTGACAAACACTCAACAAGTGACAAAATTCAAAAAAAGTGACAAACTAGAAAAAAAAATAAAAAAATTGTCACTAAAAAAGTGACAAACACTCAATAAGTGACGAAATTAAAAAATGTGACAAACTCAAAAAAACAAGTTTGTCACTATTTTTTTAAAAAAAAAGTAACGAACAATAAAAAAAAAATGTGATAGAAAAAAGTGACAACATTTTTTGTCACTAAAAAAAGTGACAGAATTAAAAAAAAAAAAAGTAACAAACAATAATAAAAGGTGATAGAAAAAAGTGACGAACGTTCAGAAAATATGTTGGTTGAACACAGAGCTACAACGATTTTGGGTGGTGTAAATCGTCCAAAACACGTGCCCAAAAAAACTAAAGAACCCGTTTTTCTAAAACCTCAGAAACAGTGCTACCCAAAACGGGTCTATACTTGTGAAAAATGAACTCCCAAGCCCTAAAGAGGCGTGGAAAAAGATTTCAATTTTACACTTGAATACATGTAGCTAATTATTCAATTTCATATCCAATCAACCAATTGATTCTAAATATACCTACAAGATTTAAATTCTTCTAGAATCCATTTTTATACTTCAATAAATCAACTTGCAAGTATAACTAAGCTTGATTACTGAATTCTTAATTCAAAACATAATTTTCTGCCGAGCACAAAAAATACAAAAAAGATCAACAAATGAACTAAAATAAGTTGCTCAAACTAAATCTCAAAGAAGTGGAGCAGTGGCGTCTGGGGGCAAAAAAAAAAAAGTTCCGGTTGTTGGCCGGATCAGTGGAGCTTGCCCAGAAATAAATCTTCGACATTGGGCCACGAGAATTTGAGGGCTGCCAGCGGCAGCTGGAAGAGGCAAACAGGTGAATTAGTGAACGGGTTTGGTTAGGAGTGAAGATTGGAAGTGTGGTCGAGGAGGGAAAGATCAGGATAGTGGAGATAGGATCATTTGCATTGGGTTTTACTTTAGCGGGGTTGGAGTCTTAGTTAATAGTTTAGATTAGGACGTAATTATTACTTGATCAAAATATTTAATTAGTTTAAAAGGTATTAATCAAAATACACAGCCTAATTTTCCCTATTTTTAAAGGTTACAGATACCTAGATGTCAAAATGGGCTGGCCCAATGCCACTATGGCCCAGTTATTTAATTTTTGTATTTTTCTCGAGGATTTTATCAAACATTTAGTACACGATCAATTGCATAACAAAATGCACGAACAATCAAGTATATTAGGTAAAATTATCTTCACGTGTGTATTTTTTTTAAAAACAAGCAAAATCTTTTTGACTGAAAAAAAATAAAAATAAAATCAAGTATATATAAATCTGCATAATTTTCAAAAATTAAAAAACAGAGAATACACGCAGACTTACGCTGCACCCGAAGCATTGAATAAAAGCCCTTAACAACTTCACAATATTTGAACTCCTAACCTTCCCGCGGATATAAATAGCCCCACGGTTCGATCAAAGCTTCTTCCAAATCTCTAAAAGGAAACAATCATAGTTTGATCAAAGCCCGTGTTTCAGCCTCATTATTTTAGAATATATTTTGTAAAACGTGATTTTTTTGGAGATTTTTTATTGAAAAGTAGAGTAATTTTTTGAATTTGCGTGTATATTGCTGCTTACCTATACTAATTTCTCTGGCGTAGCTAATGAATCAAAAGATACGTTCAAAGTCTCGTTAATCGTGACCATGAAATTTGAAGAACAAATCATGAAGGATTCCATTGCATTAATTATTTCTATTTGAGGCGAGCGTATGGAAAGTATAAGCAATGCTAGAATTAAATTGAATTTTTCCATACTATAGAACTAAGATATATGGGTTGTAATTACTATGTCTTGAATGACAACTTGTTCATCATCAGAAAGCGACGTCCTGCAAACTGGACATGTTCCGTTCTTCCTTAGCCATTGTTCGATGCAGTTGGCGTGAAACCCATGTTTACAAACTGATATGCACCTTACTGTCTCTTCTGGATGGTACCCTTCTAGGCATATTGGGCAAGCATTAATCTCAGACCCTGAAATGCTTTGGCCTTCATTCAGTACTACTAATTCTGTACAAGACTTAATTTTGGAGTCATCGAGGCCTACTGGTACAGTACTGGTGGTTTGTGGCGGCGCACCACCAGGAAACATGGTCGCTTGTGGCAGCACTATGCCGGGAAACATGTTGGCTTGTGGTGGCGCTCCAGTTTCAAAAAGTTCCCATTTGTCTCTTACCAAGTTGAACAACTGCATGCAAGTGGCTAGGCAGCAAAATGTGGAGATTATAACAATCCCTGGCATACTGATGGCTAGTGCAAGAACTTTCGCTAGCTTACTCCGTGATCCATCTGTTCGTGTTGATTCAATGAATTTAAAATTTACAGGTACTACTGCTCGATAATATTAAGAAAGAAAAAGTCTTGTTTAGCCAATGCACCACCAAAGTTCTTCTTTTACGGCCTTGGAACTGTAGTTGTTACCTATAAACATGTTTCGACTTAGTTCCACTATAAATGACTCGAGGGATCTACTCAAATTTATCTCAAAGGAAGTCACGAGATGGTTCTTCCAAAAAACTCATATTAGTTTCTAACCTAATCATTGACCTTCACACCAAGCGCACTTGTTGTTGGACTATGTGAAATCTAATTATACTTATTCTTTGACTGTGGACCGCTCAATTTTCTGTGAAATGAATCAGCATATAGGCAAATTCTATTACTGTATGGGCATTGGGCATTCATGATGATGTATTAGGTTACTCTAATTTCTTACTAAGTACAAAAGGCACGTGAGGGGACAATTTTCATTTATCCAAAGACCAAGTGGCGCGAAATCTTCATTGTATACTTCTTCTCGACCTGAAGTGGCAAGTAGACAATAGTTCTGACATCGAGGTTGAACTACTGTAGTCATTTCTGCTTGCTTCTTATTGTTCTCGGAATTAGGGATTATGACTCAATCGACAAAACTTTTGTCAACCTCGAAGATCATAACCTAGGGTGTGATAGTACTATCCCTTTGTGCAAATAGGATTTTCAAGAACTCTAAACAAATGATGGAAAATGTTATCAAATGGAACTTTTGAATGAAATTTACCTTCACAATCTTTGCAAGAAAGGTCTTTCCATGCTAACTGAAGATTACTATCAGTTCCCCACTGATCCAATTGACCCAGCCAGGAAACAGGGATTGATGAAGTATTTATTATCTTGCACTTATACACTCGTTCCATCAATTCTTGAAGCAAGAAGGAACTAGCGATTGTAGCACTTGTGGAGTTGCTTAGGCAATCAATAACTTTGAACTTGGACCCGACAAGCTCTTGTGGACAGCTATAGAAGGTGTAGTTCTGATATTCTATGGCCATTAAAGGGGACAACGAAAGATTCAAATTCAAAAGCCGTCTTGGAAGGCAGTTATTTGGATCATAGACCTGTATTATTTGTTCCTCGTAGTAGATATCCTGAACGTAAAATTCTCCCGAATAAGGAAGATTTAGAATGGTTATGTCCTCATTACTGCACTTCAGATTGATGTATTCACAGTTTTCCAGTTGTTGGCCTGATAATTTGAAAGGATATTTTATACTCAAACTGCTGTTGCCACAAAAGGAAGTTGAACAATGATTCTTGGAATGGACTTTGCAAACGAAAACATAAAAGAAAATTAGAAAACTTAAAATTGATTTTTGACTGAATGAAAGAAGGATTTTCATATCTTCCAGGTAGAGATTAAGGATTTACAGGCCTAAAGTATAAACTCCTTTCTTCATATGCTTTGTGCCTTTACAATATGTATACCTCGTAGTCATCCCCACAAACAAGAAACTAAAGGTTTAAGGATGTCGGGTTAAACAGCAATAGACAAGACAAATAAGAAAGTCCTTGATTTGTCCAAAATTCTTGGGATTGTAAATTCTCTCTTTTTTTTAAAAAAAAAAAATAATAATAATAAAATCTGTTAATCTGCATTTAGAAGTTTCATTATCAGCAGGATTTGTCGCGGTCTAGTGTCCTGATAATCTGATAAACCTATTTTCATCTTTAAAAGTTAAGAAATCAAGAGCTGGCTTACGTCCTAGAGATGTGGCTTTGACTCTCCGATGATCAGGGGGTTCTCTTCTTTGTAATCGAACGAGGGCAAAGAAGATATATTTTTAGAGGAAGTGAGCTTTAGAGACACGAGCAATAGCGATAGCGATAATCATATCATATGGTATGACAACTGAGAATGTCAGGTAAAATTATGTTCCACTTAGTGGCAATTAAACAAAAGAATGAAGGTTTACAACAGAAAAAATTACAGTACTTCGAGTCAAAAAAATATTAAAAAAATTATTTCTAGTTGAAATATTTTCGAAAAATTTAAATACGCTATCCAGTGGCTACGTAACAAAAATACCCTTTTAAGTAGTAGGACGAGCAGGGGAAGGCAAATTTCTGCAAAGTGGACATGTTCCATTCATTCTCAACCATTCATCAATGCACTCAGAATGGATGCAATGCTCACACTGAGCTATGCACTTGAGTGTATCTTTGGGATTGTAATCCACAAGGCATATTGGGCAAGTGACACCGTTAGGCCTGGGAGGCGTCGACTTTTGCCAATAATTACTTCTGCGTAGGATTCAATGGTAGAGTCATCCAGGCCTGCTACCCCTGCAGCAGATTGTGGTGTTACTGTGGCTGCATTTCGAACAGCAGTATCAGCCCAATGGTCTATCAGACACACAAAGCATGATATAACAAATGAACATGCGATGGCTGGTATAACCATGGACAAGGCAATGATTTTGAAAATTTTCAGACCCCTGGACTTGCCTGAAAATTGTAGCATTGATCATAAAGTCTGTTATTCGTAGATTGAACGACCAACTCGTGTAATAGATTGAACGTCCAAATGCCTGAAACATAGTGAATTTGAAGTCAGGACTTTTTAACTAGTTTAAACGTTCAAAGGCTCGCAGCAAGATTTGAAGTCGGGACTTTTGGCTAGTTTGATGTACTATGGATCAAAACATGTTATGGATTTAGTCTAATCCCAAACTCGAGAGAATTATTAACATAATTAAAAACAAAAATGCACACACAAACATATAGATAATTTATAGAGATTCAATCTCAACGTGTGAGATAATTTCACCTGTTGTTGAAGGTTTTCACTAAAAGTCAAAGAACAAGTTTATAATCGAGATCTCCATCCTCTCTCAGTTTGAGTTATCAATCACATCTAACATTTTAAGTTTTTAAAGTAATCATCTTGTATATATATATATA
Source organism: Fraxinus excelsior (assembly GCA_019097785.1). Classification (NCBI taxonomy): domain Eukaryota; kingdom Viridiplantae; phylum Streptophyta; class Magnoliopsida; order Lamiales; family Oleaceae; genus Fraxinus; species Fraxinus excelsior. The sequence goes on from CM032624.1 coordinate 6,598,205, forward strand.
TATATATA